>JBBHAA010002897.1:0-65923 GCA_037953035.1 Aquarana catesbeiana | reverse complement strand
CCACTAGAGAGAGCTCTGGAGGAACCACTAGAGAGAGCTCTGGAGGAACCACTAGAGAGAGCTCTGGAGGAACCACTAGAGAGAGCTCTGGAGGAACCCTAGGGAAAGCTCTGGAGGAACCCTAGGGAAAGCTCTGGAGGAACCCTAGAGATCCTTGGACCCTGTTTGAGAAAGGTTGGCCAATCGAGCCAGCATCCACACACACCATGAAGGTCATCATAAAGAGATGTTCTATGGCTATTATTAGCTCTGTGTATTCTATTTTTAGGTACAGAATTACAAACTAGTTGCAAAATTATGGAATAATTTATAACTTGTAACGTAACGTGTTCCTTGTTTCTTTCCCTGCTGTTTTCCAGATGTTGAAGTCACCTCACAGTTTCTGTAATGGTCCTATATAGAACTTCAGCACTTCAGAACCAAAAATGTGTGAAAAAACAGGAGTGCTCCACTTCAAGCTGGACAACCATGGAGACTCCATGTTGGGACGAATGAACGCTTTAAGAGAACAGAACAAGTTCTGCGATGTCACTGTATACATCGATGATGCCGAAGTTCCAGGACACAAAGTGGTGTTTGCCGCCGGCTCACCCTACTTAAGGGACCAATTCTTGCTCAGCGATTCCCAAGAAGTCCACATCTCCATTCTGCAGAACTCTGAAGCTGGGAAGCATCTGCTCATGTCCTGTTACACGGGGGTCCTGGAATTCCCCGAGATGGACCTCGTCAACTACCTGACGGCGGCCAGCTTCCTGCAGATGAGCCACGTGGTGGAGCGTTGCACGCAAGCCTTGTGGAAGTTCATTAAGCCGCAGCAAGCGACTGAGGGGACCACAGATGAAGAAGAGACCAAACCGACACCGGAGGTTGATGAGCCGGAAGAGGACATAGAGGAACCCATGAAGCCGGACTCTCCGCTGGCCTCCATCTCAGAAGATAGCATAGACAATGATGATATTCAGATCGTCAAGGTTGAGTCGATAAGTGAGGTCCCCAATGATAAGGCCAAGGTCAGTCAAAGCCAGTTTATGACTTCCGACCAGACTGCCCTCCACTCCCTGGAGCCCCAACACTCCCTCATCAACTCCACCGTAGAAAACCGGGCCGGAGACACGGACACCAACCCCACCCACAACTACGCTGTGTCCGATAACAGCAGCGATAACATGGGGCCCTCCCCTAAAGAACTCTTCGGGCCCAGCAGCAGGATTTTGGACAAGACTCTCCAATGGCACCACCAGTGCCCCAAATGCACCCGAGTGTTTCGGCACTTGGAGAACTACGCCAACCACCTAAAAATGCACAAACTGTTCATGTGCCTGCTGTGCGGGAAAACCTTCACCCAGAAGGGCAACCTGCACCGGCACATGCGGGTTCACGCCGGCATCAAACCCTTCCAGTGCAAAATCTGCGGCAAAACCTTTTCCCAGAAATGTTCTCTACAGGACCACCTCAACCTGCACAGCGGGGACAAGCCGCACAAGTGCAACTACTGCGACATGGTGTTCGCCCACAAACCCGTGCTGAGGAAGCACCTCAAACAGCTGCACGGCAAGAACAGTTTTGACAATGCGCACGAGAGGGGCGCGCAGGACGTCGGCCTGGACTATGAGGGTTTCGCCGGCGCCCATGACGGCAGCGAACTGATTTCACAGAGTCTGCACAAATGAGAAGGAAGTGTGTTTTTGATACATTGTAACGCTGATGTTTGGTGAAATATTTTTGTTATAAATCAGCACAAGGGACGGTACTTGCCATGAATAAAAATGGTCCCGTGTGCTGGTGGCTGGTGAGTTCATTGAAATCTTCATTCCTCTGGCTCCCGAATCCCCCCCCCCCCTTGCTGTTGTGATCTTCCAGTGCTGCAGGCAGGGCTGGAACTAAGGGGGAGGGGGGGCAGGAGGGGAGGCTGCCCTGGGCACAGTGTCTTTGTGTTGGGGGAAGAGGGGTGCCACGAGGCAGAAGCCCATAGATACATTCAATTGAGTTGAGAGTCCACCCTCACCCTGGATACCACTGCAGCTGTGATCTTCTGGTGCTGCAGGCAGGGATGGGACTATGGGGGGGGGGGGGCGGAGGGACAGCTGCCCTGGGCACAGTATCCCTATGTGTTGGGGGAATGGGGGTTGCCACGAGGCAAAAGCCCATAGATACATTCAATTGAGTTGAAAGTCCAAACTCACCTCAGATACCCCTGCAGCTGTGATCTTTTGGTGCTGTGGGCAAGGCCGAGACTCACCCCAGATACCCCTGCAGCTGTGATCTTCCGGTGTTGCAGGCAGGGCTGGGACTATGGGGGGGGCAGGAGTGGCAGCTGCCCTGGGCACAGTATCCCTATGTGTTGGGGGAATGGGGGTTGCCACGAGGCAGGAGCCCATAGATACTTTCAACCAAGCTGAAACTCCAAACTCCCCTCAGATACCCCTGCAGCTGTGATCTTTTGGTGCTGTGGGCAAGGCCGAGACTCACCCCTAGACACCCCTGCAGCTGTGATCTTCCGGTGTTGCAGGCAGGGCTGGGACTATGGGGGGGGGGGGGGGGCAGGAGTGGCAGCTGCCCTGGGCACAGTATCCCTATGTGTTGGGGGAATGGGGGTTGCCACGAGGCAGGAGCCCATAGATACATTAATCGAGCATACATTCAACCGAGCTGAAAGTCCAAACTCACCTCAGATGCCCCTGCAGCTGTGTTCTTTTGGTGCTGTGGGCAAGGCCAAGACTGGGGGGGGGCATGAGGAGTAGATGCCCTGGGCACAGTGTCCTTATGTGTTGGGGGAAGGAGGGGTGCCACGAGGTAGGAGCCCATAGATACATTAATCGAGCTAAAAGTCCAAACTCAACCCGGATACCCCTGCAGCTGAGATCTTCAGATGCCTCCATGAATGCAGCAGAGGAGAAAAGGGGCAAGGCGTAGTCAGCACTTTTGATGAGTGCCTGTGACAGGTCCAGCAGCTCGTATTAACCCCCCCCCAGCACCGGAAGATCACAGCTGGGGGTTGTGGGGCAGAGGACAGAAGATATCAATGAACATGGCAGCCACCAGAACAAAGGACACCCCTCATTCATTGCACCATCCCTTGTGCTGATGGAAAAGAAAATGAACTAAATTTCAGCCTGAAAGGAAATGTCCACCGAGTCATCTCCCACCCATGTAATGGACAAACTAAGTGGGTCTGGACAGATATAAGATAGCGCCACCTAGCGATACCTCCACATTCCATGGTTCATTTTCCAACAATTGGATGGATGATTGGATGAGAAGGAGAGGTTGCGTGGTGACGTCACACTCTCCTCCTCGTCCAGTCAGAGAACACTTTGTATTCATTGAGAAGATGCTATGTGGTGCCCATGCCCAGCGGCCGACCTCCTGTCCCATCAGGCCGGCCCTCGGCACGGGACCCGGAAGCTAGTGGAGATCACTGTAGTAGCGGTGTAGTAGCAGTGCCTATTAAAGTGAGCTCCAGCTTCCCACAGGTATGATATACACATAGCTACATTGGACCAAGCTGGACCATTGTAACTATGTAAAAATATCCATACCGGGAATTCAGCTTTAACCTCGTGGTTTGTGGTTTTCTTACTATCCAATGAATTCGTCCCATCAAACACCCCGGGTCACCCAATCATAAACCCTTCCTGGTGTAGATTGTACATTGTATCTCTTTTGTTACCCACTGGAAGAAGTTTCTTTGTAGCGGCACAAACATGCCCGAGTGTATTCCATTGTTACGCAATAAAGATAGTCGTCGTCAGAGATCTGTGTTTTCCTGGCATCCAATCCCGACAGAGACCACAAGTAAAATGTCTATTCAAGTCTGTATTCTTAACTCGAAAAAAAGTCCCTCTATTGCCTCCTATAAATCTCCAAATTCTCTTTTTTTGCTGCTATGATCTGACTTCCTGATGGAGGGTGGCTACATTCCTTCTCCATAATCCCACTGTATGTAGGAATGTAGTCACCCTGTCTTGGTCCCACTGTATGTAGGAACGTAGCCACCCTGTCTTGGTCCCACTGTATGTAGGAAAGTAGTCACCCTGTCTTGGTCCCTCTGTATGTAGGAAAGTAGTCACCTTGTCTTGGTCCCACTCTATGTAGGAAAGTAGTCACCTTGTCTTGGTCCCACTCTATGTAGGAAAGTAGTCACCTTGTCTTGGTCCCACTGTATGTAGGAACGTAGCCAACCTGTCTTGGTCCCTCTGTATGTAGGAACGTAGCTACCTTGTATTGGTCCCACCGTATATAGGAACGTAGTCACCCTGTCTTGGTCATGTAGGAATGTAGTCACCCTGTCTTGGTCCTAGTGTATGTAAGAACGTAGCCAACCTGTCTTGGTCCCACTGTACGTAGGAACGTAGCCAACCTGTCTTGATCCCACTGTATGTAGGAACGTAGCCACCCTGTCTTGGTCCCACTATATGTAGGAACATAGCCAACTTGTCTTGGTCCCACTATATGTAGGAACGTAGCCACCCTGTCTTGGTCCCACTATATGTAGGAACATAGTCACCCTGTCTTGGTCCCACTGTATGTAGGAACGTAGCCACCCTGTCTTGGTCCCACTGTATGTAGAAATGCAGTCACCCTGTCTTGGTCCTACTATATGTAAGAACGTAGCCACCCTGTCTTGGTCTCACTGTATGTAGGAACATAGTCACCCTGTCTTGGTCCCACTGTATGTAGGAACGTAGCCACCCTGTCTTGGTCTCACTGTATGTAGGAACGTAGCCACCCTGTCTTAATCCCACTGTATGTAGGAACGTAGCCACCCTGTCTTGGTCTCACTGTATGTAGGAACGTAGCCACCCTGTCTTGGTCTCACTGTATGTAGGAACGTAGCCACCCTCCTATTCAGTTTCATATATTTGTATATCACACATTCTCTGGTTTACATGCCCATCAAACCTAGTTGGCATACAGCAGAACATAATCAAAATGTGTTTTTTTTTTTTTTATTATTAACCCCCGTATCTATATCATAATGGTTGATGGAGGAACTTCTCTACGCGTTTCCTGGGCCCAGGGCCCGCTTCTTCACAGGAAGCACAGAAGTATTTAGAACAATGATGGTGTTACAATAATATCATTAAAAATCTTGAGTGGCATTCAGGATGTGAACACACACTTAATAAAAAAGTGCACTAGGACGTGTCAAATGGTCCCCTTCCTGACCCCTTCGGGGTGCAAGGCTCCAGGATGAAGGTAAGGGAGAGTCAGGTCCACCTAGCCAAAAGGCACGGAAGACCCCGCTCCTTACGATCAACTGAAACCAACCAACAGGTACTGGATGAGGGGCTCTCCCGAAGAGAGACACCCCCCCCCCCCAAAAGCATAGGAGGAAGGAACCTGATGGCCACACATCCTCCCCCTAGACTTCGGTGTAGGCCAGAAGACACCCCAGTACACTACAATCTTGAGTGGAAGGTCACGCTTGTATCTAGGCCTTGTGGCCTGGTAACAAAAAAAGAGAAGGTAGGTGGTTGTAGAAGAAGAGAAGGTAGGTGGTTTTAGAAGAAAAGGTAGGCGATCGGAGAGGAAGAGAAGGTAGGTGATCGGAGAGGAAGGGAAGGTAGGTGATCGTAGAGGAAGAGAAGGTAGGTGGTCGTAGAAGAAGAGAAGGTAGGTGGTTGTAGAAGAAGAGAAGGTAGGTGATCGGAGAGGAAGAGAAGGTAGGTGATTGGAGAGGAAGGGAAGGTAGGTGATTGGAGAGGAAGGGAAGGTAGGGGATCGTAGAGGAAGAGAATGTAGGTGGTTGTAGAAGAAGAGAAGTTAGGTGGTTGTAGAAGAAGAGAAGGTAGGTGGTTGTAGAAGAAGAGAAGGTAGGTGAACGGGGAGGAAGAGAAGATAGGTGATTGGAGAGGAAGGGAAGGTAGGTGATCGGAGAGGAAGGGAAGGTAGGTGGTTGTAGAAGAAGAGAAGGTAGGTGGTTGTAGAAGAAGAGAAGGTAGGTGATCGGAGAGGAAGAGAAGGTAGGTGATTGGAGAGGAAGGGAAGGTAGGTGATTGGAGAGGAAGGGAAGGTAGGTGATCGTAGAGGAAGAGAATGTAGGTGGTTGTAGAAGAAGAGAAGTTAGGTGGTTGTAGAAGAAGAGAAGGTAGGTGGTTGTAGAAGAAGAGAAGGTAGGTGGTTGTAGAAGAAGAGAAGGTAGGTGAACGGGGAGGAAGAGAAGATAGGTGATTGGAGAGGAAGGGAAGGTAGGTGATCGTAGAGGAAGAGAATGTAGGTGGTTGTAGAAGAAGAGAAGTTAGGTGGTTGTAGAAGAAGAGAAGGTAGGTGGTTGTAGAAGAAGAGAAGGTAGGTGAACGGGGAGGAAGAGAAGATAGGTGATTGGAGAGGAAGGGAAGGTAGGTGATCGGAGAGGAAGGGAAGGTAGGTGGTTGTAGAAGAAGACAAGGTAGGTGGTTGTAGAAGAAGAGAAGGTAGGTGATCGGAGAGGAAGAGAAGGTCGATGAGCAGAGAGTGCTTTGTGTTCTGTATCTCTCCTCTGAGCGTACAATTGGTATGCAAATTGGTATAATTAGCACAACAATAGTGATTAGCTCACTAATATTATGCTAATTTGACAATTTGCTCCCAAGACTGGAGACCCTCCGGAGCGTCCATTCCCCCAGAGCTTTGTGCCCAATCCTAGATGACCCCGAGGGGTTTCCGGAGGATATCCGTGTCTTTTCAGGAGTGTATTCTGATATGTCTGACCTTCACCAACGTATGGCCTGAGCTTTACCTGCTGTGTATGGGCCTTGGGGGATTCATACAGCCTGCATGGTGTGAATGTAGATGCCGCCCTTCACACATCACTGATCCCTCTCTGGCCAACTGTGTCAAAGTGATCCCTCTCTGGCCAACCACGCCAAAGGCATCCTTCTCTGGCCAACCACGCCAAAGTGATCCCTCTCTGGCCAACCACCCTAAAGTATTCCTCTCTGGCCAACCACGCCAAAGTGATCCCTCTCTGGCCAACCACCCTAAAGTATTCCTCTCTGGCAAACCACGCCAAAGTGATGATCCCTCTTTGGCCAACCACGCCAAACTGATCCCTCTTTGGCCAACTGTGTCAAAGTGATCCATCTCTGGCCAACCACCCTAAAGTATTCCTCTCTGGCCAACCACGCCAAAGTGATCCCTCTCTGGCCAACCACCCTAAAGTATTCCTCTCTGGCCAACCACGCCAAAGTGATCCCTCTCTGGCCAACCACCCTAAAGTATTCCTCTCTGGCAAACCACGCCAAAGTGATGATCCCTCTTTGGCCAACCACACCAAAGTGATCCCTCTCTGGCCAGCTGTGTCAAAGTGATCCCTCTCTGGCCTGTCTCTACTGTGCAAAATACCAAATACTTATCTGCTGACAGCAACATATAATGCTAATATTCTGGTCACTGACCTGCACTCTGCAATAGAAGTGAAGATTTGCCTGGCTGGGCTCAAATCCAAAAGATCACAAATGTAAACGTTTGCTGGATGTATGGAAGGGTTTGTACCAGTGTGCCAAGGGTTCATTCGGAGTCTTTTCAGGTTGAGATGGGGGTCATACCGATATACCTTGTATGTTGTATAAAGCTAAACATTCTGGAGCTCAGCACTGACATCTCTCCATATCTATTCAAAATTAGCGACACCGCAATACAAAGTTTTCTTTTTTTTATTTTATTTTTTTATTGGTCAGTTTTATGTAAGTGAATCCCTGTACACCAGCTGTCTGCCTGTAATTGCTGCACCTATCAATTACATGCATTGTGGTATTTGGTATTAAAAGTATTCATTTTTATGTTTTTTTTTATCTAGTGTGTTTTTTTTGTTTTTTTTATTTCATTTATTGATTTTATCTGAATTGTGTGTTTGTTTTTTTAATTGTTTTATTTAGGCTCCATTCACACTTGTGCGATTTGTCTATGCCACTCTGGACATCAAAGACGCATGACAAGTCTCACCCCATTCTTTTCAATGTCGCCCGTTTAAATTGGCGCAGCTTAAAGTCGGAGTGACTTTGAAAAGGTGCCTGCACTATTTTGGTGCGACTTTTGATGCGGCTTTAATCCATAGAATGTAAAGTTGGATCAAAATTGCACCAAAAGTCACATCGAAGTCGCGCACTAATGCGAACGGAGCCTTATTGATTTTATCTGTTTAGTGTGTGTGTTTTTTTTGTATTTGATTTGATTGTGTGTGTGTGTGTGTTATGTATTTTATTTATTGATTTTATCTGATGTGTGTTTTTTTGTATTTTATTTATTGATTTTATCTGGTGTGTGTGTTTTTTGTATTTTATTTATTGATTTTTTCTGGTGTGTGTTTTTTGTATTTTATTTATTGATTTTGTCTGATGTGTGTGTGTTTTTTGTATTTTATTTATTGATTTTTTTCTGGTGTATGTGTTTTTTGTATTTTTTTTTTCTGGTGTGTTTTTTTTGTATTTTATTTATTGATTTTATCTGGTGTGTGTTTTTTGTATTTTATTTATTGATTTTTTTTCTGATGTGTTTGTGTTTTTTGTATTTTATTTATTGATTTTTTTTTCTGATGTGTGTGTGTTTTTTGTATTTTTTTTTCTGGTGTGTTTTTTTTTTTGTATTTTATTTATTGATTTTATCTGGTGTGTGTTTTTTGTATTTTATTTATTGATTTTTTTTCTGATGTGTGTGTGTTTTTTGTATTTTATTTATTGATTTTTTTCTGGTGTATGTGTTTTTTGTATTTTTTTTTCTGGTGTGTTTTTTTTTTGTATTTTATTTATTGATTTTATCTGGTGTGTGTTTTTTGTATTTTATTTATTGATTTTTTTTCTGATGTGTGTGTGTTTTTTGTATTTTATTTATTGATTTTTTTTCTGATGTGTGTGTGTTTTTTGTATTTTTTTTTCTGGTGTGTTTTTTTTAAATTTTATCTGATGTGTGTGTTTTTTGTATTTTTATTTAATGTATCTGATTAGTGTGTGTGTTTTTTTTTTCTTTTTTTATTGATTTCAGTCTGCCTCTCTGTACTCCCAACAGTAGCTTTCACTGTAATTGCTGCACCTATTCTGGTCATGCTTCTTTCAGGTATCAGAAGGGTTAATGGAGCTGGTTAAAGAGGAAGTAGGGAGGGGGTGTCCCCCCCCTTTTGTGTTGGAATCCTTTTGTTTTTGTTTTTTTTTTGTCCTCAATGGGTAGCTCAGTGTTTACCTTTTTATTGTGCCCCTCAGGAGATGGAGGACTCTGTAACCCGGATGTAGAATCCGGCACTTCCTGTGGTTTCCGTTCGGAGATGACCCGGAAGTGATCCTCTCACAAGCCGGATGACCACCGAGGAGGAGGAGAGGAGAGGAGATCTCTGATCGGAGAGGAAGAGCCCGAAATCTCCGGAGGATCACCCCGTGGAATGAGGATTATTGTATGAGAGGTGGAGGGATCTGACACCGCCGGTAAGATGCTTTATTATTATTATTATACAGGATTTATAATATTATTATTATTATACAGGATTTATATTATTATTATTATACAGGATTTATATTATTATTATTATTATTATTATACAGGATTTATACTACTATTATTATTATTATTATTATTATTATACAGGATTTAGTATCGTACAGGCTTTATATTATTGTTATTATTATTTTATTATACAGGATTTATACTACTATTATTATTTTATTATACAGGATTTATATTAATATTATTATACAGGATTATTATTATTATACAGGATTTATAAAGTTACATTACAATTCAATACAGGAGAGATCAGAGGGTCCTGCGCCTTTAGAGCTTACAATTCTCAACATTATTTTTATACGTTATTATTTTTATACAGCATTTATACTATTATTATTATTATACAGGATTTATACTATTATTATTATTATTATTATTATTATTATTTTATTATACAGGGTTTATACTACTATTATTATTTTATTATACAGGATTTATACTACTATTATTATTTTATTATACAGGATTTATACTACTATTATTATTTTATTATACAGGATTTATATTATTAGACAGGATTTATATTAGTATTATTATTTTATTATACAGGATTTATATTAGTATTATGATACAGGATTTATAAAGTTACATTACAATTCAATACAGGAGGAATCAGAGGGTCCTGAACCTTAGAGCTTATAATTCTAAGCATTATTTTTATACATTATTATTATTATGCAGGATTTATTATTATTATTATTATTATTATAATACAGGATTTATAAAGCGCCAGCAGTTTGCACAGCACTTTACAACATGGGGGCAGACAGTAAAGTTACATTACAATTTAGTGCAGGAGGAATCTGATTGCCCTTCTCCTTATAGTTTACAATTTTAAGGATTATTTTTATACATTATTATTATTATTATCATACAGGATTTATATAGTGCTAACACTTTGCAGAGCGCTTTACAACATGAGGGCAGACCATACAGTTACAATACAATTCAATACAGGAGGGATCGGAGTGCACTGCACCTTTAGAGCTTACAATTTAAAGGATTAATTTTATACAGAATATAATATATATTTTAGTATCATACAGGATTTATATAGTGCTAACGATCTGCACAGCACTTTACAGCACAGTTACAATATAATTCCATTCAGATCCAGATGTTCCTGATCATGGAGTTTACAATCTAAATGGATTTTATTTTTTTATACATGATTATTATTGTTAGTCAGGGTTTATATTATTATAATAAAAACAACAAAATAATATAAATTCCGAATAAATTTATTATACAGGATTTGTAATATTTTGTTGTAGTAATTTATATTATGTTGATAATAATAATAGATTTATATTATGTTATTATTATTATTATTATTACAACAAAATAATATAAATTCTGAATTATTATTATTATTATTATACAGGATTTATATGATTTTGTTGTAGTACTAATAATATTACAGGATTTATATTATGATAACAACAACATAATATAAATCATGTATTAATATTATCATTACAACACAATAATATAAATCCTGTACTATTATTAATATTATTATTACAACAAAATAATATAAATCCCATATAATAATAATTATACAGGATTTACAGTATATAGTGCTAAGTCTGCATTGCGCTTTTCAGTACAGTTACAAGAGGAATCCAGGGGGGGGGGGGGGGGCTGCTCCCAATCTAAAATACTATATAGATGCGATTACTGTGCTATGGACATGCAAACACTCCTGCAGGGACTACCCCCGAGGATATTTATCATGGGGTAGAACGTCCAATCATGGGGCTCCATAGGGCTGCTTCGCTAAAGCTGCCCATACACCAGAACATTTTTGCAAATTTTTTTTTTTTTTTTTTTTTGGAACATTCTTTCAATTTTCTAATGGTTAGTGGGGCCAAATCAACATTTTTTTTTTTCCATAGTGAAGACAACATTCAAAGATGGATTGTGTTCTCGAATGACTAAAAATTCGTACTGCAAATGTGGTTTTTATTCGGCAAAAATTGTACATATTGCCTGTTTTTAACCACTTGAAGATCTGGCAAATTCTTCCTTTTTTTTTTTTTTTTTTTTTTTTTAACATTAAGTAAGATCAGAAATGTGTTTTTTTTTTTTTTTTTTTAATTTTTTGCTAGAAAGTTACTTAGAACCCCAAATAAATAATATATATATATATATATATATATATATATATATATATATATATATATATATATATATATATATATATATATATATATATATATATATATATATATATATATATAATTATAAAAATTTTAGCAGAGGCTGGGTGTTGAAATTTTTTATGTCACATGGTATTTGTGCAGTGTTTTTTTTTTTTTTTTTTTTTTTTTTTTTAAACTGAATTAAAAAAAAAAAAAGCTTTTTTTATTATTGAATTTTAATGCAAAAATAAAATATATAACACAATTTGTTGGTCAAGTATAAAAAGATGATGTTAGGCCGAGTAAATGGATACCTAACCTGTCACGTTTTTAAAATTGTGCGCGCTCGTTGAATGGTCGAAAAACTACGATACTTAAGGCTCCCTTTTTACACCTGAGCGATTTGGATCGCGGGCAGAATCGTCGTGATTCTGCCCGCAAATCCAGAATCATGGCAAAATGCGGAAACGCCATTATTTCCTAATTGCACCCCAAAATGTGGTGCGAATTTTCCGCAAGTGCCGAGCGTCAAAACGCACTACAATCACGGGAAAAAAAACGCAAACCCTCCGACTCTGAGCCGAGATTTGGTACATGAACGTGTTGTGTTTTTTTTTTTTTTTTTTTTTTTTTTTTGAGTGGAGGGAGGCGCGTTCAAATGAATGGTGACTTTCCAAAAAACGCTTCACTGGAACAAAAAAAAAGCTTTAAAAAAACAAAAAAAAAAACACGCCGCTGCAGCTGTTGCTGCCTTACACACTCTTAGGCGTGAATGGAGCCTTAATATCTCCATAGGCGACACTACATTTTTTTTACGTTAAGAGTGACAGAGGAGGTCTAGAGCTAGAATTATTCCTCTCGTGCTAAAGGTCGCGGCGATACCTCACATGTGTGGTGCGAACACCGTTTTACATATGTGTGCTCGACTTGCGTATGCGTTCGCTTCTGAGTGTGGAGTGACGAAAATGCTCGTCGCTTCTGGTCTCCTAGACCATACAGGTGATAGGTGACAATCCGGTCCCTAAACGCCTCCTATTGCAAGCCGGCGCAATTTGCCGAGTTGGATGTTGGGCTCTCCACTGGATGGCGGCCCCTTTCTGCCACCTGTAAATGCGATCCAGAGGCTAATTAGCTACTAGGATTGCCTTTATCTAAAAAGAGCATCGCCAGCTGAAAAAAAAAAAAAAAAAATAATATATATATATATATATATATATATATATATATATATATATATATATATATATATATATATATATATATATATATATATATAATTTATTTATTTTTTTTTTTATTATATTATTCTCTCTATATAATTTTTTTTTTTTTTTTTTTTTTTTTTTTTTTTTATACCCTCACATTTTTGTAAATATTTCCTTCTATCTTTTCATGTGACAACACTGAAGAAATGACACTTTGCTACAATGTAAAGTAGTGAGTGTACAGCTTGTATAACGGTGTAAATTTGCTGTCCCCTCAAAATAACTCAACACACAGCCATTAATGTCTAAACCGCTGGCAACAAAAGTCAGTACACCCCTAAGTGAAAATGTCCAAATTGGGCCCAATTAGCCATTTTCCCTCCCCGGTGTCATGTGACTCGTTAGTGTTACAAGGTTTCAGGTGTGAATGGGGAGCAGGTGTGTTAAATTTGGTGTTATCGCTCTCACTCTCTCATACTGGTCACTGGAAGTTCAACATGGCACCTCATGGCAAAGAACTCTCTGAGGTTCTGAAAAAAAGAATTGTTGCTCTACATAAAGATGGCCTAGGCCAGTGATGGTGAACCTCGGCACCCCAGATGTTTTGGAACTACATTTCCCATGATGCTCACCTACATTGCAGAGTGCATGAGCATCATGGGAAATGTAGTTCCAAAACATCTGGGGTGCCAAGGTTCACTGGCCTAGGCTATAAGAAGATTGCCGAGACCCTGAAACTGAGCTGCAGCACCGTGGCCAAGACCATACAGCGGTATAACAGGACAGGTTCCACTCAGAACAGGCCTCGCCATGGTCCACCAAAGAAGTTGAGGTCACGTGCTCAGCGTCATATCCAGAGGTTGTCTTTGGGAAATAGATGTATGAGTGCTGCCAGCATTGCTGCAGAGGTTGTAGGGGTGGGGGGGTCAGCCTGTCAGTGCTCAGACCATACGCCACACACTGCGTCAAATTGGTCTGCATGGCTGTCATCCCAGAAGGAAGCCTCTTCTAAAGATGATGTACAAGAAGTCCGCATACAGTTTGCTGAAGACAAGCAGACTAAGGACATGGATTACTGGAACCATGTCCTGTGGTCTGATGAGACCAAGATAAACTTATTTGGTTCAGATGGTGACAAGCGTGTGTGGCGGCAACCAGGGGAGGAATACAAAGACAAGTGTGTCTTGTCTACAGTCAAGCATGGTGGTGGAAGTGTCATGGTCTGGGGCTCCATGAGTGCTGCCGGCACTGGGGGGCTACAGATCATTGAGGGAACCATGAATGCCAACATGTACTGTGACATACTGAAGCAGAGCATGATCCCCTCCCTTCAGAGACTGGACCGCAGGGCAGTATTCCAACATGATAACCACTCCAAACACACCTCCAAGACCACCACTGCCTCGCTAAACAAGCTGAGGGTAAAGGTGATGGACTTGGCCAAGCATGTCTCCAGACCTAAACCCTATTGATCATCTGAGGGACATCCTCAAACAGAAGGTGGAGGAGTGCAAGGTCTCTAACATCCACCAGCTCCGTGATGTCATCATGGAGGAGTGGAAGAGGACTCCAGTGGCAACCTGTGAAGCTCTGGTGACCTCCATGCCCAAGAGGGTTAAGGCAGTGCTGGAAAATAATGGTGGCCACACAAAATATTGCCACTTTGGGCCCAATTTGGACATTTTCACTTAGGGGTGTACTGACTTTTGTTGCCAGCGGTTTAGACATTAATGGCTGTGTGTTGAGTTATTTTGAAGGGACACATGAAAAGATAGAAGAAAAGATTTACACAAATGTGACTGAGGGGCGTACTTACTTTTGTGAGAGAATGTATCTGTGTATTGTAACCTGATTGCTGGATTGTAAGAATTTCTTTTCTTTCTTTCTTAGTTACGAATTATCCGAATCAGTTCATTCGGAAATATTCAAATTAACGAGAAAACCCGTTTTAACAAATTTTTCAAAACTTAAGGACGAAAATTAGAAAACCTAATAAATCTAAAATAACTAACTAATAACTATTACTAAATGTTAAATTATAGGTATTGGAACTTCCTTTCAAATTTGTCCGTTAGTGAACATAACGAATATGAATTATCCGAAATAAAGAATGGCGCATCTAAACAAAATGGAATGTAATGAATAGATAAATAACAATAATAAAAATGTTTTTTTTTTTTTTTTTTTTTTTTTTCAAATAACAGTTTTTATTGGTCACAGATATATAAAAATACAAAAGAGTTGTAGTTTGCTCAGTACAGAGTATCATTGGTAGACATTCAACCTGACATTCAGTAGGCAATAGGATATTTTCATCTAGATAAAATAAGGATGTAGTACATTCTTCATCTGGAAAATTCGTCAACCAACAGATATCTATTTTATACTGGACATAGTCCAAGAATAGGGAAAGAGATAATAGAGAGAGAAAGGAGGAGAGAATATAGAAAAAAAGGAGGGGGAGGAGGGGGGGAGGGAGGTTCTGCCGCTAGTCTAGGGTGGGTCCTCCTGTCTATGCCAATCTTCCCAGACTTTGTCATGTATTTCCAGTCTATCTTGTAAGCGGGCTGTCATTTTTTCCATGAGCTCTATGTCCTTTATTCTGGTGTAAAGATCCGTTTGAGTGGGAGGGGTCTGTTTTTTCCAACGCAGTGCGACCAGGCACCTTGCCGCCGTGATTACATGGCCCATCAATTTCCTAGAGTGGCGGGGTATGGTCAACCCGGACACCCCAAGGAGAAATAATTTCGGGGACCAGGGCACCTGTACCCCCAGCAAGCGAATCAATAGCGATTGAACTTCCGTCCAGAACGGGGCTATTTTAGGGCATGACCAATAAATATGGTATAGGGTCCCTCTATCTTTGCAACATCGCCAACATCTATCCGAACTGGAGGGGTATATGGCTCGGAGTACATCAGGCGTCATGTACCAGAAAAAGAGAATTTTATATGCGTTCTCCTTGTACAAAGTACAGAGTGAACTTTTGGCTGCCTGGGACCAGATCACCTGCCAGGTGTTTTCTGGTATCTCCTCGCCTAGATACTTCTCCCAGCGGAGCATGTATGTGTGCTTACCCTGATCCGGGAGACTGTAGGAATTCAATATTCGGTATATGTCAGAAATTAGCCCACGTCTAGTCGAGCCTTCTAGTATCAGGCCCTCAAACGTAGTTGGGGTTGAAAATTGTAGATCTGGGGCGATAGATTGGGCATAGTGTCGTATTTGCAGGTAACCATAGAATGCTTGCTTTGGGATGCCAAATTTTTTCTGAAGCTCCGCAAAGGAGAGTAGCCTGCGTGTGCATGGGTGGACTAGGTGGCCAAAGTGGAACAAGTTTCTGGTCGCCCACGGGGAGGACATCTGGTGTGTGAGACCTGCGGGCATTTTGGGGTTGTATAGAAAGGACGTAAGGAGTGATCTCTCGGAGCATAGTGTGTGGGCTCGTGACAATCTACGCCAGAGTGTGCTAAGGTGAAGCATGGGGCCCAGAAGCTGGGAGGAGTCTACCCTCGCCTTCGCATTCCATAACATACTGTTTGGGTGGACCGGTGCCATCCACAGTTTTTCGATTTCTGTCCACTTGTTATAGGAGCGTTGGGTAAACCATGAGGCCAGGGCTCGTAGTTGTGCTGCCTGGTAATATTTGGTTATGTCAGGAAAGGATAGCCTGCCGTCTGTTCGCGACGCCAGCAGGACCGATCGTGGTATTCTGTGTCTCTTATAATTCCATATATAACGTATCATGTCCGCCTGTAGTTTCCGCAGTTCCGCTGTTGGGACTGGAATGGGGAGTGTTTGGAATAGGTAGAGCAGTTTTGGCAGAATAACCATCTTAACCGAGGCTATCCTCCCTAAGAGGGAGATATGATGCGCCTTCCACTTTCTTAATAGGTCCCTTATATTTTTTAGAAGGGGGGGATAGTTGGCTCTATACAGGGTAGAGTAGGAGGAGGTAATCTGGATTCCCAGATATTTTAAGGATAAATCATTCCAATGGTAAGGGAAGCATTGTCGTAAGTGTTGAATCTCCTGAACCGGCATGTTAATAGGTAGGGCTTCAGATTTGGCTGCGTTTATTTTATAGCCCGATAGGGATCTATACAGGTCGAGCTTAGCGTGTAGATTGGGCAGTGAAATCCTGGGTTGGGTCAGGGTAAGTATGATATCGTCTGCAAATAATGCCAGCTTAAATTCCCTATCTCTCACCGGAATCCCGTGTATGCTTGTGTTTTTCCGGATGGTCGCCGCCAGGGGCTCCACACAGAGCGCAAATAGTAGCGGTGATAGCGGGCACCCCTGGCGAGTTCCATTAGCAATCGGAAAGGTCGGCGACAACGCAAAGGGAGTTTTAACCTGGGATGAGGGATTAGTGTATAAGTGTCTAATAGCCTGCAGAAAAGGGCCCCGGAATCCTATATAGTGCAGTGTGGCGAACAGGAAAGGCCAACTAAGGCGGTCAAAAGCCTTTTCTGCGTCTAGACCCAGAACCAATGCATCCAGTCCCTCCCTGTTCGCCACATCAATAAGGTCGATAATTCGTCTCGTGTTATCCCCCGCCTGACGCAGGGGGACAAAGCCCACCTGGTCCTTGTGTATTAAGGAAGGAAGTATCAGGTTCAATCGCATTGAGAGAAGCTTGGTAAAGATTTTTAAATCGGAGTTAAGAAGTGCGATTGGTCTGTAACTTGCGCATACAGAGGGGTCCTTGTCAGGCTTGGGGATAAGCGTGAGAAATGACCTCTGCATGTCTGCGGGGATGGTAGTGTTCTGAAAAAAGGCGTTAAATATCTTACACATGTAGGGTAAAAGAATTGGGAGGAATGTCTTATAGTACTCGTAAGGGAGCCCGTCTGGACCGGGGGATTTGTGTGTGGGCAGATTTTTTATAGTGGCTGTTATTTCTTCCTCCGTGATTGGGGTGTTGAGTGACTCAAGGTCCGTTCTTTGGAGTCTGGGAAGGCCACTGTCTTCTAGATAGTGTCGCATTCGTTCCCTAAGATCGGGAGGTAACGGGTCACGAGGGATCTCAGGATTGTTATACAGGGTTGTGTAGAATTCCCCAAAGGTCTGTGCTATGTCTTGAGGGTGTGTACGTAGAGTGTCCGACCTATCTTTAATTTGGTGAGGGGTGGACATATGGGAGCGTTCAGACGGTTTGCGCGCTAGAAGGGAGTGGGCTTTATTGCCTTTATCATAGTAGGTTTGCTTTAGTCGCAGGAGTGCTTTCTCCACCTGGCCTAGTGCCAGATCTCGAAGAATAAAAATGTTTTATTATTATTTATAATAATTAGTTACATTCCATTTGTTTAGATGCGCCATTCTTTATTTCGGATAATTCATAACTTCGGATAAATTCATATTCGTTATGTTCACTAACGGCCAAATTTGAAAGGAAGTTCCAATACCTATACGTTAATAGCTGGTTATTATTTTGGATTTTCGTTCTTTCGGATTCCGAATTTTCGAATTTCTGCGCCTATGCGTTCGTGCAATTTTTGGTGGAAATTCGCGCCTGCGTGCAAAAACTTATTGGGCATTTGCACAAATATGTGCGTATTTGCACGCATGAGGCGTAAATTACTGAGCAAAATTGCAGATGTTTTTAATTTTTATTTTACTGAAGAATCCACGGCTCTTGTTTGCTCGCCTGTGTGCGTAGAAACATTACAATTAATGGGTTTTTATTTTAGCTCAGTAAAAAAAAAAAAAAAAAAAATTGTAGCAAGTTTTTTCAAGTCCTTATAAGATACGAGTGAGACGGAACGCGTGCGTCAGAATGGAGCTCGGAGGGGGAGGAGAAAGCGGAGCAGGGGCATGTTAGTATATACAGGCACACAGAGAACGCAATGATTCATGGGAATCGTAGTTTCTTTTCCTATTGGCTCAGTGAACTACATTCCCAGATGGCATTGCTACAAGGAAGAAAGAGGAGCTCTGAATGCAATTTTATTTTATTTTTTTAATTACTCTGAAAATTTAGTTATCCACAACACAGAGGTGAGCAATTTTTACATAACAATGATTATGCACATTTAGATTGTAATCTATCTTAGGGATGATTTATGAAGGAATTCGATTTTTTTGGTGCTGAAGGTGAACTTGCGCTTTAAGAATAAAAATGAATACAGCCATCGCATCTAGGCTGACAAAACTGTACCAGGGGCAGCAATGGACAGGAAGTATTGTAGGACTACATAACACCTCCCTCTCTACTTCATTGGGGGGGGGGGTGTTTTGTAGTACATAGAGACAGCAATGCTAACTAATAACAGGACAGGACTTTATCACATGCTCACTAGACCAGTCGTAGTAGTATGTTGTGTGTTTTGTTTTTGTTTTTAGGTTGTTTTTTATATATTTATTTTTTGTTTTATTCTTTTTGTTTTGTATTCTTTTGTGGTGTGTTGCGTGTGTTTTTTTTTGTTTGTTTGTTTCTTTTTTCGTTTTTATTGTTTGTTTTAATTTATTTTTTTGTTTTGTTTTGTATTTTTTTGTGTGTGTGTGTGTGTGTGTGTGTGTGTGTTTGTTTTGTTTTTTTTTTTTTGTTTTTTATTCTTCTGCATCTTGTTGATCAGAGTTAATAACACTTTTCAGAGGTACAGTATCTCACAAAAGTGAGTACACCCCCCACGTTTTTTGTAAATCTTTTTTATTGTATCTTTTCATGTGACAACACTGAAGAAATGAAGACATGTACTGTGACATACTGAAGCAGAGCATGATCTCCTCCCTTCAGAGACTGGACCGCAGGGCAGTATTCCAACATGATAACCACCCCAAACACACCTCCAAGACCACCACTGCCTTGCTAAAGAAGCTGAGGGTAAAGGTGATGGACTGGCCAAGCATGTCTCCAGACCTAAACCCTATTGATCATCTGTGGGACATCCTCAGACGGAAGGTGGAGGAGCGCAAGGTCTCTAACATCCACCAGCTCTGTGATGTCATCATGGAGGAGGGGAAGAGGACTCCAGTGACAACCTGTGAAGCTCTGGTGACCTCCATGCCCAAGAGGGTTAAGGCAGTGCTGGAAAATAATGGTGGCCACACAAAATATTGACACTTTGGACATTTTCACTTAGGGGTGTACTGACTTTTGTTGCCAGCGGTTTAGACATTAATGGCTGTGTGTTGAGTTATTTTGAGGGGACAGCAAATTTACACTGTTATACAAGCTGTACACTCACTACTTTACATTGTAGCAAAGTGTCATTTCTTCAGTGTTGTCACATGAAAAGATACAAGAAAATATTTACAAAAATGTGAGGGGTGTACTTACTTTTGTGAGATACTGTATATTTAACTGACCAAAGTGAGTAAATAAAGATACATTTGTGGTTGGAGGTTACATACACTTTTCAGTCTTCTCCCGTGGGGCCCCTCTCCTATCCCGGGGGGGCCCCCTAGGAGCCGCTTGGCTATTTTTACACCACTGGGCTGGCCTATACTTCCTCCGGCCATACACAGTTAGAATTTTAATTCCAATGTTTGACTGAACGATGGGGCATATTCCTTCGCCACAGCTTTTGATGTTCCCATCATTCAACAGAGAACTTTTGTAACAAAGTTACGAAAACAAACCAACACAAAAAAAAAAAAACCTTCGTCTGCCATGCCAATGCTTCAGATTTTGACTCTCGCCCCCCCTCTTTGGGTTGCACAGGCGCCATTAAAGTGCAGACCAGGATGTCGGACGAGTGGGTGGCTGATGGCGGCCGACGAAGCCGCAGGGTGAAGGCCTCCGCCATGACCTTTCAGGAGATGACGGACATGGTCCAGGTCCTGGACGAAAAGGACTACGATGGCAGACTCGCCAATTACACAAGGCCCAACACCCGCAAGGACAAGATCATGGAGAAGGTGGTGCGTCGGCTGCGGCGCCGTTACAGCGTGGAACGGTCCAAGGACCAGCTGCGCAAGAGGTGGTCGGATCTGAAACACAGAGAGGAGGAGCAGCTGCGCAAGATCCGGAAAATCATTAAAAAAAGTAAGTGTGCCGTGTCCTTGGATTACTGCGTTTTTGTTGCATGTCCAGCATTGCCCTTCCCTTTACATGTCTTCCTCTGATGAGCCCCGGTGTTCAGGCATGGGTTCCGCCCAAACCCAGAAGTTAGCCGTCATTGGCAGGCCGATGAGCTGTTTGGAGGAGATTCCCCACCCCCTTAATTGCTGGTATTCAAAGATCTGGGATGCTCGTGACGTCATTGACCTTATATGGACACATGGTCATAATTGGGTCAATGGCGTTGAAGATGACAATGACCACATTAGGTCAATAAAACTGACCTGATATGTCCGTATCGGGCAATCACCGGGCTCGACAAATCCCAGGCTCCACGGCGACAAGAAATTGTGTCCTGGCGCCTGGGCTGCTGCCCAAATGCTCCACTTGCCCGTCTGTGGGCCCCCTCGGTAGCGGCATAGTGGGTGCCGCCGGGTAGAAGGGAGGGAGGACGTGTGACGTCACTTCCAGGTTCTTGTTGACAGTTTCCTGGTCATCTTTCTGAGAGAGAATATAATGCAGTGCGATGTGCATTGCATTCAGTGGAGCACAGAGGAGGCCTGCAGAACCAAAAAAAAACTGTTTACATTCGTTATTTGCATAAATTTGTTTGAAGTGGAGGGCCACCCTGGAAAAAAAAATTCCACCAAAAATCCTAAAAAAAAAAAAAAAAAACATTTGGGGAAAAAAAAACATTTATACTTACCTAAACCCTTGTTGCTAGGCAGTCTTCCTAATCTGCCTCTTCCTATTCCGCGGTGAGTTCTTCTCCTCGGTGAGCGGCCCCATTGTCTTCTGGGAACTGTTTGTGTTCCCGGAACACAACGGGGCCATTCACAGATCGCCCGCGCCGCTCGCACGTGCGCAGTAGGAAACTGGCAGTGAAGCCGCAAGGCTCCACTGCCTGTTTCCCTTACCTAGGACCTAGGCGGTGACGGGACCCAAGAGCCGAGAGACGGCCGACATCGCGGGCACCCAGGAGAGGTAAGTAATTATTTAAAGTCAGCAGCTACAGTGTTTGTAGCTGCTGACTTTAAATTTTTTTTTTTTTTTAGCTGGCCGGAATCCCGCTTTAAATTAATTTTTGGAATTCGATTTAAAATTTTCAAATTGAACTCAATTGAACCAAATTTGGAAAATTCTAATCAAATTTACATTTCTACTCCATTCTATTCTTTTCTAATTTAATCTATTCTTTTCTTTTCTTTTTTTATTCTATTCTTTTCTGTTTGAATTTATTCTATTTGAAGTTTGAATTTCAGGAGATGGTTATATTCTTTTTATTTTATTCCATTCTATTTTTTTCTGTTCCTTACCTTTCTACTTTATTCCATTCTTTTCTATTTTAATCTATTCTTTTATACTCCTTTTTATTTTTTTTATTCTATTCGAATTTCAGAAGATGCTTATATTCTTTCTATTTTATTTTATTCTATTCTTTTCAATTTTACTCTCCTTTTTTTGTTTTCTTTTATATATTCACATTTATTCTATTTGAAGTTTGAATTTTGGAAGATGGTTATATTCTTTCTATTTTATTGTATTCTATTATTTCTGTTCTTTTCCTTCTACTCTATTCTTTTCTATTTTTATCTATCCTTTTATTTTTTATTCTGTTCCTTTCTTTTCTATTCTATTCAAAAAATCTAATTTGGGAAGTTGGTTATATTCTATTTTATTCAATTTTTTTTTTGTATTCTTTTATTTTGTATTCTATTCGCATTAGAAAGAATTCTATTTGAATTTTTCGAAAGATGGTTATATTATTTTTATTCTATTCTTTTCTTTTTCTATTTTCAATTTTACTCTCCTTTTTGTTTTTATTCTATTCGCAGTTTGAATTTCGGAAGATGGTTATATTTTTTTCTATTTTATTCTATTCTATTTTTTCTGTTCTTTTCCTGTCTACTCTATTCTTTTATTTTTTGTTCTTTTCTATTCAAATTGATTCTATTTGAAAAATCATCTAATTTGGGAAGATGAATATTTTCTATTTTATTGTTGTGGTTTTTTTTTTTGTATTTTATTCCTTTATTTTATATTCTATTCGCATTAGAATTCTATTTGAATTTTCGAAAGATGGTAATATTATTTCTATTTTATGCTAGTCTTTTTTGTTTTTCCCATTTCTATTCTATTCCAATTTGTTTTCTATTCTTTTTTGAACTTCAAATTTCACAAGATGATATTTTTTCCATTCTATTCTATTCTTTTTTTTTTTCTTCTATTCTCCTTTTTATTTACTAGTCTATTTTACTCTGTTTTACTCTATTCTATTCGGAAATTAAAATCGAATTTTAAAATGTTTCGAATTTTGGTTTTGTTATATTGGACCCGTTTAAATTTACTATTGTAATGTATCCGAATTTTCAAATAACAAAAAAAAAATATATATATATATATATATATATATATATATATATATATATATATATATATATATATATATATATATATATTTTTTACAATTAAAAATAAATAATAAAATATATATATATATATATATATATATATATATATATATATATATATATATATATATTAAAGTTACACCCAATCACATGAAACTACTCCCCCCCCCCCCAAAAAAAAATATGGAGCCCACCCCCACCTATACGCACATACAAAACGTAAATGCATGGAAAATGTAGATTGCGATGCATGTTGCATATCACTGCGCAGGCTGGAATGAGAGTGATAATTCTAGCACCAGACCCCCTTTGTGACTCTAAAATGATGACCTATAGGGGGCTTTTAAATCCTCACCTATAGAAAATATAGGGTAATACAGTTTGTCGCCATTTCACGGGCGCACACAAATTTAGGGTTTGACACGTTGGGTATCTACTCGGTGCAACCTCCATCTTTTATTATCGCCAAAATATTGGCCCCTTAAATTTAACTTCTAATGTGTTGTGTATTTTTTTTTTTTTTTTTACTGAAATTTTGTTTTTCCTAGACCTTTGCAGTAATAGATGACACAAAAACTTGGAACTACCGCTATTTTATTCACTAGGGTGTCTGCTTTCAGAAAATATATTATGTTTTGGGGGTTTTATGTAATCTTCAGGCCTTAAATTTATTTTTTTTTGAACATGCGTGCAAAAACTCCGGGTTAATCCATGGGGTGTCCAACCTGTGGCCCTCCAGCTGTTGCAGAACTACAAGTCCCATCATGCCTCTGCCTTTTGGGAGTCATGCTTGTTTTCCGTCCAGATTAGGCGACCCGTCAGAATTGGTAACGGAAGTGACGTTCCGTCGCCGCCATCTTGCTACACCCTGCACTCCTCCACAGTAACAATACACATAGAAGGGGGCAAGCGGAACTTTTTGTTACACCCACCGGAGTTTTGCACTTCACAGTTATTTTTAACAGGAAGCAGTGTGCATAAGGTGGGTGTAACAAGATGTCCGCTTGCCCCCTTCTCTGTGTATCTTTACTGTGGAGGAGTGCGAGGTGTAGCAAGATGGCGGCGATTAATCTGACGGACCACTTGCAACTGTCAGCCTTGCAATGCCTCATGGGTCCTGTAGTTCCACATCAGCTGGAGGACCACAGGTTGGACACCCATGGGTTAAAGCGGAGATCTCCAAACGACGTCTCTCCAGCTGTTGCGGTACTACGCCTCCCATGAGGCATTGTAAAACTCTGAGATTCACAGACATGATGGGAATTGTAGTTCCTGAACAACTGGAGGGCCATAGTTTGGAGACCCATGGGTTAAAGTATAAGTTCACCTTCGGGAACATGTTACATTGTCCTACCAGTAAGGTTTGTTAGCTGCCTCCTAGTTTCAAAGCAAATTTACAAACCCTGGTCAATGATATCGCGAACATCCTCACCACTTTACGTATGTCAGCTCATTGACTCTGAAAGGGTAACTTCTGGATTCGGACCAAGCCTGATCCCAAGCTCATCACCACTGGTAGCCCTCCCGCATTGATTCTTCCTTCATGTTCTGTTTCTGATTTCTAATCACACTTTGTTGAATGTACGAGGGGTCTTCAAAATGTTTCCGCACTTTTATTATATAGTGTTGAGTTAAAAAAAGTGCAGAAACTTTTTGAAGAACCCTCGTGTGTTGCTGTGATTTTTAAAAAAAATTTTTTTTGTGTGCAACTTTTCTAAAACATATTTGTGTAATCTCCAGACAAAAAGCGAGAAAGAGCTGCAGAAGAACAGCAGGCAAACGCTGAGGATGCGGCTGGTCAAGGTGAACATGAGTCCCAAGAACCTTCGGTAGACATTAAAGTCGAGTGTGAAGAAAGTTCATATCCAACAGAGGACAACATCCCTGTGATAAAGATGGAGGATATACCTTTATGTCTGCAGGAGATTTCAAGCACAGGTATGTGATGAGCAGTGGTAAACTTTTTGGTTTAGTCTGAATTTGAGTTCAACCAAATCCAGGAGGCGGCTGTCATTTAGGGCTGGGAAAAAAATCGATTTAAATCTTGAATCGAGTTGAGAGGTCAAATCGATTCAAAATTTAAGCAAATCGATTTTTTTTTTTAGATTTTTTTTTTTTTCACCGCGCCGGTCCCGAGCCGCTGCGGGCATGAGTTTTTAGGCAAGGCCGCGTCTTCGGCCTAGTCTGCGGCTACGGCCGGACACCGCGGACTAGGCCGAAGCAGCGGCCTCGCCTAAAAACTCATGCCTGCAGCGCCTCCGGACCAGCACGGACACAGCGCCGGCCCGGAAGAGCTGCGGGCAAGGAGTTTTTAGGTGAGGCCGCGGCTTTGGCCTAGTCCGCTAGGCCGGACGCCGCGGACTAGGCCGAAGCCGCGGCCTCGCCTAAAAGCTCATGCCCGCAGCGCCTCGGGACCGGCGCGGTTTCCAAAAAAAAAAAAACTCGATTCGAAACGTGAATCAAGTTTTTTTTAAAAGAATCGAAGATTTTTTTTTTTTAAAGAAAATCTCCCAGCCCTACTGTCATTGCTGGGCCAATGAGCTGCGGGTGACAGGGGATTCACCACCTCACAGCTGCATGTAGAAAGGGCAGGAATGCTCATAACTCCATTGACCTAACATGGCGGCATGGCCTCCTTTGAGCTAACCTGGCGGCATGGCTTCCGCTGACCTAACCTGGCGGCATGGCTTCCGCTGACCTAACCTGGCGGCATGGCTTCCGCTGACCTAACCTGGCGGCATGGCTTCCGCTGACCTAACCTGGCGGCATGGCTTCCGCTGACCTAACCTGGCGGCATGGCTTCCGCTGACCTAACCTGGCGGCATGGCTTCCGCTGACCTAACCTGGCGGCATGGCTTCCGTTGACCTAACCTGGCGGCATGGCTTCCGTTGACCTAACCTGGCGGCATGGCTTCCGTTGACCTAACCTGGCGACATGGCTTCCGTTGACCTAACCTGGCGACATGGCTTCCGTTGACCTAACCTGGCGACATGGCTTCCGTTGACCTAACCTGGCGACATGGCTTCCGTTGACCTAACCTGGCGACATGGCTTCCGTTGACCTAACCTGGCGACATGGCTTCCGTTGACCTAACCTGGCGGCATGGCTTCCGTTGACCTAACCTGGCCCCAAGGCCATCGCTGACCTAACCTGGCCCCAAGGCCATCGCTGACCTAACCTGGCCCCAAGGCCATCGCTGACCTAACCTGGCCCCAAGGCCATCGCTGACCTAACCTGGCCCCAAGGCCATCGCTGACCAGGTGGGCAATCCTGATGCTTGTGACATCATTGACCTAATATGGACATTGTTGACCCTTATACAATATGGCTAACGGCCATATTCGGTCAATGACCTAGACCTAAGCTGGCCATGTGGCCTTATAAGGTCAATGATGTCATCCCCGCCTCCTTTTGTGTACGTGCCGCTGCAAGGCGGGGAGTCCCTCGCCTGTAGCTCATTGGCCCAGCACAGACAGCTGAGTTATGGAGTACATCCCTAGTGGAGGAGTCACACGTTTTGGGGCATAAAGAGGCCTTTAGAGCTGCAAAATTTTAAGTAGTTTTTTGTTTTTGTGTTTCCATTTCCAATAGTGCAAATCACACCGGAAACCACCATGAATAACGTCACGGTGCACCAACTCAGCGCTGAACTGAGGCAATGCAACGCAGAACTGGAATACATGAGACAGCGGATACCTGAGATACAAAGCAGAATTTGTGTCGTTTTACAGACTCTTGAAAAAATGTAATATGTTTATTATGTTGTGTGTTTTGTTTTTTAAATTTTTTATTTTTAAGCTTATGTTGGCTCTTTTTTAAGAAAATAAATAAAATAGTTGTTCCAAAAAAATAAAATAAAATGTGTGTTCCACATTTTTAAATAAAACTATAAATAGAAATGTGGTGTCTGTGTTCTTTATTTGATGTCCTGCTATAACTTTTTGATGATGGGGAAACAGTAATATAGTGAACAAAAAAATAAAAGTGTGTTTGTTTTTTTTTTTTTTTTGTTTTTTTTTTTTCCTGAATTGCTGTCTATACCTGCTACTTAAACACAGGCCACTGGCGCCGGCTGTCAGAATGTAATAGTTGAAGCTGGAGATTCGTCCGTCTGTGCTGTTTAGCATGGATGGGGAAGAGGTTATTTTTTTTTTTTTTTTTTAGTTTAAAAAAAAAAAAAAAATCTGTGTATGGCCAGAATAACCCACTATATCCAAAAAACCCCCAAAACTTTCTTACCTTTTGCATCAGTAGTGGTCAACTCTCTTGAGACGGGGGGCTTCAAAAGTGGCTGCGCCAAAGAGTCCTACGTAATTGTGAATGTAATGCTGCATAACCCTTTCAGAGACTGTATACACATGCTGCAGGAAATGGTCAAAAACTACAGGCATGCTACAAGAGATGGTCAGAGAGTGTAGACTTGCAATGGGAGATGATCAAAAAAAGACTATAGGCATGCCACAGGAGATAAGAGTTTAGAAGGCTACAGAAGAGGGATGGAGTGTAGAGATGCAACAGAAGATGGTCATAGGCTACAGGCATGCCACAGGAGATGAGACAGCGTGGAAGACTATAGGAGGTGGTTGAAGGTTTTAGACCTGCTACAGGAGATGACTAGAGTGTAGAAGGCCAAAGGAGATGGTCAAAGACTATAGGGATGCTACAGGAGATGGCCAGAGAGTGTAGAAGGCCAAAGGAGATGGTCAAAGACTATAGGAATGCTACAGGAGATGGGCATAGAGTGTAGAAGGATACAGGAGAGGGACAGAGTGTAGACATGCAACGGGAGATGGTCAAAGACTATAGGAATGCTGCAGGAGAGAAGGTTATAGACCTGCTACAGGAGATGGTCAGAGAATGTAAAAGGCTACAGGAGATGGTCAAAGACTAAAGGCATGTCGCAGGAGATGGAAAGACCGTGTAGAAGGCTATAGGAGATGGTCAAAGGTTATAGATCTGCTACAGGAGATGGTCAGAGTGTAGACCTGCAACGGGACATGGTCAAAGACTATGGGCATGCAACAGGAGATGGTCAGAGAGTGTAGACCTGCAATGGGAGATGGTCAAAGACTATAGGCATGCAACAGGAGATGGTCAGCAGGTTATCCCTTCAAATGCAGACAATGGTTGCCCCCATCCCTTTATATAGATTCCGTACAAAACCTCCTTTTGGGATTTTGTAGGCAACCAAAAAAGGAAGAATTATAAATATATATTGAAAGTTTTTTTTTATATATTTTTATTTTCATTACACATAATAAAAAACCCTCCCTGTTTTGGGGGTACTAGTTGATTACAACATTTATATTATAAAAACAGACAAAAAGAGGGTATGAGATGGACAGCGTGTAGACATGCAACAGAAGATGGTCCTAGACTATAGGCATGCTATAGGAGATGGAAAGAGAGTGTAGAAGACTATAGGAGGCGGTCAAAGACTATAGACCTGCTACAGGAGATGGTCAGAGAGTGTAGAAGACTACAGGAGATGGTCAAAGACTATAGGCATGCTACATGAGATTGACAGAGTGTAGACATTCAACGGGAGATGGTCAAAGACTATAGAAATGCTTTAGGAGATCGCGAATGTAAAGGGCTACAGGAGATGGTCAAAGACTATAGGAGATGGACAGAGTGTAGAAGGCTATAGGAGATGGTCAAAGGTTATAGACCTACTACAGCAGATGGTCATAGAGTGCAGACCTGGAACGGGAGATAGTCAAAGACTATAGGCATGCTACAGGAGATGGACAGAGAGTGTTGCCATGCAACAGGAGATGGTCAAAGACTATAGAAATGCTTTAGGAGATCGCAAATGTAAAGGGCTACAGGAGATGGTCAAAGACTATAGGAGATGGACAGAGTGTAGAAGGCTATAGGAGATGGTCAAAGGTTATAGACCTACTACAGCAGATGGTCATAGAGTGTAGACATGCAATAGGAGATGGTGAAAGACTATAGGCATGCTACAGGAGATGGTCAGAGGCTGCAGACATACTAAAAGAGATGGTCAGAGAATATAGACCTACTATGGGAGATGGTCAAAAACGTTAGGCATGCTAAAAGATGATCAGAGGAAATGGGGACATGCTTCAGAATATAGTTGTTGCCTAGAGACCATTACATGAGACTGCTGGAGATCACTGTTATTATGAGGCAATAGGGAAACCGACTACTATCTTCAGGGGTCCCGAGGGGGCGGCACAAAACAACATGTAGCCCAAGGGTAGCAGGTTGGTTATCAGGGCCTTACATGCACTTTTATCCTCTGCATATTCCGTAACCATGTTTTATTCTTGTTCTTTCAGGGTTGTACACCATGACTGACTCCGAGGTCCTTCACTTTCACTTTGAGCAGCAAGCAAATGGAATATTGCACAAGATGAACATTCTCCGGGAGCAGAATTTGTTCTGTGACGTGTCCATATACATCAACGATGCCGAGTTCCATGGACACAAGGTGGTCTTCGCCGCCTGCTCCACCTTCATGAGGGATCAGTTTCTGCTGAACCAGTCCAGGCAAGTCCACATCACCATACTCCAAAATGCAGACGTGGGTCAGAAGCTGCTGCTCTCCTGTTACACCGGGGTCCTGCAGGTAAGAAGAAAAGAACTCCTGAAGTACCTAACAGCGGCCAGCTACCTGCAGATGGTCCACATTGTAGAGAAATGCACAGAAGCTCTCTCTCGGTACTTGCAATGCGAGACGTGGGACAACGCGATGGCGCTGAAACCAGAAGAAAAGCCTCATCACGAGCCTCAGATGGACACCGCCAGCAGTCAGGATAAAGATTGCGAGATCATCGAATTGTCAGAAGACAGCCAGTTAAACATGGATTTCCAGGTTAAGAAAGAGGAGAATGACCAGGAACCGTTGCAGAGCCCCAGGTCCAAAAACGAAGACCTTTCAGCTGTGGACATCGACTACAAAGAAGGCAATATCTGTGTTTTCCAAATGGGCTCCATGTCCGACAATGCCGATAACGCAGATAACGATCAGTTCCCTCAACCTTGCACCTCTTCAAAATCAAATATCTACTTTTCGGACACGCAGCACTCAATCATAAACTCTACCGTTGACAACCGCGTGCCTGAGGTGCAAGGCGGTCCATACCCGAGCTACCAAGAAGGTGGGGAATCCTCCGCCGGTGCCATGCAGGGCCTTCAGAGCACCGCAGAATGGACTTGTTCCTGGAGACACCAGTGCCCAAAGTGCCCCCGTGGCTTCCTCCACTTGGAGAACTACCTGCGCCACTTGAAGATGCACAAGTTATTCCTGTGCCTGCAGTGCGGGAAGACGTTTACTCAGAAAAAGAACTTGAACCGGCATATCCGTGGACATATGGGCATCAGGCCGTTCCAGTGCTCCGTGTGCCTGAAGACTTTCACGGCCAAGAGCACCCTGCAGGACCACCTCAACATTCACAGCGGGGACCGGCCTTACAAGTGCCATTGTTGCGACATGGATTTCAAGCACAAGTCCGCTTTGAAAAAGCATCTCAATTCGGTTCATGGGAAAAATGGGGGGGATAAGTCGACCTTGGACATTACAAAAGTCACCATAGATTATGACTAGGGTGGGCTGTAGAAGATTGCGGTGCATTTTAATGCACCATCCAAGTGACCCTTTACTTTGCCAGGGTCACCTAACCCCCCTCACCACACACACCCCTCCCCCCCCCTCCCCCCCCCTCTATTCAATTGCTTGGAGCAAAGAGAGATAACCCTGTGTAAGCTTAAAGGACCCGTCCTATTCAAACAATTTAAAAACTAAAAATCTATATTTTTATTGCTAGAAAATTACTTGGAACCCCAAAACTATATATATATATATATATATATATATAATTCTTTAACAGGGGCCCTAGAGAATAACATGGCGGTCCTTGCAATTTTTTTTGGCACACGGTAGTTGCGCAGCAGTTTTTTAACGGCAATTTTTTTTTTTAATATATAATACATTTTATTGGATTAAAAAAAAAAAAACACACAACAGAGAACCCAATTTTTTTTAAATTTTAAAGATAATATGCCGCTTAAATAGATACCTAACATGTCATGCTTTTACACCTCCCCTTTAAATTTTTTTTTTTTTTATTGCTGTCACAAGAAATGTAAATATCTTTTGTATGCGTTCAATTCTGTTTGCGAGCACAAGGGGGCGGAGGTGCTTTAAAAAAAAATAATACATATATATTTTTTAATTACTTTTTTTTTTATTTTTACACTCCCCCTTTTTAAAATATTGATTTATTTTTTTTATCGCTTTTTTTGCTGTCACAAGAAATGTAAACATCTCTTGTATGCGTTCCATTTCTGTTTGCGAGCACGAGGGGACGGGGGTGCTTAAAAAAATAACATTTTTTTTTTTTTTTAAATTTTTACGCTCCCCCTTTTTAAAATATTGATTTTTTTTTTAATTTAAAAAAAAAAAAAAAAAAAAATATATATATATATATATATATATATATATATATATATATATATATATATATATATATATATAAATTTCTTGTGACAGCAATAAAAGCGATTAAAATATATATTTCTTTTTTTAATCGCTTGTATTGCTGTCACAAGAAATGTAAACATCTCATGTATACGTTCAGTTCTGTTTGCAAGCACAAGGGGGCGGAGGTGCTTTAAAATAAAATAAAAAAAATTGTATTTTTTTTTTTTACACTGCTCCTTATTTATTTATAAGGGGCAGTGTAAAATAAAAAAAAAATACAATCCGCTTTTTTATTTTAAAGCACCTCCGCCCCCTTGTGCTCACAAACAGAATTGTACGTATACATGAGATGTTTACATTTCTTGTGACAGCAATACAAGCGATTAAAAAAAAAAAAGTATTTTAATCGCTTTTATTGCTGTCACAAGAAATGTAAACATCTCTTGTATGCGTTCAATTCTGTTTGCAAGCATGAGGGGACCGGGGGTGCTTTAAAAAAAAAAAAAATGTTTTTTTATTACTTTTTTTTTTTTTATTTTTACACTCCCCCTTTTTAAAATATTTATTTATTTTTTTTATCGCTTTTATTGCTGTCACAAGAAATGTAAACATCTCTCGTATGCGTTCAATTCTGTTTGCGAGCACGAGGGGACGGGGGTGCTTTAAAAAAAAAAAAATCTTTTTTTTTTTAATTACTATTTTATTTTTACACTCCCCCCCCCCCCCCTTTTTAGATATTTATTTATTTTTTTAACGCTTTTATTGCTGTCACAAGAAATGTAAACATCTCTTGTATGCGTTCAATTCTGTTTGCAAGCATGAGGGGACGGGGTGCTTAAAAAAAAAATTATATATATATATATATATATATATATATATATATATATATATATATATATATATATATTTTTTTTTTTTTTTAATTACTTTTTTTTTTATTTTTACACTCCCCCTTTTTAAAATATTGATTTATTTTTTTTTATCGCTTTTATTGCTGTCACAAGAAATGTAAACATCTCTTGTATGCCTTCAATTCTGTTTGCGAGCATGAGGGGACGGGGGTGCTTTAAAAAAAAATAAACGTCTTTTTTTAAATTTTTTTTTTATTTTTACACTCCCCCCCCCCCCCCCCCTTTTTTAGATATTTATTTATTTTTTTATCGCTTTTATTGCTGTCACAAGAAATATAAACATCTCCTGAATGCGTTTAATTCTAGCATGACATGTCCTCTTTTATGGAGAGATCTGGGGGTCAGTTAGACCCCAGATCTCTCCTCTACAATTGAGAGCATCAGATAGAAAAAAAAAATAAATAAAAAATCGATCTAATGCTTTCCAAAAAAAAAAGGCCTTGTTTTTCAGCGGTCGTGAATCGGAAGTGACGTCATGACGTTGGGCCTCCCAGACCATAGAGGTCAGTGGAGACCATCTTTTCCCTTGTAAATATCTATGGCCAGCCACCGCCACTGCCGGATGAGTTCCCCCGGCTTCACTATGAGCCAGGTAAGCAGTGGGGGGGCGACCCCACGACCGCGTCTCGCCGCTTCTCATCAGCTCTCGGACCGATTTTTAGCGTATTTTCCCAGTTTAGATGGTCAGCAAGTGGTTAAACCGACTGGCCAAAGCTTACACGGGGCTGAGGACTTTCTCCTTGCCCCAGGTGACAGCACTGGGACAATTAATAGGCAACCAGTGTTGTCGCTTGGGCAAAAGCAAGTGGGTTCCGTGTCCCCCATACCCGTAGTGCCAGGTATTTCGCTTCACTCTTAGTAGGTGAACAGAGCAGTGTCTGGGGCAGTTTTGGGGAAACGCCCTTCAGCACCCAAGGCGACCATTCAAAAATCTTCCCCATGAACAACTTAAGCGGAAAAAAGGTTGCAGGTTCTTCTTTTTTTGGTGCCCCCCTCTTGCTGAGGAGCACAAGGCAGCCATCTCTTATCCCCTCCACTTCAGACCAGCCTTGGGTGGGGACAAAAAGTGAAGATGTGTATATGCTACTGGAGTGGGGGGGGGGGGGGGACTGAAGGGACCCTGTTGTGTGTGTTTATTTTTAACTACACGGGCAAAGTAAAAGGTCACTTTTATCCACCTAAAACAGGGTTCTCCAAACCTTCTAAACAAGAGGCCAGTTAACTGTCCTTCAGAATTTCGGGGTTTCGGACTGTGGCTATCGGGAGTAGAAAAGGTCTTGATGTCCGCAAGAAAAAAACAGTGCCCAATCTTTGGTGTCAATGGGAGGAATTGTGCCCCACAACGTTGGTGTCAGTGGGAGGGATTGTGCCCCATTGTTGGTGTCAGTGGGAGGGATTGTGCCCCATTGTTGGTGTCAGTGGGAGGGATTGTGCCCCATTGTTGGTGTCAGTGGGAGGGATTGTGCCCCACAATGTTGGTATCAGAGGGAGGGATTGTGCCCCACAACGTTGGTATCAGTGGGAGGGATTGCGCCCCATTGTTGATGTCATTGGGAGAATTCATGCCCCATCATTGGTGTTGTTGGGCCCAGTTGTTGGAGTCATTGGGAGGAACTGTGCCCCATCCTTGGTGTCATTAGGTGGAATTGTGTCCCTTCACTGGTGTTAGTAGGAAGGGGAAGGGGGAGGGGTTATACCCCACTGTTGATTAGAGCAGATGAAAGCGTGCCCTCAAGGGCCGGATAAAAGCAAGCAAAGGGCCACAGTTTGAAGACCACTGACCTAAAGGGACCTTGTCGCCACACCATTTCAACAACAATGTTTCCATATTTTGGATCTGTTATTTAGTGTAGAGTCCTTCCTTGCTGCTGGGTGGCGCCATCTTGGATGTGGTGTCGGCAAACCCCCAGAAGACTCAGAGTGGTCATTCCTAATCACATTTCCCTGGAATCCTGAGGTTCCCCCAGGAGTTGCTAGGGGTTGCTTGAGCAGTGACCACCAATTTCTTAGGCACAAGAATTGGTTGGCACAACCTTTCCCAGCCAGGGTTCTGTGGTACCCTAGGGTTCCTCCAAGGGTTCCTCCAAGGGCTCCTCCAAGGGTTGCCAGGGGTTCCTTGAGCTGTGGCTGATTTTACCTCCCAGTTGATGGTGCCGGTGTAGTTCCAGGGTCAATACCACTTGGGCACCAATGATGACACCAATGACCTTTTTTAGCTGTCTGTAAGGGGGCATTCTTTCTACTGACCATCAATGTAACTGGTTTTAAATAGGTGGTCACTGGTTTCAACCGGGGCAGGGGTGTCAAACTCCATTTAATTGCAAGCCGAATCGGCATTTTATATCTGTAAGACTAGAGATCTCTAGCACCACACCCCCCTTATATCAGATGTCAAGAGCCCCCCCCCCACCATCAGAAGTCAAGGGTCCCATACCATCCCCTACATCACAGTGCACCCTCCTTACCCTGTGCTCCTGCTAGGGAAGATGCTGTGGGTGGAGCAGGGAAGCAGAAAGAGCAGAGTCTGGAGGAGGACCAGAGGAGGGTTGGAGCCAGCTGAATGGTGAGACCAGGAGGAGGTGGAGACAAGGGGGGGGGGGGGGGGGGGTGCTGGGGTGCCCATCTATGTGGGCAGAACTTGTCAGCGTGATCTCCCGCCAGATAACGTCTGAATAATTTTGATGCCAACATCCCTCACCAGAGACAAAAGCAGGCAGCAGGACCCTCAGACCTTCCCCGCTGTTGGGTTTTACATTGGCTGCCGCAAAATGGGGGGGGGGGGGGCATTCACCCCCCTGACCCCCAGCAAATGGAGGCACTTCACCACTAGCCGCCCTGTATATGCCAGACCAACCATTGCCCCTTGTGCAAGCTGTACTGTACATTATACAGTGCTGATCGCTGTACTCTGCAAGCTTTTGCTGTACATTACAGACTCCTGACCACTGCACCCTGCAGGCTGTGCTGTACTTTACAAATCCCCAATTGCTGCACTTTGCAAGCTGTGCTGTACATTACACACCCCTGACCACTGCACTCTGCAAGCCGTGCTGTACATTACTTCTGACCACTGCACCCTGTAAGATCTGCTGTACATTATACTCCTGACCACTACACTCTGCAAGCTTTGCTGTACATTGCATACATACTACTGAACTCTGCAAGCTGTGATGTACATTATACTCCTGACCACTGCGCTCTGCTCTATATTACACACCCCTGACCACTGCACTCTGCAAGCTTTGCCGTACATTATATACAGTGGGGATGGAAAGTATTCAGACCCCCTTAAATTTTTCACTCTTTGTTATATTGCAGCCATTTGCTAAACTCATTTAAGTTCATTTTTTTTCCTCATTAATGTACACACAGCACCCCATATTGTACACACAGCACCCCATACTGTACACACAGCACCCCATATTGTACACACAGCCCCCCATATTGTACACACAGCCCCCCATATTGTACACACAGCACCCCATATTGTACACACAGCACCCCATATTGTACACACAGCCCCCCATATTGCACACACAGCACCCCATATTGTACACACAGCCCCCCATATTGTACACACAGCCCCCCATATTGTACACACAGCACCCCATATTGTACACACAGCCCCCCATATTGTACACACAGCACCCCATATTGTACACACAGCACCCCATATTATACACACAGCCCCCCATATTGTACACACAGCACCCCATATTGTACACACAGCACCCCATATTATACACACTGCACCCCATATTGTACACACAGCACCCCATATTGTACACACAGCACTCCATATTATACACATAGCTCCCCATATTGTACACACAGCCCCCCATATTGTACACACAGCCCCCCATATTGTACACACAGCCCCCCATATTGTACACACAGCACCCCATATTATACACACTGCACCCCATATTGTACACACAGCACCCCATATTGTACACACAGCACCCCATATTATACACACAGCACCCCATATTGTACACACAGCCCCCCATATTGACAGAAAAACACAGAATTGTTGACATTTTTGTAGATTTATTAAAAAAGAAAAACTGAAATATCACATGGTCCTAAGTATTCAGACCCTTTGCTGTGACACTCATATATATAACTCAGGTGCTGTCCATTTCTTCTGATCATCCTTGAGATGGTTTTACATCTTCATTTGAGTCCAGCTGTGTTTGATTATACTGATTGGACTTGATTAGGAAAGCCACACACCTGTCTATATAAGACCTTACAGTTCACAGTGCATGTCAGAGCAAATGAGAATCATGAGGTCAAAGGAACTGCCTGAAGAGCTCAGAGACAGAATTGTGGCAAGGCACAGATCTGGACAAGGTTACAAAAAAAAAATTCTGCTGCACTTAAGGCTCCTAAGAGCTCAGTGACCTCCATAATCCTTAAATAGAAGACATTTGGGACGACCAGAACCCTTCCTAGAGCTGGCCGTCCGGCCGAACTGAGCTATCGGGGGAGAAGAGCCTTGGTGAGAGAGGTAAAGAAGAACCCAAAGATCACTGTGGCTGAGCTCCAGAGATGCAGTCGGGAGATGGGAGAAAGTTGTAGAAAGTCAACCATCACTGCAGCCCTCCACCAGTCGGGGCTTTATGGCAGAGTGGCCCGACGGAAGACTCTCCTCAGTGCAAGACACATGAAAGCCCGCATGGAGTTTGCTAAAAAAAAACCTGAAGGACTCCAAGATGATGAGAAATAAGATACTCTGGTCTGATGAGACCAAGATAGAACTTTTTGGCCTTAATTCTAAGCGGTATGTGTGGAGAAAACCAGGCACTGCTCATCACCTGTCCAATACAGTCCCAACAGTGAAGCATGGTGGTGGCAGCATCATGCTGTGGGGGGTGTTTTTCAGCTGCAGGGACGGGACAACTGGCTGCAATTGAGGGAAAGATGAATGCGGCCAAGTACAGGGATATCCTGGATGAAAACCTTCTCCAGAGTGCTCAGGACCTCAGACTGGGCCGAAGGTTTACCTTCCAACAAGACAATGACCCTAAGCACACAGCTAAAATAACGAAGGAGTGGCTTCACAACAACTCCGTGACTGTTCTTAAATGGCCCAGTTAGAGCCCTGACTTAAACCCAATTGAGCATCTCTGGAGAGACCTAAAAATGGCCGTCCACCAACGTTTACCATCCAACCTGACAGAACTGGAGAGGATCTGCAAGGAGGAATGGCAGAGGATCCCCAAATCCAGGTGTGAAAAACTTGTTGCATCTTTCCCAAAAAGACTCATCAAAAGGGGCTTCTACTAAATACTGAGCAAAGGGTCTGAATACTTAGGACCATGTGATATTTCAGTTTTTTCTTTTTTAATAAATCTGCAAAAATGTCAAAAATTCTGTGTTTTTCTATCAATATGGGATGCTGTGTGTACAATATGGGGTGCTGTGTGTACAATATGGGGGGCTGTGTGTACAATATGGGGGTCTGTGTGTACAATATGGGGGGCTGTGTGTACAATATGAGGTGCTGTGTGTACAATATGGGGTGCTGTGTGTACATTAATGAGGAAAAAAATGAACTTAAATGATTTTAGCAAATGGCTGCAATATAACAAAGAGTGAAAAATTTAAGGGGGTCTGAATACTTTCCGTCCCCACTGTACATACTCCTGACCACTGCACTCTGCAAGCTTTGCTGTACATTATATACATACTCCCCTCTACTGCACTCTGCAAGCTGTGATGTACGTTATACTCCTGACCACTGCACTCTACAAGCTCTGCTGTACATTACACACCCCTGACCACTGCACTCTGCAAGCTGTGCTGTATAATACTTACTCCTGATCACTGCACTCTGCAAGGTTTGCTGTACATTACATACAGTACATACTCCTGACCCCTGTGCTCTGCTATACATTATACTCCTGACCAAATGCTCATTGTCTTACAGTTGCCAGTTGTTAAGTAATCCCCAACTATTTAATGAATTGCTTTTTTTTTTTATGGTAGGCTTAGTGACCGTTCTAATTTTGTCTATATTCTGTGTGCAGAAAGACATATGTATATATAATGGGGGTGTTTCGTTGTTGTTTCTTTTCAATGCTCCTTTGTCCTGAGGTTTACATGTGTCTGTGAGACTTTCTGGCATATTTTGGGGCTACAGGTACTGTGGCCTATGGGTGTAGTATACACAGAGAGAAGAATCGGGTTCTTTTTGACCATGTCCCTTTTATGCCACAAGCTCCATTTGCCATGGTGCTCTACATGCATGGAGCCATTTCCTTCTCCCAGGTGCCCAAGGGTGCCCCAGGTCTTTCACATTTAGAGGAATGCTCCTGATATAAATACAGTAACATTTTACAATTTACGAGTTCTTTGTTTATAAGAAGAGGTAGAAACTCCTATAAGGTTTTAATTGGTGCCTGTGTCCCTAGTGGGGAGATTTTAACCTCTCTTGGTCCTGATGACCATGGTCTCCAGTATGGAGAACGCTAGGAAATCCTACGTTTTTGAGATGTCGCTCCGGGCCTCCTAGGCCATAGAGATGAGTGGAGGCCATCTTTCCTCTGCTAATCTCTGAGGCCAGGAGATGACAAGAAACCTCTTCTGGTGCCACCTGCTTAGGAATGGATATCGCCCCCCCCCCCCCACACACACACTTGGGCCTCTTTCACATGGCGGCAGACTTTACCCCGTCCTTTGAAAAGCCGTGGTGCATGCCTTTCAGAGTTGGTGGTTTGCACATGTTCAGGAGGCGATACTACCGCTACCTGAATACCTGTGGTTTTTTTTTTTCCCCCCGATCTCGAGGGAGATTTTACAGTCGAACTATCGCCCGACACCTGCTTGCCCGGCGTTTGGCATGTGGTTGTGGCGCGGTCCCATTGATTTTAATTGGTGCTTTGGCAGGCCTAATGCAAATGTTTGCCTTGGCCGATGCCACAGCCTTTCATAAACTAACCCATGGGTGTTTCTTCTTCATGTTTCAACATGGGTGCTCAACTTGTGGCCCTCCAGCTGTGGCGGGACTACAAGTCCCATCATGCCTCTACCTTTTGGGAGTCATGCTTGTAACGGTCAGCCTTGCAATGTGTCATGGGACTTGTAGTTCCGCAACAGCTGGAGGGCCACAGGTTGAGCTCCCATGTCTTACAAGATCAAGGTGAGCTAGGAGGAGTTGGCAAAATTATATCTAGTACACCTTCTTTTTTTATATGATAACCATGGTTTAGGTGCTGACCCATGGACCTTTTTTTTTTCCTCTCCAGGTACAGATGGTATTCTTTCATGTATTTAAAGAATTATGTATTCTGGTATCAGAAATGGGAATATGGTACGTAGTCTTAATGACGAGTAAGCACACCGAGGCATTATGTAGGGACCTCGGCATCAATCAGGGACAAGACATTATTTTTGCCACAATGGAAACCTAACGCTGTGCACTGAGAAGTCAATCATTATTTGACTCTGAGAACTTGGCAAGCATTGATAATGGTATATTTGTCTTGCTTCTTTGAAATGTTTTAGCACCTGTATGTAATCGCCTTCTGTCAACATTATAATAAAAAAAAAAAAAAAAAAAGGGTTGGGTAGCATACCAGCCTCTTGAAGTTTTCCCACTCCTTCAAGGAAAAGTCTTTTGTCTATGCACTTTAACTGCAGGCCTCTCTTGGACTGCAGGCCAAGCAATGTAGTCTCCACTGCGTGTATCTTTCTTCATTCCTATGTAGAAACTTGCAAAGCTGCTTGCCGTGAACACTGAGAGAGGGCAAGATTGAGGTTGACCCTGAGAGTTCAGGGCAAGGCTGAAGTTGGGCCTGAGAGTAGGGTAAGACAAAGGCCAGTCCTGAGAGTTTAGGGCAAAGCTGAGGTCGGTGCTGGGAGTTTAGGGCAAAGCTGAGGTCAGCCCTGAGAATTTAGGACAAGACTGAGGTTGGCCCTGAGAGTTTAGGACAAGACTGAGGTCAGTCCTGAGAGTTTAGGACAAGACTGAGGTTGGCCTTGCGAGTTTAGGACAAGACTGAGGTTGGCCTTGCGAGTTTAGGACAAGACTGAGGTCAGTTCTGAGAGTTTGGAACAAGACTGAGGTCAATTCTGAGAGATTGGAACAAGACTGAGGTCAGTTTTGAGAGTTTGGAACAAGACCGAGGTCAGTTCTGAGAGTTTGGAACAAGACCGAGGTCAATTCTGAGAGATTGGAACAAGACTGAGGTCAGTTTTGAGAGTTTGGAACAAGACCGAGGTCAGTTCTGAGAGTTTGGAACAAGACCGAGGTCAGTTCTGAGAGTTTGGAACAAGACCGAGGTCAGTTCTGAGAGTTTGGAACAAGACCGAGGTCAGTTCTGAGAGTTTGGAACAAGACCGAGGTCAGTTCTGAGAGTTTAGGACAAGGCTGAGCTTGGACCTGGGAGGTTGGGGGAAAGCTGAGGTTGGACCTTAGAGCTCAGGACGAGATTTAGCTTGGACTTTAGCCTTCTGGGCAAGACTGTGGTGGGACCTTAGAGTTTTGGGCCTTAAGCCAGAAGATAACTGAACCTGCCTATGTCCTCCTAAAACAGGGTTTTCATTTTTTTTGTGGACTTTTTCATCTATTTGTTTGTAGATTTGGTAGCTTAAAGCAAGAAGAAAAAACGAAAAAAAACCCCCAAAAAACACTATTTTGATTTCAATGTATCTTCTTTGTATAATATATATGAAGCGTTCTCTGTGCTGCCACTAACTTGATCCTACCTTTGCTAGTGGTGACAGTAAATCTGTGTGGTGGCATGAAAATGCTGTTGATGAAATTGTAATTATTGTGAATTATATTTGTCATTGTGAGTATAATAAAACTTTAAAAATATAATAATAAAAAAAAAAATGTTTTTGCAACTTATTATTACATCTGTTTGATTGCAAGTTTAAACTAGTTACACCAAAATTACACTTTTTTTTTTTTTTTTAATTACGGTATATTATATTATATTGTGGTAATACTGGAGCTAACAAAGATCACAGAGTAGAGATGTAGTTTTGGTATCTACTTCAGTGATTTTTCCAGCTGCCAGGGTCATTGCCCAGGCATGGTATATACCAGTGATGGCGAACCTTGGCACCCCCAGATGTTTTGTAACTACATTTCCCATGATGCTCATGCACTCTGCGTTGTAGTTGAGCATCATGGGAAACGTAGTTCCAAAACATCTGGGGTGCCAAGGTTCGCCATCACTGGTATATACTATACAATGGTCCAGCTTGGATCAATGAAACGATGTATAAAATGTCCATACCTGGAGTTCTTCAAGTATCTCGGAGCCTGGATATGCTGCTTGCCATCTGTTTCCTTTGGAGAGTCAAGTGATGAAAAGGTAAGTTAGTAATCAAGTGCCATCTCCCGGAGGTGGAGGTGAGATTGCCGTATAAACCAATCTGTTGCAAGAGAGACCATTTCCCACCTACCGGGGTGGAAAGTGCAACCAAAAAGGACCCCCCCCAAGCAAAGATGACTGAAGGCCAATGATGGAAGACCCTCAAAATGATACATGAATCACCGAATCCCCTACCTCAGTGGTTCTCAACCCCTTTCCTCAAATACCCCCAACAGGTCATGTTTTGGGAATTTCTCTTAGATAAAATAGATGTCCAAAATACCAAGCCATTGACTCGGATTTAAATCACCTGTGTAAGATAAAGGGAAACCTGCAAACATGGCCTGTTGGGGGTACTTGAGGACGAGGTTGAGGACCACTGCCCTACCCAACATCTTCTCTCACATGGAGAATTAATACACCAGAAATGATTGGTTTAAACCCCCCGCTTTATTTGCTGCACATCTTCCTTTATATAGGTTTTCGGGATTCGAAAATCCAACAATTTGGAAATCGGAAAGACAGGCGTGGTGCCGTGAAACACCTTTTGGTGGATAAATAATACAAGATTCATAGAGATCAGACCAAAAAGAGGGTCAAATGAGGACACACAGAGGGACAATCCTACAATCCAGGAACAGGCGGGAACTGTGTTATACCCAATATCAATCATTCTGATACATATTACAGTTGCCTTGAAAAAGTATTCATACCCCTTTGAGATTTTCCACATTTTGTCATGTTACAACCAAAAACGTAAATGTGATTTATTGGGATTTTATGTGATAGACCAACACAAAGTGGCTCATAATTGTGAAGTGGAAGGAAAATGCTAAATGATACAAATAAATATGTGAAAAGTGTGTGTGTGGGGGGAGGGGCATTTGTATTCGGCCCCCTTTAGACCTCATACACACTCTTAGATTTTCTGCTGATTTTTGTCTTCAGATTTACCAAAACCATGTAGTACAAGGGTCTACCTCATTGCATACAAATTGAAACTCTTAAGGTTTGACCTCATATATCTGGTTTTGGTAAATCTGAAGACGAAAATCTGCAGAAATTCTAATAGGGGTATCAGAGTAAGGCTGGATTCACACCTATGGCATTTTTTGTGCTTTTTGCATTTTGCAGATTTGCACTACAGAACGTGTTCCATAGGAAACCATGGTAAATGTTCTGTAGTGCAAATCTGCAAAATGCAAAAAGCACTAAAAATGCATAGGTGTGAATCAGGCCTCAGACCCCATACACACTAACTAAAATCTGGTGGAACCAATTACCTTCAGAAGTCACCTAATTAGTAAATTAGTCCCCCTGTGTGTAATATACTATATCCTTTATAAATCATTCTTTTATCCATTATAAATAATTTTATACCTGTTATATCCTTTATAAATGATTATTCTATATATGGTATCATTTATAATTCATTTCTATATCATTATATTCATTAGAAATAATTTTTACATGAATTATAAATAATTTTTTTACATATTATGTACTTTATAAATCATTTTTAAACATATTATAACCTTTTAAAACGTCTTGTATAAACAGTATATATTATCCCAATTACAGGAATGATTTGTAAAGGATAATGTTATAATGAGTATAGAAATGATTTATAATGGATAGAAGAATGACTTATAAAGGATATATGATGTATAGGAATGATTTATACAGGAGAGATGATTCTTGGACCCTCCTGTCCTGTACAAGAGATGGAGCTTCCCCCCATCCCTGCCCCCCCTCCACCCTCTCTGTCCTTCATGACGCTTTGTCAATAAAGTTTTATTGTGAGGACGGCGGATGTTTACATCCCATGGCGCCGGTCGGCGCGTCACGTGATTGCGGCGCCCGGCGTCACTTCCGGCGCGGATCCGTCCATGGCCTGGATCCGGGAGGTGAGGAGCCCGGGGTGTCGGGACGTTTGGGGGAGGGTGTCGGGACGGGACGGGGGGTCCCCGGTGTATACTGTCTCCCCGGGAAGGCTCCGTACTGCTCGGAGTGCAGCGGCAGGCCTCAGCCGGGCCCGGGGCCCCTGTCAGTCGGTGTGTTGGGGGGGGGGGGTGACAGGGTGTCTCCTCATCACTCAGGAGCCCCTCCACCCCTCAGGCGGGTATTATGGTGTGCTATGGCTCTGTGTGGTGTTTATAAAGTCACCTGTTGTCACCTCTCTCTCTCTTTTCTTTCCTTGGTGCTGCTGATCTCCTGCACCCTGTTTGCAGCCACTTCCTCTGCCTCCATGGACATCCCATAATAGGCCTCAGTGACAGCAGCTCACCTGTTGCATGCAAAAAAAAAACCCCACGGTTGTTGCTCGCTGTTTGGCCGCCGTTTGCGTTTCCGGAAAATGACCTACAAACGCGCGTTGCGCCATTATTTCATCGGCGGCGTCACAAATGCGCTGCCAAACACGGGTGCAGGGGCGACCGGCTGTCATGCAGGAAAACGGTGTGAACGGGCCCTCAGCGCGCGCTTTGTGAGCGCGTGCAAAGCTGTGTGCGCATGCGCGGTGCACTGGTGCGCTGATGGCGTTCTTTGTATAATACTACGCGGGGGCGTCACATTTTTTGGCGTGACGCGCCGTAATTAGGGAGGAGCTTGGGGGTCAGCTGTCAGTGTCAGGCCAGTGGGATGCGGCCAGAGGTTTCCCCGCCCCCTCAGCTTCAGGTACGTAAAGGAGGCGGGGCCATTGGTGACGTCATGTAGCCATGTGACCGTAGGGGATATTTGATGACGACGTGGACCGAATGTAGCTACGTGACCGTATTAAGTCAGTGATGTCATGAGCATCCCCACCCCCCCGAAAAGCATTTGATTGGCCCAAAATATGACAGCTTTATCTTGGGGGGGGTCAGTGTCAGGCCAATAGGATGCGGCCAGAGGATTTCCCGCCCCCCTCAGCTGCACGTACACAAAGGGGGGCGGGGATATTGATGACATCATGTAGCCATGTTGACCGTATTGGGTCAATGATGTCATGAACGTCCCCGCCCCCTTTGTGTACGTGCAGCTCAGGGGGGCGGGGGAATGACAACTTTAGCTTGGGGGTCAGTGTCAGGCCAATGGGATCCAGCCAGAGGATTCCCCCGCCCCCCTCAGCTGCCCGTACGCAAAGGGGGCGGGGATATTGATGATGTCGTGTAGTCATGTGACCGTATTAGGTTGATGATGTCATGAACATCCCCGCCCCCGTTGTATAGGTACAGCTGAGGGGGGCGGGTGAATCCTCTGGCTGCATTCCCATTGGCCTGACACTGACAGCTGACCCCCAAGCCAAAGCTGTCATTTTTGGGCCAATCAGCTGCTTTTGGGGGGGGGGGATGCTCATGACATCACTGACTTAATACAGTCACGTGGCTACATTAGGTCCATGTCGTCATCAATATCCCCGCCCACCTTGTGTAGGTGCAGCTGAGGGGGGCGGGGGAACGACAACTTTAGCTTGGGGGGTCAGATGTCAGTGTCAGGCCAATGGGATGCGGCCAGAGGATTCCCCGCCCCCCTCAACTGCACGTCCACAAAGGGGCGGGGATATTGATGACATCATGGGCCTAATGTAGCCACATGACCATATTAGGTCAATGATGTCATGAACATCCCCGCCCCCTTCATGTGCCTGGGGGTGGGGGAGTGACAACTTTAGCTTGGGGGGGTCAGCTGTCAGGCCAATGGGATGCAGCCAGACGATTTTCCCGCCCCCTCAGCTGCCCCTCAGCTGCACCTTGTGTAGGGGCAGCTGAGGGGGCGGGGAATGTCCCAGACGCAGCTGATTGGCCCAGGAATTACAGCTTTGGCAGCTTTGGGTCAGCTGTCCAATGAGCTGCGGCCAGAGGATTACCCACCTAGCAGCACGTGACCATATTAGGTCAATGATATCATGAGCATCCCCCCCCCCATTTTGTGTACAGGCAGCTGAGGGGGAATCCTCTGGCTGTATCCCATTGGCCTGACGTTGACAGCTGACCTCAAGCTTGGGGGGGGGGGGGGGGATGACCCAGATGCGGCTGATTGGCCCAGGAATAAAAGCTTGGGGTCAGCTGTCCAATGAGCTGTGGCGGAGGATTCCCTGCCCAGCAGCTGGACATGCACAGAGGAGGCGGGCATGTTAATGACATCATGGACATTATGTAGCTACATGACCATATTAGGTCAATGATGTCATGAGCATCTCCGCCCCCTTTGTATACGTGCAGCTGAGGGGGCGGGGAATGACTGCTTTAGCTTGGGGTCAGAGTCAGACCAATGGGATGCGGCCAGAGGGTTCCTCCGCCCCCTCAGCTGTACGTCCACAAAGGGGTGAGGATATTGATGACATCATGGGCCTAATGTAGCCGTGTGACCATATTAGGTCAATGATGTTGTGAGCATCTCCGCCCCCTTTGTGTAGGTGCAGCTGAGGGGGTGGGAAATGTCTCAGACGCCCTCTTGCTGTCCTAGGGTGGGGGCGCCCGCTTGCTGTCCTAGGGTGAGGGCGCCCGCTTGCTGTCCTAGGGTGAGAGCGCCCGCTTGCTGTCCTAGGGTGAGGGTGCTCGCTTGCTGTTCTAGGGTGAGGGTGCTCGCTTGCTGTTCTAGGGTGAGGGCGCCCGCTTGCTGTTCTAGGGTGAGGGCGCCCTCTTGCTGTTCTAGAGTGAGAGCGCCCGCTTGCTGTTCTAGGGTGACGGCGCCCGCTTGCTGTCCTAGGGTGAGGGCGCCCTCTTGCTGTCCTAGGGTGAGAGCGCCCGCTTGCTGTCCTAGGGTGAGAGCGCCCGCTTGCTGTTCTAGGGTGAGGGTGCTCGCTTGCTGTCCTAGGGTGAGGGCGCCCGCTTGCTGTTCTAGGGTGAGGGTGCTCGCTTGCTGTCCTAGGGTGAGGGCGCCCGCTTGCTGTTCTAGGGTGAGAGCGCCCGCTTGCTGTCCTAGGGTGAGAGCGCCCGCTTGCTGTTCTAGGGTGATGGTGCCCGCTTGCTGTCCTAGGGTGAGAGCGCCCGCTTGCTGTCCTAGGGTGAGAGCGCCCGCTTGCTGTCCTAGGGTGAGAGCGCCCGCTTGCTGTTCTAGGGTGAGAGCGCCCGCTTGCTGTTCTAGGGTGGGGGCGCCCCTTTTTTTTACAGGGTGATGGCGCTTGCTTGCTGTCCTAGGGTGAGGGCGCTTGCTTGCCGTCCTAGGGTGGGGGCGCCCGCTTGCCGTCCTAGGGTGAGGGCGCTTGCTTGCTGTCCTAGGGTGAGAGCGCCCGCTTGCTGTCCTAGGGTAAGAGCGCCCGCTTGCTGTTCTAGGGTGAGGGTGCTCGCTTGCTGTCCTAGGGTGAGGGCACCCGCTTGCTGTCCTAGGGTGAGGGCGCCCTCTTGCTGTTCTAGAGTGGGGGCGCCCGCTTGCTGTTCTAGGGTGGGGGCGCCCCTTTTTTTTACAGGGTGATGGCGCTTGCTTGCCGTCCTAGGGTGGGGGCGCCCGCTTGCCGTCCTAGGGTGAGGGCGCTTGCTTGCTGTTCTAGGGTGAGGGCGCCCGCTTGCTGTCCTAGGGTGGGGGCGCCCGCTTGCTGTTCTAGGGTGAGGGCGCTCGCTTGCTGTCCTAGGATGGGGGCGCCCCTTTTCTGTACAGGGTGATGGCGCTTGCTGTCCTAGGGTGAGGGGGCTTGCTTGCCGTCCTAGGGTGAGGGCGCTTGCTTGCTGTCCTAGGGTGAGAGCGCCTGCTTGCTGTCCTAGGGTGAGAGCGCCCGCTTGCTGTCCTAGGGTGAGAGCGCCCGCTTGCTGTCCTAGGGTAAGAGCGCCCGCTTGCTGTTCTAGGGTGAGGGTGCTCGCTTGCTGTCCTAGGGTGAGGGTGCTCGCTTGCTGTCCTAGGGTGAGGGTGCTCGCTTGCTGTCCTAGGGTGAGGGCGCCCGCTTGCTGTCCTAGGGTGAGGGCGCCCTCTTGCTGTTCTAGAGTGGGGGCGCCCGCTTGCTGTTCTAGGGTGGGGGCGCCCCTTTTTTTTACAGGGTGATGGCGCTTGCTTGCCGTCCTAGGGTGGGGGCGCCCGCTTGCCGTCCTAGGGTGAGGGCGCTTGCTTGCTGTTCTAGGGTGAGGGCGCCCGCTTGCTGTCCTAGGGTGGGGGCGCCCGCTTGCTGTTCTAGGGTGAGGGCGCTCGCTTGCTGTCCTAGGATGGGGGCGCCCCTTTTCTGTACAGGGTGATGGCGCTTGCTGTCCTAGGGTGAGGGGGCTTGCTTGCCGTCCTAGGGTGAGGGCGCTTGCTTGCTGTCCTAGGGTGAGGGCGCTTGCTTGCTGTTCTAGGGTGGGGTCGCCCGCTTGCTGTCCTAGGGTGGGAGCGCCCGCTTGCTGTTCTAGGGTGAGGGAGCCCGCTTGCTGTTCTAGGGTGAGGGCGCCCGCTTGCTGTTCTAGGGTGGGGGCGCCCGCTTGCTGTTCTAGGGTGGGGCCGCCCGCTTGCTGTCTTAGGGTGAGGGCGCCCGCTTGCTGTTCTAGGGTGAGGGCGCCCGCTTGCTGTTCTAGGGTGAGGGTGCCCGCTTGCTGTTCTAGGGTGGGGGCACCCGCTTGCTGTTCTAGGGTGGGGGCGCCCGCTTGCTGTTCTAGGGTGAGGTCACCCGCTTGCTGTTCTAGGGTGGGGGCACCCGCTTGCTGTTCTAGGGTGGGGGCGCCCGCTTGCTGTTCTAGGGTGAGGGCGCCCGCTTGCTGTTCTAGGGTGAGGGCGCCCGCTTGCTGTTCTAGGGTGGGGCCGCCCGCTTGCTGGTCTAGGGTGGGGTCGCCCGCTTGCTGTTCTAGGGTGGGGTCGCCCGCTTGCTGTTCTAGGGTGGGGGCGCCCGCTTGCTGTTCTAGGGTGGGGTCGCCCGCTTGCTGTTCTAGGGTGGGGTCGCCCGCTTGCTGTTCTAGGGTGGGGTCGCCCGCTTGCTGTTCTAGGGTGGGGGCGCCCGCTTGCTGGTCTAGGGTGGGGTCGCCCGCTTGCTGTTCTAGGGTGGGGGCGCCCGCTTGCTGTTCTAGGGTGATATCAATCACTTTTTGCTGGGAGATGGCGCTCGCTTGCTTCCTGTTGGGCGATGGCGATGGCTTCCTGTTGGGCGATATCAATCGCTTTTTGCTGGGCGATGGCACTCAGCTCTTATAGGGTGACAAGGACCTTCGTGGCTCTGCTGTGATTGGAGCATTTGAACCCGTTTACTGCCTGAGCTGTTTTGCATTTTATTAATTCTTCAATGTTTACATGTAAACAAAAAGTGCCAGAAAAACCATTGCGCAAATACTGCATATAAAAATATTCAACACCAACCATTTTGTTCTCTAGGGTCTCTTCTTATAAAAAATGTTTGGGGGTTCTAAGTAATTTTGTAGCAAAAAAATGCAGATTTTTTTAAAACGTAAACAAAGTGTCAGAATTGGCGCGGTCGCACCTTGTTCCTGCCAACGGACACTTGGGCGACCGGGAGCTTTTGGATCATGTGACCACTGTGACAGCCAATCACAGCGAATGACCGCCTCTGCCTCCCGGCATTTAGAAGCTCTGAACCCCGCCCCCCAGGTGGACTTCATATGACGTCCTGGACTTTGAGTGGAGATATCTGGACGGGGAGTGCGGCTGCAGGCAATCATCCAGATATCTTTTTTATTTACCGTATTTATTTTTTTTCAGTCAGCGATTCATTATAGTGTAAAAGCCATCATAGCGGCTATTTAGCCACTGGATGGCTTTTACAGGCAGCGGGAGGGGACATTCCCCCCCTTTTCGTGCGATCGGGGAGCCGGAGAATGGCAACGGCAGCAGTGCCGGTTTACCATAGAGCTGGCTGTGGACCAGATGGTCCCCGGCCTTCTCTATGACCCTCAGACGCCAGAAGCGACGTCGTGACATCACTTCTCCTGCTGGCAGATGTAAACATTGCCTTTTTTTTTTTTTTTTTTGCTGGAAAGCCTGAAATCCGATTTTTTATTTTTTTATTTTTACATTTATTTATTTATTTATTCATTTTTAAATCTCAGGCTTTGCAGCCTGAAGAGAGTTGGGGATTTATAGACACCCCCCCCCAGATCTCACTGTAAAGAGGACCTGTCACACACAATTCCTATTACAAGGTTATGATTACATTTCTTATAATCGGAATAAAAGTGATGAAAAAATTAAAGAGAAACTAAAGAAGAGAAAAAAAAAATTAAAGAGAAATTGTAAAATTAAAAATAAAATAATGCACCCCGATCCCCATATTCCTATTACAATGTTTGTTCATTTCTTGTAATTGGAATAAAAGTGATAAAAAAAAAAAATAAAAAAAAATAAAGGGACAGTGTAAAAAAAAAAAATTTAAATAAAATGAACAATAAAAAAAAAAAAAAAAATTTTTTTCTTTTAAAGCGCCCCCCCCCCCTCGTGCTCGCGTGCAGAAGCGAACGTTATAGGTAAACGGCGTTCAAACCACATTTGAGGTTTCTCCGCGATCCTTAGAATGAGAGCAACAATTCTAGCGCTAGACCTTCTCTGTAACTCTAAACTGGTAACCTATAAAAATGTTTAACCTCTTCAGCCCCGGAAGATTTTACACCCTCTTCCTGACCAGAGCACTTTTTACATTTCGGCACTGCGTCGCTTTAACTGACAATTGCGCGGTCGTGCGACGTTGTACCCAAACCAAATTTGCATCATTTTTTTTTTTCCCCCCACCAATAGAGCTTTTTTTTGGTGGTATTTCATCAACTCTGCGATTTTTATTTTTTGCACTATAAACAAAAAAACTATTTTGAAAAAAAAAAATATTTTTTTTTTTACTTTCTGCTATAATAAATATCCCCCCCCCCAAAAAAAAATATATAAAAAAATAAATTTCTTCCTCAGTTTAGGCCGATACGTATTCTTCTACATATTTTTGGTATAAAAAAAAATCGCAATAAACGTATATTGATTGGTTTGCGCAAAAGTTATCGTGTCTACAAAATAGGGGATAGATTTATGACATTTTTATTATATATATATATTGGCCACACCTAATGTTTTTTCTATCTCTCTGATGGGTTTGTTTTGTTTTTTTCAGCCTAATGATGGCTTCACTGATAGTGACAGCTCTTTGGATCTCATATTGAGAGTTGACAGCAACAGATTCCAAATGCAAATAGCACACTTGAAATGAACTCTGGACCTTTTATCTGCTCCTTGTAAATGGGATAATGAGGGAATAACACACAGCTGGCCATGGAACAGCTGAGCAGCCAATTGTCCCATTACTTTTGGTCCCTTAAAAAGTGGGAGGCACATATACAAACTGTTGTAATTCCTACACCATTCACATAGGAGGAGTCTGTGATACTTATGTACATGGGAGGAGCCTGTGATACTTGTGTACATGGGAGGAGCCTGTGATACTTGTGTACATGGGAGGAGCCTGTGATACTTGTGTACATGGGAGGAGCCTGTGATACTTGTGTGCATGGGAAGAGCCTGTGATACTTATGTGCATGGGAGGAGCCTGTAAAACTTATGGACATGGGAGGAGCCTGTGATATTTGTGTACATGGGAGGAGCCTGTGATACTTGTGTACATGGGAGGAGCCTGTGATACTTGTGTACATGGGAGGAGCCTGTGATACTTGTGTACATGGGAGGAGCCTGTGATACTTGTGTACATGGGAGGAGCCTGTGATACTTGTGTACATGGGAGGAGCCTGTGATACTTGTGTACATGGGAGGAGCCTGTGATACTTGTGTGCATGGGAGGAGCCTGTGATACTTGTGTGCATGGGAGGAGCCTGTAAAACTTATGGACATGGGAGGAGTCTGTGATATTCATGGACATAGGAGGAGTCTGTGATACTTGTGTACATGGGAGGAGCCTGTGATACTTATGTACATGGGAGGAGCCTGTGATACTTGTGTACATGGGAGGAGCCTGTGATACTTGTGTACATGGGAGGAGCCTGTGATACTTGTGTACATGGGAGGAGCCTGTGATACTTGTGTACATGGGAGGAGCCTGTGATACTTGTGTACATGGGAGGAGCCTGTGATACTTGTGTACATGGGAAGAGCCTGTGATACTTATGTGCATGGGAGGAGCCTGTGATACTTATGGACATGGGAGGAGCCTGTAAAACTTATGGACATGGGAGGAGTCTGTGATATTCATGGACATAGGAGGAGTCTGTGATACTTATGTACATGGGAGGAGCCTGTTATACGTGTGTACATGGGAGGAGTCTATGATACTTATGTACATGGGAGGAGCCTGTGATACTTGTGTACATGGGAGGAGCCTGTGATACTTGTGTACATGGGAGGAGCCTGTGATACTTGTGTACATGGGAGGAGCCTGTGATACTTGTGTACATGGGAGGAGCCTGTGATACTTGTGTACATGGGAGGAGCCTGTGATATTTGTGTACATGGGAGGAGCCTGTGATACTTGTGTACATGGGAGGAGCCTGTGATACTTGTGTACATGGGAGGAGCCTGTGATACTTGTGTACATGGGAGGAGCCTGTGATACTTGTGTACATGGGAGGAGCCTGTGATACTTGTGTACATGGGATGTTTTTCCTTTTTTATTTTTATTACATTTTCAAAGATTTCTAACAAACTTCTCTCCCGTTGTCATTATGGGGGATTGTTTGTAGGGTTTTGAGGAAAATAATGAATAATCCATTTTGGAATAAGGCTTTAACATAACAAAATGTGGAAGAAGTGAAGCGCTGTGAATACTTTCCGGATGCTCTGTATAATTGATCAGGGTCTCTTTAATCCAGATTTGTTTCTGTAGCCTTGTGTGATGTCTAACAGAATCCTTTGTTCTTCTTTATTTACGTCTTCTCAGTTTTCATGCTGGATTTCCCTTATCTCTTCCCTCTGTAAGGCTTCTCTTGTTCATTTTGCCTGTTGGCAAAATATATATATTTGCCCCAATGAGAATACACTTGGCTGTTGTTTTCTTAGTACACGGATTAGGGGTCATGGCCCGGCCCACCCATAAATCATGTGTTCTTGACACACAACAAGACTTTTATTGATGACACGCCTCATCATTTCAGATTTTGGTTTCTTCCAGTTCTGACTTGTCCCAGATCCAGATTAAAATGTTAGCGCCCCCTTCTGTTTACATCATACACCCCGTTGAGGACGCGTTTGGATCTCACGATTTGAAAACGTGGGCAAAGTCCCTGCAATTCTGCCGGTGATTCCAAATTGTGGCAGGGTGTGCGTTTGGGTGACAGTATTTAAAGAAAAAAAAAAAAAAATTATGGCACCCCCAAACGCGAAATCGCGTTTGTCACAATACAGAAGCGCGAAGCAACTGCGGCAAAAACATACCTTTAAAAATTGCACTAAGCGTGTCGCACCAAAAAAGGAGCTTCTTTTGGGTGACAAACGTCGTTCTGCCAAAAAAAAAAAAAAAAAAACCTGGTTGATCCCGCTGCTCTCTATCTTCCCCCTTTCTGTCCATGTCCCCAATTCAGTTGGGGAATTTGCTGTGTTGGCAACTCTGCACATGCTCAGTTTTTAATTAATAAGTAAATGGTGTATTCCACGCTGTTCATCCTCAGTCACTGCGGGATCCTTTTTTTTTTTCTGTATTCTGCAAAAATCCTGGTTGATCCTGCTGCTCTCTATCTCCCCCTTTCTGTCCATGTCCCCACTGCAGCTGGGAAAATTGCAGGGCAGTGTTGTCAGCTCTGCACATGCTCAGTATTCAGTGAGTTTCTATGCTGAGCATTTCCTCCCTATCACATCTGAGCAGACCATGTGACTATAGAGGAGTGATGGTGAACCTTGGCACCCCCAGATGTTTTGGAACTACATTTCCCATGATGCTCATACACTCTGCAGTATAGATGAGAATCATGGGAAATGTAGTTCCAGAACATCTGGAGGGGTGCCAAGGTTTGCCATCACTGCTATAGTCACACATGTGGGCATATACACAATGACAGTCCCACCCCTCCCTCCTCTTTCATGCCCACTAACCAGCTAAACACATTGGGGGGGAGGGCGGGATATTAAATGTAGATTGATGGAGGCTTCACCTCCCTCTTATTCTAAGACACAGGCTGGAGGGGGCGTGACACATCATGTGACTGGCAGAAATCCGCCCACATCATGTTATTGCAAAAAAATAATACAGATTTAATTTCAAATATATATTTGTATGATGATTAGATACAGTTTGATATTAAATATTTTTACTGTATATTACAAAGGCTGTTTTTTTATTTTTTATTTTTTTTTATTGTGAACATGTGACCAGCAGCAGAGGACTAGAAGCTCCTCCTGCTTTTGTTTCCCTGCAGACAGGCTGGGAGAGAGCCGGGTCATGTGACAGCTGGATATCCATTAGGAAAAAGGGACTTTGATTTATTTATTTTTTTTGATTATTAAAATAATGACAGCGCCTTCATCCACATACAGAAAAAGATTACTTGACAAATCTCCTTTCATATTGTGAGCACTTCCTGTCTGCTGGCTGTCTCTTTCCACAACTTCCTGGATTCCCTGCATGCTTTGCAGCTTCTAAGGACTACATATCCCATGGTACTTTGCTGCCTGGAGGCAGTGCTTCCGGTACTGACTCATGTGAGTACTGCCTGTCTGCTGGCCGTCTCTGGCTATGGGGGACAGGAAGTGAAGGGAAATCTCCTCAAAGGGACACACATAGGGGGAAAAAAATGGACGGTTCTAACCCTCCCTTACTTCATCCATAATGGGGGGGGGGTTTGCCAATGGTTCTACTTTAATCCCAGGTGAAGGGGGATTTTTTTTGTGAAACCATCAAGGACTTTGGACTTTAGTTTGCCAATTTGTTATGCAACTCCTAAGATAAGGCGAACTAGTCATGTTTGTCTTCTGTAAGATAAGGAACATTAAATCTACAAACATACAGCATTCGGGATCCTAGATTGTTGACCTTAAAGGATAAGTTCACCTTTGCTAACATGTTATACTGTGTGTAACACTCCTGGTTAGGGTGTAATGTGTAGCATGTTACCGAAGAGGACCTGCCTGCACCCTTCTGATCCCCTTTTATGATAATGAAAGGGGGATCTTCTTTCTGCACCCGCTGTCACAATTTAAAAAGAGCATGGCAGCGCGGGGCTCCGCCCACATGGCACATCATTCATAGTGATCTGTGAATGAATGAACTACAGCTACCATCTTCCACTACGGCTGACGGCTGGTAGTTTTCAAGGAACTGCGATGGTGCTTGTGAGTTCATTGATTCTTCTTGCACTCCATTTACTGTCTGCCCTTATGGGAGATATAGAGGTACAGGAGATATGAAGGTGCGGGAGGTATGGAGGGTGCGGGAGGTACAGGAATTACAGGAGGTATGGAGGGTACGGGAGGTATGGAAGTACAGGAGGTATGGAGGGTACGGGAGGTATGGAAGTACAGGAGGTATGGAGGGTGCGGGAGGTATGGAGGGTGCGGGAGGTACAGGAATTACAGGAGGTATGGAGGGTACGGGAGGTATGGAAGTACAGGAGGTATGGAGGGTGCGGGAGGTACAGGAAATACAGGAGGTATGGGGGGTACGGGAGGTATAGGGGGGATGGAAGTACAGAAGGTATGGAGGGTGCGGGAGGTATGGAGGGTGTGGGAGGGTATGAAAGTACAGGCGGTACTTGAGGAATGGAGGTATGGAGGTACGGGAAGTACAGGAGGTATGGAGGATATGGGAGGTACTGGCGGTATGGAGGCACAGAAGGTATGAAGGGTGCGGGAGGGTATGGAAGTACAGGCGGTACTTGAGGAATGGAGGTACGAGGTATGGGAAGTACAGGAGGTATGGAGGGTACAGGAGGTATGGAGTTACGGGGGGGATGGAGGTATGGGATGTTTGGAGGGTACGGGAGGTATGAAGGGTATGGAGGCACAGAAGGTATGGAGGGTGTGGGAGGTATGGAGGTACTGGAGGGTATGGAAGTACAGGCGGTACTTGAGGAATGGAGGTACGAGGTATGGGAAGTACAGGAGGTATGGAGGGTACAGGAGGTATGGAGTTACGGGGGGGATGGAGGTATGGGATGTTTGGAGGGTACGGGAGGTATGAAGGGTATGGAGGCACAGAAGGTATGGAGGGTGTGGGAGGTATGGAGGTACTGGAGGGTATGGAAGTACAGGCGGTACTTGAGGGATGGAGGTACGAGGTATGGGAAGTACAGGAGGTATGGAGGGTACAGGAGGTATGGAGTTACGGGGGGGATGGAGGTATGGGATGTTTGGAGGGTACGGGAGGTATGAAGGGTATGGAGGCACAGAAGGTATGGAGGGTGTGGGAGGTATGGAGGTACTGGAGGGTATGGAAGTACAGGCGGTACTTGAGGGATGGAGGTATGGAGGTACGGGAAGTACAAGAGGTATGGAGGAGGGTACAGGAGGTATGGAGGAGGGTACAGGAGGTATGGAGGTACAGAAGGTATGGAGGGTGTGGGAGGTATGGAGGTACTGGAGGGTATGGAAGTACAGGCGGTACTTGAGGGATGGAGGTATGGAGGAGGGTACAGGAGGTATGGAGTTACAGGGGTTATGGAGGTATGGGATGTTTGGAGGGTACAGGAGGTATGGAGGGTGCGGGAGTAATAGGGAGTATGCAAGAACAGGCGGTACTTGAGGAATGGAGGTACGGGAAGTACGGGGGGGGTATGGAGGTATGGGATGTTTGGAGAGTACGGGAGGTATTTGAGGTGCGGAGGGGGGGGGGGGGGGGGGCGAGTATGTAGGTATGGAAGGTACGGGCAGACAGCTATACTGAGATTCTGCAGAAGCCTGACATTGCACCTGTGATCTGCTTGCTGATTGTGGGTGAAATGCTCTGCAGGCTCCAGCGAAAAATTACTGAGCTGCCAAAAAAAGGTGGCGGAGAGCTGAAGTTACTCTCTGCAGAGATCAATAAGGAGATCTCTGAGAGCTTATTGGAGGGAAGAGACACCTCCCCTCCTCCACACAGCAAACAGGAACAGAGCTTAAGGCTGTGAATCACAGGCTTTGTGCTGGAGATCCCTCCCCTGTCACCTTTTATCTTTTGGTGTCAGGAAACCTTGTCAGAAGTGACTCATGCTGATAGCAGAGGAAGGAAGCAGCAGACAGAAATTACACTTAGTGCTCTGGACTGAGACAAGTACACATGAGGGATGTGCTTTGTTCATATTTCATGTCTGAGACTTTTGATACAGAAAAATTTGACACGTTTCGGGGGGGTCCAAAGGGTCCTTCATCAGGGCTTGGTACTGTTGAGTGACGCTTGTAGTGGAATGATAATGGAGAAATGAACGAGTATGATGGTTCCAGATTCCGGGTTAAGCCTCAGGGGACAATTAAAAAACCTGCACGGTGGGTTCTAACCACCCCCCATTCCTCCCCTCCCCCCCCTCCGTCCTGAACTGATAAAAGGAGTTGTGGCTCGAGTTATGTTTTAACCAAACCAAATGTCTCAGACAAGACCGACCAGCGATCTTCCATAGTAAGCAGTGGGCTCTCTCCCGTTCTCCACAGGTTCTCTTCCCACCATTGCAGTCCTCGGTCTCTGCCTCCTGTCCCGCATTCCGTGTCACCTCCTTGTATTTGTTAGGACACGTCTCGTGTTTATTTCTCTTATCGGTATTATACATAAAAGCAATAAAACACACCCTGCTACAATGTTTCCTAAATCTTGCAGCGTTCCAGGCGGCGGGGGGAGGGGGGGGGTGGGGGGGGGGGTTGGACGTTGTACATCTACGTAGGTCTTCCCGGTCTCTCTTATAGGTTTTTTAACCGTTTCTCTTCCCCCTCCAGGGAATCCTTCATGTGTGGCTCTCTCTTCATGAAACATGGATGACAAGGCTTCTGTGGGGAAGATCAGCGTGTCCTCCGACTCCGTGTCCACCCTGAACAGCGAAGACTTTGTGCTGGTCTACCAACAAGGGGATGAAATGCATTCTGCAAACAACGGCAGCGATGACGAGAAGCCTGCGCTCAAGGTGAGCGTCTTGTGTCCGTCACTTCAATTTGTTTTTTTTTTGGTTTTTTTTGGGGGGGGGGGGGGGGGCATTACTACGCATTAATTTAAACCGGCCTATTTGGAGCGGGGGGGTGCCGCCTGAGTTCCACCAGGGGGTGCCGCAACATCCTGGTTGAGAAAGGCCGCGCCCTACGCAAGTTTGTTTCATCAGGTGTCGGACTTCTATACACTTGAGAAAGACATTCCCCCCCCCTCCTGATCACATTACCCAAACAATACAACTTTAACCACAAACATAAATTAACATGAGCTAATTAACTAATTATCTAACCAGCTTAGGTGACTCAGAGGTCTGACCGTTCATTTAAACTGGGCCTATCGGAAGTGGAGGGCGCCGCAGCAACCTGAGTTCCATCAGGGGGTGCCGCGACATCCTGGTTGAGAAAGGCCGCGCCCTACGCAAGTGATTGAGCTGGCCTCGCTCCATCAGGTGTCCGACTTATATACACTTGAGAAAGACAACCCCCGACTTCCTTCCTGATCACATTACCCTAACAATACAACTTTAACCAGAAATATAAATTAACATGAGCTAATTAACTACCGTATATACTCGAGTATAAGTCGTTCCGAGTATAAGTCGAGGCCCTAATTTACCACAAAAAAATGGGAAAAACTTAGTGACCCGAGTATAAGCCTAGGGTGAGAAATGCGCAGCTACTGTAAGTGGAAAAGAGGGTCAACAATGCCCATTTGCATGCCTCACTGTGCCCATTTGCAGCCATAGGTCCCCCGAACTTCAAACTCTGTAGTTAAGGGTTCCTAGATGCCCCCCTAGCTGCAGCCAAAATTTGGGGTCTCTGAACCCAAAGGGTCCCGAAATGACATTGCTGCAGATGGACACAGTTGACCGACTTTGGGGCCCCGTATCTCGGGGCCACTTAGAGCTAGGAACCCCAAATTTGGTGTGCAAACCCAGTGGAACTTGCACCATTAAATATCCAAAGCTGGGATTTCTAGCACCAAGTGGCCCCGAGATACGGGGGCCCCGAACATCGGTTCAGAAAATGTCAAGCACTTTTCTGCAGCAGAGAATGACATTTTCCGAACCGAATTTGGGGCCCCGTATCTCGGGACCACTTGGTGCTAGGAACCCCAACTTTGGATATGTTATGGTACCAGTTCCCCTGGGTTTGCACACCAAATTTGGGGTTCCTAGCACCAAGTGGCCCTGAGATACGGGGCCCCAAATTCGGTTTGGAAAATTAAATTTTTTGCTGCAGAAAAGTGCTTGACTCGAGTATAAGTCGAGGGGGGGGCACTTTCAGCACAAAAAAATGTGCTGAAAAACTCGACTTATACTCGAGTATATACGGTAATCATTTAACCAGCTTAGGTGACTTAGAGGTCTCACCATGAATTTAAACCGGGCCTATCTGAAGCGGAGGGAGCGCGCAGCAAACCGGGGGTGCCGCGGCATCCTGGTTGAGAAAGGCCGCGCTCTACGCAAGTGATTGAGCTGGCCTCGCTCCATCAGGTGTCGGACTTATATACACTTGAGAAAGACATCCCCCCCCCATTCCTGATCACATTACCCTAACAATACAACATCCTATGCATTAAAGTGAAAAAACACCTGGCAGTCACCGGCCCCCCCCCAGCCACCCTGTTTTACTTACCCGAACCCCTTCAGTCAGCGGGGACGACGCTTTCTCTCTCTCCACGGGCTCCCGGGCTCTTGATTGGATAGATTGATAGCAGCGCAGCCATTGGCTCCCGCTGCTGTCAATCAAATCCAATGACGCGGGCGCCGGGGTGGACGCCCGAATGCTGGACTCGGGAGCGCGCCCGCAAGGTAACCCCCTGGGAGAGGGCTTCTCCTAGGGGGGTTATCTGATGTGGGGAGGAGCCGCGAGAGCCGCCGGGGAACCCCAGAAGAGGATGTTCGGGGGACACTCTGTGCAATACGAGCTGCACAGTGGAGGGAAGTATGACATATTTGTTATTTAAAAAAAAAAAAAGCTAACCCTTACAATCACTTTAACCGCTTGCCGCCCGCCAGCTGTCATATGACGGCCAGGCGGCGCGGCTCTCGTTCTGGGAGGACGCCATATGACGCCCTCGCCTTCCCTGCCCACCAGGGGGCGCGTGCGCGCTGCCGGTGGTAATCGCGCTCGAGCCCGCCGTGTCGCTGGGCACCGATGCGCGTGCTCGCGGCCGCAATGTCCGCCGGGGCACCCGCGATTGCCCGGCAACACGGCAGGACCGTGGATCTGTGTATGTAAACACACAGATCCACATCCTGTCAGAGAGTAAAGGAGGACCGATGTGTGTTCTCAGTACAGAGCAACACCGATCGGTCTCCTCCCCTTGTGAGTCCCCTCCCCCCTTCAGTTAGAATCACCTCCCTAGGAACACAGTTAACCCCTCGATCGCCCCCTAGTGTTAACCCCTTTCCTGCCAGTCACATTTATACAGTAATCGGTGCATTTTTATAGCACGGATCGCTATGTAAATGGTCCCAAAAATGTGTCAAAAGTGTCCGATATGTCCGCCGCAATATCGCAGTCACGATAAAAATCGCAGATCGCCGCCATTACTAGTAAAAAAAAAAAAAAAAATAAAATAATAAAAATGCTATAAATCTATCCCCTATTTTGTAGACGCTATAACTTTTGCGCAAACCAATCAAAATACGCTTATTGCGATTTTTTTTTTTTTACCAAAAATATGTAGAAGAATACGTATCGGCCTAAATTGAGGAAAAAATTTGTTTTAAAAATAAAAGGATATTTATTATAGCAAAAAGTAAAAAAAATATTGTGTTTTTTTAAAAAAACAAAAAACTCTTTGCTCTTCTTTTGTTTATTGCGCAAAAAAATAAAAACCGCAGAGGTGATCAAATACCACTAAAAGAAAGGTGTATTTGTGGGGAAAAAATGAGAAAAATTTAATTTGGGTACAGTGTTGTATGACCGCGCAATTGTCATTCAAAGTGTGACAGCGCTGAAATCTGAAAAATGGCCTGGGCAGGAAGAGGGGGTGAAAGTGCCCCCGGTATTGAGATGGTTAAAGTAAGGGTCTCAAACTGGCGGCCCTCCAGCTGTCGCAAAACTACAAGTCCCATCATACCTCTGCCTGTTGGGAGTCATGCTTGTAACTGTCAGTCTTGCAATGCCTCATGGGACTTGTAGTTTCCCAACAGCCGGAGGGCCGCCAGTTTGAGACCCCTGCGGGAGAACCTTTGTTCCAGCTCCCCATGCCCCTCCTAAGTCACCCCATGTCTATTAGGGGCACAGGGTGAGCTGAGAATATGATGGACGGCTATTTAGTGGACATTGAGAATGTGGTTTAGATTACTTCGGATGGGACAGTAATATTTATCCACAATATCTCCGAGGAAACATACAAAGACTATTCCTGGTTTATTTGATTTCTATACTTTACATGTTAATTTGTAGAGCAGATCACATTGGCCTCTGTACAATGTGGGAGACGGATAGTCTGCTACTGGTGATCTCCTGCTATTGTCTGAAGGAGTTCTGTGTTTATACTTCTGATAATGTGTATTGTGTCTTCTGAGCTAGAAGAAGACAAGTCTGACCTGAAAGTTCACACCTCCGAGTCTCCTAGGCTGGTTAAATGATTAGTTAATTAGCTCATGTTAATTTATGTTTGTGGTTAAAGTTGTATTGTTAGGGTAATATGATCAGGAGGGGGGGGGGATGTATTTCTCAAGTGTATATAAGACTGTATTCTTGTTCTAATAAACAGTTCTATTTCTGGTGTACTCCAAAACTGCTGTTGCCTGGTTCTTGGGGTTACTATAACCAGATCCATTGGTCTCGTGGTCCAGGAAGCAGCTTCTTGGCGGAAATACCCAACAGGGTGATCGGAGTCCGTCACAGTGGCTGCGTTCCGGGCTCATACATAGAGGAACTGTCATTATAATATAATATATAATATATATAAGGATAATGGGCTGGCCCTAGACCCGGGACTGGGCTTGCAGGAAGCACTGGGAGACCTCAGTTTTTAGTATGTGGTTGTGTACCGTATGTATGTTTATAATCATGTGTGTATCTACATATATACACTCACAGGCCACTTTATTAGGTACACCTTGCTAGTAGCGGGTTGGACCCCCCTTTGCCTTCATGCTTGATGACATAGATACAACAAGGTGTTGGAAACGTTCCTCGGAGATTTTGCTCCATAGTGACATGATAACATCGCACAGTTGCTGCAGATTTGTTGGCTGCACATCCATGGTGCCAATCTTCCATTCCACCACATCCCAAAGGTGTTCTATTGGATGAGATGTGGTGAGTGTGGAGACCATTGGAGTACAGGGACCTCATTGTCCAGTGGTGAGATGATTGGAGCTTTGTGACATGGAGCATTATCCTGCTGGAAGGAGCCATCAGAAGATGGGGACACAATAGTCATAAAGGGATGGACATGGTCACCAACAAGTACGACCCCCGGCCGCAGCGCGTGTAGGACCCCCGGCCGCAGCGCGTGTAGGACCCCCGGCCGCAGCGCGTGTAGGACCCCCGGCCGCAGCGCGTGTAGGACCCCCGGCCGCAGCACGTGTAGGACCCCCGGCCGCAGCGCGTGTAGGACCCCCGTCCACTGCGTGTGTGTGTAGGCCACCTGGCCGCTGCGTGTGTAGGACCCCTGGCCGCAGCGCGTGTGTGTAGGACCCCTGGCCGCAGCGCGTGTGTGTAGGACCCCTGGCCGCAGCGCGTGTGTGTAGGACCCTGGCCGCAGCGCGGTGTGTAGGACCCTGGCCGCAGCGCGTGTGTGTAGGACCCCCGGCCGCAGCCGTGTAGGACCCCCGGCCGCAGCGCGTGTAGGACCCCCGGCCGCAGCGCGTGTGTGTAGGACCCCCCGGCCGCAGCGCGTGTGTGTAGGACCCCCGGCCGCAGCGCGTGTGTGTAGGACCCCCGGCCGCAGCGCGTGTGTGTAGGACCCCCGGCCGCAGCGTGTGTGTGTAGGCCACCTGGCCGCTGCGTGTGTAGGCCACCTGGCCGCTGCGTGTGTAGGACCCCTGGCCGCTGCGTGTGTAGGACCCCTGGCCGCTGCGTGTGTAGGACCCCTGGCCGCAGCGCGTGTGTGTAGGACCCCTGGCCGCAGCGCGTGTGTGTAGGACCCCTGGCCGCAGCGCGTGTGTGTAGGACCCCCGGCCCCAGCGCGTGTAGGACCCCCGTCCGCTGCTTGTGTGTGTGTAGGACCCCTGGCCGCAGCGCGTGTGTGTAGGACCCCGGCCCCAGCGCGTGTAGGACCCCCGTCCGCTGCTTGTGCGTGTGTAGGGACCCCCGGCCGCTGAGTGTGTGTGTGTAGGACCCCTGGCCGCAGCGCGTGTGTGTAGGACCCCTGGCCGCAGCGCGTGTGTGTAGGACCCCTGGCCGCAGCGCGTGTGTGTAGGACCCCCGGCCCCAGCGCGTGTAGGACCCCCGTCCACTGCGTGTGTGTGTAGGCCACCTGGCCGCTGCGTGTGTAGGACCCCTGGCCGCAGCGCGTGTGTGTAGGACCCCTGCCGCAGCGCGTGTGTGTAGGACCCCTGGCCGCAGCGCGTGTGTGTAGGACCCCTGGCCGCAGCGCGTGTGTGTAGGACCCCTGGCCGCAGCGCGTGTGTGTAGGACCCTGGCCGCAGCGCGTGTGTGTAGGACCCCTGGCCGCAGCGCGTGTTTGTAGGACCCCGGCCCCAGCGCGTGTAGGACCCCCGTCCGCTGCTTGTGTGTGTGTAGGACCCCCGGCCGCTGCGTGTGTAGGACCCCCGGCCGCTGAGTGTGCAGCGCGTGTGTGTAGGACCCCTGGCCGCAGCGCGTGTGTGTAGGACCCCCGTCCGCTGCTTGTGTGTGTGTGTAGGACCCCCGGCCCCAGCGCGTGTAGGACCCCCGTCCGCTGCTTGTGTGTGTGTGTAGGACCCCGGCCGCTGCGTGTGTAGGACCCCCGGCCGCTGCGTGTGTAGGACCCCCGGCCGCTGCGTGTGTAGGACCCCCGGCCGCTGCGTGTGTAGGACCCCCGGCCGCTGAGTGTGTAGGACCCCCGGCCGCTGAGTGTGTAGGACCCCCGGCCGCTGAGTGTGTAGGACCCCCGGCCGCTGAGTGTGTAGGACCCCCGGCCGCTGAGTGTGTAGGACCCCCGGCCGCTGAGTGTGTAGGACCCCCGGCCGCTGAGTGTGTAGGACCCCCGGCCGCAGCGTGCGTAGGACCCCCGGCCGCTGAGTGCGTAGGACCCCCGGCCTCTGAGTGTGTAGGGACCCCCGGCCGCAGCGTGCGTAGGACCCCCGGCCGCAGCGTGCGTAGGACCCCCGGCCGCAGCGTGCGTAGGACCCCCCGGCCGCTGCGTGCGTAGGACCCCCCGGCCGCTGCGTGCGTAGGACCCCCCGGCCGCTGCGTGCGTAGGACCCCCCGGCCGCTGCGTGTGTACATCAAATAAGAAAAAAAGGAAAAAAGGCTCAACTGCCTGGTTTTACCATCTCCCAACCTCACATGTGAAGCAGCCCATAGACTTGGACGCCTCAAGGCTGAAAATACTTTGAAAGGACGAAGAGACTGAGAAAAGGTTAGAAGGTTGAGAAATGCCGATTGAAACATCAGCTGTGGAAGTGAGGACATCCGGTGCTGGGAGTCGGGCGGTGGATTTGTGTTGCTCGGACGGTTTTGTCTGATCGACTCGCTGCACTTGTTCTGTTTGTTTCCTAATTGTTGCCGATCCGGTTCTGGGATCTCTCCCCGGCGTGTCTGCACACGATCTGTTGGCGGCACCTCGACCTCAGATGTACAGCAAAACCACAGACCCCAGACACAATACTGTCAGGACAGGGAGGGAGGATACTGTGTCTTTACCTTAAGGAGCACTCCGAGTGTAGAGAGTCTTTGTGTCAGGACAGAAAAGAAGAAGCCCAAAGACTGGCACTGGGTGCAAACAAGACAAATGACTTCTTTGTGGCTCAGTACCGGGTTCAACACTTTATCTGCCTTGTGTTCAACCCCCTCCCCTCCCCCCGCCATCCTTTTCCATTGGTTAAGGGATTTATTTGATACCATTTCAGTTCTCAAACCTGTATCCCCCTTAGGATTCACTTAGACTTGAGGTTGTGGGGGGAGGGTGTTAAAAACATCCAGTCCATGTCAGACCCCCCTCCGTCCCTATCGGTCTGTGTCGGCCCCCCCCATCTAACCCTGTCAATTCCCCCTCCCCCCATCTAACCCTGTCGGGAGCCCCTATCTAACCCTGAAAGAAAGAAAGCTCTATCTGTGTGAAATAAATGATAAAAATTTCATATGGGTACAGTGTTACACGACGGCGTAATTGTCATTCAAAGTGCGACAGCGCTGAAAGCTGAAAATTGGTGCCTGGGCAGGAAAGGGGGGGGGTGAAGGGTTCAGGGGTGGGGGGTGAAGGGGGAGGGGGGGTGAAGGTAAGAGGGGTGGGGGGTGAAGGGGGAGAGGGGGTGAAGGTAAGAGGGGTGGGGGGTGAAGGGGGAGAGGGGGTGAAGGTAAGAGGGGTGGGGGGTGAAGGGGGAGAGGGGGTGAAGGTAAGAGGGGTGGGGGGTGAAGGGGGAGAGGGGGTGAAGGTAAGAGGGGTGGGGGGTGAAGGGGGAGAGGGTGGGGTTGAAGGTAAGAGGGGTGGGGGTGAAGGGGGAGGGGGGGGTGAAGGGGGAGAGGGGTGGGGGCTGAAGGTAAGAGGGGGGGGGTGAAGGGGGAGGGGGAGGGGGGGTGAAGGTAAGAGGGGGGGTGAAGGTAAGAGGGGTGGGGGGTGAAGGTAAGAGGGGGGAGGGGGGGGTGAAGGGGGGTAGGGGGGGGTGAAGGTAAGAGGGGTGGGGGGTGAAGGGAGAGGGGTGGGGGCTGAAGGTAAGGGGGAGGGGGGTGAAGGTAAGAGGGGGGGGTGAAGGGGGAGAGGGGTGGGGGCTGAAGGTAAGAGGGGGGGTGAAGGGGAGGGGGGTGAAGGTAAGGGGGGGGGTGAAGGGGGAGGGGGGTGAAGGTAAGAGGGGGGGGTGAAGGGGGAGGGGGGTGAAGGTAAGAGGGGGGGGGTGAAGGGGAGGGGGGTGAAGGTAAGAGGGGTGGGGGGTGAAGGGGGAGGGGGGGTGAAGGGGGAGAGGGTGG
>JBBHAA010002896.1:0-95848 GCA_037953035.1 Aquarana catesbeiana | reverse complement strand
TGTCCCCTCCCCCTCCTCCATTCACATCAATGTCCCCTCCCCCCTCCTCCATTCACAGCAATGTCCCCTCCCCCTCCTCCATTCACAGCAATGTCCCCTCCCCCTCCTCAATTCACAGCAATGTCCCTTCCCCCTCCTCCATTCACAGCAATGTCCCCCCCTCCTCTATTCACAGCAATGTCCCCTCCCCCCTCCTCCATTCACAGCAATGTCCCCTCCCCCATCCCCCATTCACAGCAATGTCCCCTCCCCCTCCTCCATTCACAGCAATGTCCCCTCCCCCATCCCCCATTCACAGCAATGTCCCCTCCCCCTCCTCCATTCACAGAAATGTCCCCTCCCCCTCCTCTATTCACAGCAATGTCCCCTCCCCCATCCTCTATTTACAGCAATGTCCCCTCCCCCATTCACAGCAATGTCCCCTCCCCCTCCTCCATTCACAGCAATGTCCCCTCCCCCCTCCTCCATTCACAGCAATGTCCCCTCCTCCATTCACAGCAATGTCCCCTCCCCCTCCTCCATTCACAGCAGTAGCCGAGTCTCCTCCTCCGGAGTCACCAGATATAAATCCTCATTTCTGGTTGGAGCCTTTTCAGCTTTTCTAGTTCTCTCATTGATTCCTCTGACATGGGGTTGTTGTCAATGATCCTAGAAGAGAGGATATAAAGAGTCATCAGATCTCAGCAGAATTCTCTCCACTATTTCCCAGCATCCTCCAGGATATCTATTAAGCTCACCACACACATTACAATCTGATTGTACAATCTCTGTCTGATCTTCCAACAAGTATGTAGAGTAAGGATCTGTCTGATTGTATAGAGACTGATATGATAGTTTAGGTCGGTCCTCATATGACATCGTTCTGGAAGATATAAAGCTGATTGTATAAAGATTGTATGGTCAGATTGTACTGTGTGTGATGATCTTACACCATCCTGTCACCTTCTTGTAGGACTTTACCAACTAAGAAGTGACACTGCACAATGGAGGATGATGGGAGATATCAGATTATAGAACAGGAAATCTTCCTCCTCATTGGTCATTTGTTCTGTGATGTCCCAAACCCACCAATCACAGTCACACTTCTCTTTCTTTCTCATCCAATGAGGGACACAGCAGTTCAGATAAGTTTGGGTTATACTGCCACCTACAGGGGAATGTGACACTGGCAAATGAAAAGATTGTGGGCGGGGCCAGGATAATCCCTCCTCCTCCCAGCATGCCTCAGTTTTTTGCTGGTGTCCTCGGAGGACGGATGTCTTTTCTCTACTCTGATGAGAAAAGTTTAAAGTTTTATTAAACCCAAAAGCCAACATTTCTTATATTGCAGCTCACCAATTCTTAGATGTGACGGCTGTAAAAGATTTCCTTTTTTTGTCTTTCTTCTATTTTCATTTGGTGAACCAGCCAGCAGGTCTTTTCAAAAGCACAAAATCTCCAGCAGAATGTATCAGTTTACATGGAGGAGACAAACCATTTAACACTGGCAGTGGTGATTAATATGATCAGCTTTTATTTATTCATGAAAAACTTTTATCCCCCAAAAACTGTTTGTTGTAACTGACTATAAAGTGTGAGCTGGAGCTTCAATTTGTTAGTGTATCTAAATCTGCTAATACATTTATCACAACCATTCAGCCGACTAAAAATGCTACTGTGCCTCCTTTTCTCCTTCCTCCAGAGTTGTGTCTCACTAATACAGGAGATGTCTTACTGGCCAGACCACCAGGAGATAATAGAGGAAAAAACGAATGCAGCCCCCACATCTAATGATTGGTCAGCTGTGATATGACATTCTTGGCATCTTTTTTCTTCCATACAATAAAGATTGTTGTAGATTATTGGTGATGTGATGTATAAATACAGATAAGTGGCTCCTCCCCATGAGACTGGAGATGTGTGAAGGATGTGTGTTCCCCGGTGACTGGTCTCTCTCACCTTCTGTCTGCAGGAATTCTATTACTTTGCTGATCTGAACTCTCTCTACAAGCTTGAGCTGTTTCCTGTCCTCTGCTCTGTACATTCCAGCTTTGGAGATCTCAGAGTCCATCCACTGTCCATGTTGTACTTCTTATTATCTAATCATCAGTCACATTTACATGTCAAAACCATCACCAACAATTCCATCTTCTGTGGAGGATTATTAGCAATCAATGCTGGAGACTAGAGGGGACTTCCTCACACTGCACTTCTACTTTACCATAGTACCAGTACTGGTATGGGGGATGGGTGTTGTTATGGAAGGCTGGGGGGGGGGACAATGCTGTCACCTTTTATTCTCATAGGGGGTTATATTTGATAGGGGGCTTCAGTCCATTATCCACTATTAATACAATTATTTAGTACATGAGCTTCTCATTGTACCATTTTATATTCCTCTTTTTGTCATGTAAAGTATATCTAATCCCAAGAAGAAGACTTGGATGTCTTGTATCTCCATCGTGTGTCCTCCTCCTCGGATGTATCTAGGAAGGATTTCAATGCAGTCATGCAGCACTGAGGATTTCTGACAGCAAAGGCCATAAGCTCCTCCCCCACCTTCCCCCGCAGAATCTCTATCTGATCTGCACACAGCATTAGCAGCCTTTCATCTTTCATCTATCTAGACTCTATTGGATGCCGAGTCTCTAAAGCCCATGAGAGATGAAGCTGTACCTGAGGAATCAGTCTTCTGCCATTACTCCCAACATAAACACTCTGAGGGCACTTTCACACTGGGGCAGGCGTCGGCGGTAAAGCACTGCTATTTTTAGTGGCACTTTGCGTAGTTTTTGCTGCACTTTTTGGCCACTAGCGGGGTGCTTTTAACCCCCACTAACGGCTGAAAAAGGGTTAAAAGTGGGCAGGGGCGCCTAAAAGCAGGCAGGGGCGCTTTAGTGTATACACCGCTCCTACAGAACCTCAAAGATGCTGCTTGCAGGACTTTTTGGAGTGTCCTGCCAGCGCACCGCTCCAGTGTGAGAGCCCTCGGGATTCCTCACTGGAGTGAGAGGAGAGGCGCTTTGCTATAGCACCTGTAAAGCACCTCAGTGTGAAAGTAGTCTTATTGATGTGGTGAGCACCACTTTAAACCTTGGAGAACAGCCAGTCCCCTCCACCATTGCTCTCCCCAGTCTAGGCTCCTTAGGGGCTTCTAAGACCACCAAGGCCTTTCCAGTGCATCTTCTGGTTGCAGTCATCCTTTATAGAAAATCCTGACAAGCTCATTGTGCCTCCCAAGCAATCTGCCATCCTTGTAACCATTTGAGAAAGAGTTTGTTAAAAAGTGGTGTGCCCCCCCATGGAGTCAGCAGTATGACCCATCATTTGAAGTATCTGGATCTAATCCTAGAGTATTTCATAGAGTATTTCTTCCTCGGGTGACATTTCAATCTCTGCTCCCAGACCGGGACTCTTCAGTCCAGGAGTCTTTTATGAGGGGCTCACCCATAAGTGCAGCTAGATCTCTTATAACTATGAGGTGTAAATGTTTTATAAGAGTTCACAATGTCCTTAGTGGTGGTTGTTGATTTTTGAAGAATTTTGGATTGCACATGGTGTTTCACTTTTTCACTATAACTATACAAATCTCTAATTGTGGTATGTGTTTATATTCATTAACTGCAGTTTTACAGAAGGTTCCTAAAGTGTTATAATAGATATACATCTTATATCTTATACCAGGTTATTTGAGTGATCCAAATCTGGGGCGGAATCACCGCAATTCTGCCCACAATTAGAAATTGTGGCAAATCACGGGACGCTTGTGTGATGCCAATACTCCTTAATAGCACTCCAATCGTGGTGCAATTTTGCTACGAGATAAATTGTGCTGCAATTGCGGAAAGTTGCAACACGTGAAGCAGGTGCTTCCTTTGAGCAACAGCAACGCGTGTTGCAATTTGCTGTGATTGCAGCAAGATTTATCGTGTGACAATCACAGCAAAATTGTGCCATGATTGGGGTGCCATTAAGAGGTATTGGCATCGCACAAGCATCCTGTGATTTGCCGCAATTTTGATTCGTGGGCAGAATCCCAGTGATTCTGCCCCAGATTTGGATCGCTGAGATGTGAATGGAGCTGAATGTAAAAATGTGGGTGTGTTTTCTTTTAAGGGAATAATATTTCCCTCATGTCTCACTTTGGCCGGCTCCCTTCATCTGTGTGACTGATCCCCCAAAGCCTCTTGTCTCAAGCACTCTGGCAGATATATGAAAGAATGTATCAGCCGCACTCCACTCTTAGCTCCTCTTGCCATGTTTGATTGTCAACATGACTACTGCATAGAACAATGTCTCCACCTGAGACCAACCTTCCTTGACACATTTCCCCACTCCTGGCTTGCTGACAATGATAGGATCCACAGAGAGTGAAAACAGACTATAGGGGCCAGAACCGCATTGTCATTGTATAAGAGGGATGAGTCTTGAGCAGAGCTGTGGATTTGGCTCTGGCAGACAGTCGCACAATGATGTAATAAAGTACAATGCAGAGCTAATGGTCCTACATTGTAGGTGAGGATGGTGAGGAACCACTCATAAGCTGGAGCATCAAATAGAAAAGGAAAGCTCTGAATCCTGTCAGAGTGTAGAATAGGGAAATATCATTCCATATTCCTCTACCACTCTGCTTTTTGAACCGAGGGGCCTAACTGCAAGGGTAGATTTTTTTACTGCATGGAGTTGGGTCTTATGGGGATTTAACACATTATGACGTTTGGGAAAATGGGCTACACATTCAAAGTTTTATAGTAGACAAGGTTGAAAAGAGACAAAGATCCATGAAGTTCAAACTTTGTGTGTGAGTTATATGTGTTTGATCCAGAGGAAGGCAAAAAGCCCGACATGAATAGTCTAATTTTCTGAGATGGTGAAAAAACGTCCTTACTTATTGGTGATCAGAAAAATTCCTCCAACAACCTCCTATCAAATGTAACAATTTCCATTAGACTGTATTGTGCCCACTGAGGAAAATATCTCCTTTTTTTAAAATTCATTCACCCTTTCAGCTAATACCACAACCTGGGGGAGGGAGTTGCTCATTTGCACTGCTCTAACAGTAAAGAATCCCTTTCACGGTTTAAAAATTCAATCTTGTTCCATCTAGTTTTAAATCATGGCAAAGGAGGTCAGAGAGCTTAGAGTAAACAGGTTGTTACAGTTTATAAAATCACCTTTTATATACAGTTAGGGATGAGCTGAACACCCCCCTGTTCGGTTCGCACCAGAACATGCGAACAGGCAATACATTCGTTCGAACACGCGAACATCATTAAAGTCTATGGGACACGAACATGAACAATCAAGTGCTAATTTTAAAGGCTTATATGTAAGTTATTGTCATAAAAAGTGTTTGGGGACCTGGGTCCTGCCCCAGGGGACATGGATCAATGCAAAAAAAGTTTTAAAAACAGCTGTTTTTTTCGGGAGCAGTGATTTTAATAATGCTTAAAGTCAAACAATAAAAGTGTAATATTCTTTAAATTTGGTATCTGGGTGGTGTCTGTAGTATGCTTGTGTTTAGGCGTGTTTATGTTTATGCCTATGTTTCCCGTGTTTAGAACAGTCTGACAGCAAAATGACATTTCAAAGGAAAAAAAGTAATTTAAAACTACTCGCGGCTATTAATGAATTGACGGTCCGACAATACACATAGAAGTTCATTAATAAAAACGGCATGGGAATTCCCCACAGGGGAACCCCGAACCGAAATTTAAAAAAAAAATGACGTGGGGGTCTCCCTAAATTCCATACCAGGCCCTTCAGGTCTAGTATGGATATTAAGGGGAACCCCGGCCAAAATTAAAAAAAAAATGCGTGGGGTCCCCCTCAAAATCTATACCAGACACTTCAGGTCTGGTATGGATTTTAAGGGGAACCCTGCGCCAAATTTTTTTTAAAAATGGCATGGGGTACCCCCAAAAATCCATACCAGACCCTTATCTGAGCACGCAACCTGGCAGGGGGGACACACGGTGACTTCCCTGTGGCATTCCCTGTGACATCAGAGGGGGTGGGGTCACCCGCCCTCCGTTATTTAAGAACCATCAGAAGAGGAGAAGCGTCACACAGCGGGAGCCTCCCATCCAATCGTGGATGCGGAGCGGCCCCGAGGAAAGAAGATGAAGTGAAGAAGGCTACACAACGTATATATATAAAAGAAAGGTTTAAATTTTATTTATAATCTACAAAAAGACATAGAGAGAATAGACAAAACATCATTAAAAACACGACAGGTCTAGACATACATAACATGTTCTAACACCATTGAGGATCCTATTCTGCAGTTGGAAATATATCCCTGAGAATTTGTATAACATTGGTGATCCAAATGAAGGAAAAAAAGAGGGTAAACTTCCCCTAAAATAGTTGAAGGAAGGGGAGTACTGCAGGTCTGGTGTTTCCAGAATGGTGTATTCTCCAATTGCTCATTGCTCTACATGTTTCACGTTGACAAGGAACATGTAGAGCAATGAGCAATTGGAGAATACACCATTCTGGAAACACCAGACCTGCAGTACTCCCCTTCCTTCAACTATTTTAGGGGAAGTTTACCCTCTTTTTTTCCTTCATTTGGATCACCAATGTTATACAAATTCTCAGGGATATATTTCCAACTGCAGAATAGGATCCTCAATGGTGTTAGAACATGTTATGTATGTCTAGACCTGTCGTGTTTTTAATGATGTTTTGTCTATTCTCTCTATGTCTTTTTGTAGATTATAAATAAAATTTAAACCTTTCTTTTATATATATATACGTTGTGTAGCTCATACTTGTGCCTTCAAAGTCCCAAATTTTCTAGTCTTTTGATATTTCCAACTTATTGTCAGGGACGTTGGCACAATCAATTTTTAAAGTACCTACAGAGTCACCCTGTATATTAGGTACTTCAATACTAGGATCCTCTCTTTTGAAGTGAAGAAGGCGCCGCTGAGGAAGATGCCGGACAAGAAGACCGGATGAAGAACCAGAAGAACAAGAAGAAACAGAAGAACAAGAACTAGAACAAGAAGAGGATGGAGGAAGAAACCGAAGGAAGATAGATGATAGAAGAAAGAAGTAGCATTTAAAAAAAGAATTGTCAAAAACTGTCTCTTGTCATTTTTAACATTTTTGACTTTTTTCATGAAATGGTAGGGGTACTTTTGTACCCCCTTACCATTTCACACAGGGGGGGCAGGATCTGGGGGTCCCCTTGTTAAAGGGGGCTTCCAGATTCCGATAAGCCCCCCGCCCACAGACCCCCACAACCACCGGACAAGGGTTGTGGGGATGAGGCCCTTGTCCCCATTAACATGGGGACAAGGTGTTTTGTGGGGCTACCCCCAAAGCACCCTCCCAATGTTGAGGGCATGTGGCCTGGTACGGTTCAGGAGGGGGGGCGCTCTCTCGTCCCCCCCTCTTTTCCTGCAGCCTGCAAGGTTGCGTGCTTGAATAAGGGTCTGGTATGGATTTTTGGGGGTACCCCACACCATTTTTTTTTTAAATTTGGTGCGGGTTCCCCTTAAAATCCATACCAGACCTGAAGGGCCTGGTATGGAATTTAGGGAGACCCCCACGTCATTTTTGGTTTAATGTTCCACTGTGGGGAATTCCCATGCTGTTTTTATCAATGAACTTTTATGTGTATTGTCGGACCAGCAATTCATTAATAGCCGCAAGTAGTTTTAAATTACTTTTTTTCCTTTGAAATGTCATTTTGCTGTCAGACTGTTCTAAACACGGAAAAAATGCGCCCCATTACAGGCATACTATAGACACCCCCCAGGTACGAAATTTAAAGGAATATTACACTTTTATTGTTTCACTTTAGGCATTATTAAAATCACCTCTCCCAAAAAAACGGCCATTTTTAAAACTTTTTTTGCATTGATCCATGTCCCCTGGGGCAGTATCCAGGTCCCCAAACACTTTTTATGACAATACCATGCATATAAGCCTTTAAAATTAGCACTTTTGATTTCTCCCATAGACTTTTAAAGGGTGTTCCGCGGCTTTCGAATTTGCTACCGAACACCCCAAATTGTTCGCTGTTGAGCAAACTGGCGAACAGCCGATGTTTGAGTCGAACATGAGTTCGACTCCAACTCGAAGCTCATCCCTATATACAGTATTTATACATTGTGTCATATTCTTCTTTACTTAAATTATAATTGTTAATATTGCCTGATAAGAAGATCTCGGACACTACTCTAATAACATCCTGTACTACTTCAACTTTACATATGATTACATCATACTATTGGTTTCTGAATACTGATACTCTGACTTTCTTGTACCTGTTTTGATACACTTGTGGTTGTTTATGATATTGTAAATATTTTACAGACTAAAATCAATAAAAAACATAAAAGATCCTGTTCTATGGAACTTCAAAACTGATCCATCAACTCACCCCGAGACAAGAACAATTAAGGGTCTCTCCACCTCTCTGCTTATTATCTTATCTAGTAATACAGAATTTTATTTATTTTCATGGAGATTAGATTACTTTATAAAACTCCAGTGAATATAATAAAAAAAAATTAATGGACTACAGACCCCAATATTGTCATCCATGTGAAGAGACGGTGATAACGCCATCCACAGGATGAGCACAGAATACACTATAATCTCCTTGTGTATGGAGCATGAATGGTATCAGCAGACCGTGTGAGGCGGAATCAGCATTGCTAGTGATTGGACAGGATGATTTTTTTTTTTAATCAATAATTTTTATTAATTTTACATAGTATACATTGTACAATTGAACATTGTACGTCGTGCATGACGTAAAAGTGGACAATGCATTGAAAACAGCTCCACATTGGGTAGAGTAAAACTTTGTCCATACACAATGAATTAATGCATTGAGTACATAATAACCAGTATCTCTAGTAACGGTATACTGTAGTCGTTGCTGATCCACTTCACTAGTGTGACACCCCAAGTGGGATCACTAGAGTCACAGGAGTGAAGTGGACCATCTGTGTTAGTGCATTCCAAAGAAAGAAGAAAGAAAATGTTCTGGAAGGTTGTTAGTTGAAAATATACATGTAAACATACTCTATTCATAGTATTGCTCGGTCAAGAGGAAGAGGTTTTAATGCAGTAACTTAGACGTGAATTGCGCAGCCTCTAGTCCAGGTGGTCCATGGTTGCCAGCTGGATTGTATTTTTTTATAATGGTTTGTGTCAGAAGCAGATGTGTGCTCATAACTGTAGTGTAATGATACCAAATCTACGACTTGGGTTAGGGTTAAGGATGTGTCTGACTTCCAGTGTCTAGCTATGTTAAGTTTAGCTGCCATCAGGATGTGGGTGGTCACTATTCTAAAGGGGTGAGGAAGGTCCTCAATAGTAAGATTCAGGATCGCAAGTGCTGGGGAGGGGGGAGTTTTGATGTGTGTAATGTTTGAGATTAGCTGGAAAATACTATCCCAGTACGTTTTAAGAAGGTGGCATGACCAGAAGATATGGAGAAGATCTCCTGGGGATGAGTTGCATCTCCAGCAGATATTGGGGACTTGAGGATTAATAGACGTGATTCTGGCTGGGGTCATGTACCAACGCAGAGAGATTTTTTGCGCCAGTTCCCAAAGGGCCGCGCATTTCGTGGCCTTGTACGTGGATTTGAATGCTTGATGCCATTGATTGTCTGTGAATTCATGATTCAGATCTATTTCCCATTTCTTGTGAGGCTTTAGTTTGGTGAAGGTATGTTTTTGGTGTAGGGAGTTGTAGAAGTATGAGATTCCTCTGAGATTTGTGTTAGGGTTGGTGAGATAATCCCAAGTCTTGGGGTGGATGTTGTACAGAGGAAGGGGGACCGTTTTGAGGCAATGTTGTATACGGAGGTAGGTGAAATATTCAGATGTGGGTATTGTATATTCAGATTGCAATTGGGAGAATGGTTTGAGGGAGTTGTCTTGCAGTAGATGTTGTAGGGGCCCTACGCCCATGTGTGTCCATGAGGTTACTGGTAGTTCAGGTGCTATATGTTTCAAGGAGGCCAGAGGGATGTGTGTTTGTGGTTCATGGGGGGTCTGGTTCATTGAGATGGATAATTTTTTCCAGGCTTGCGCTGATGCTTTAATAGTTGGAGATAGGGTCTTTGGGATCAATGAGCCCAGTGGGGTGCTCAGTAGCCAGGTTTTCAGGTCTGTTCTTGTAATTGAGGAGCATTCAATTTGCCCCCATAGGGTAGTTGGAGTTGGATGGAACCAGCAGGGTAGTTGGGCCAGAATGGCTGCTATATGGTAGTCTTCAAAATCTATAGAGCTCGTGCCCCCCACTTGCTTATGTTTAGTCAGTTGTTGATGTGCACACCTGGGACGTTTACCGTTCCACAGGAGTTTGTTGTACATTGTGCGTAGGGATCTAAAAAATGTAGCAGGGAGTGGAATTGGTAGGGTTCTGAAATAATAAAGTATTTGGGGTAGGCAGACCATTTTAAAGGCCGCAAGCCTTCCTGTCCAAGACAGCTCTTGTTTTGCTATTTGTTGTGTCGTTTGCTGTATAGTCTGAAGTAATGAGGGAAAATTACTTGAATAGAGGTTTTTAGTGTTCCTTGGGAGTTTGATGCCCAGGTAGGCAATATCAGTGTCTGCCCATACAAAGGGATATTGTAGTTGTAGAAGATTTTTTATGGTGGCGTTTATATTTATGTCTAGGATGCAGGATTTGGATGTGTTCACCTTGTAGTAGGAGATCGAACTAAACCATTGGAGCATATGGTGTACCTCAGCCAGGGAAACAGTCGGGTCGGATAGGATAAGGATGATGTCATCCGCAAATAAGCTGATCTTATGGTGCGTAGTTCCAATGTGTAAGCCCGAGATGTTGGGATGAGAACGGATACTTTCTGCCAGGGGCTCCATGAGCATATTAAATATGAGGGGAGATAGAGGGCAGCCTTGACGGGTGCCATTGGTTATGGGGAATGGGCAGGAGAGCATGCCCTCTGTGTAAACCTGAGCTTCAGGGTTGGAGTATAGTGCCATGATGGCTCTAAGAATTAGACCCTGGAATCCAAACTTTTGGAGTACCTTTTCTAGATAGGTCCAGTGCACCCTATCGAACGCCTTCTCTGCATCCAAGGATAGGAGCAGAGAAGGCGTTCCGGTGGATTCAGCATGGTGGATCAGGTTTATCATCCGTCTGGTGGCGTCAGATGATTGTCTACCTTTTGTGAACCCCGTCTGGTCATGGTGTATAAGGGTGGGCATAATTTTGATCAATCTTGTTGCTATGGTTTTTGCGTAAATTTTAAGGTCGAGATTAAGTAGAGAGATTTGGCGGAAATTTTGAGGTATATTCGACTGTTTCCCTGGCTTTGGCAATGTTATTACCAACGCGTTCAAGTATTCTTTAGAGAAAGCAGAAGAGGAGGCAACGTGGTTATATAATTCCGTTAAGTACGGGGTCAAGTGGGGTGAGAATTGCTTATAGTATTCCCCAGTTAAGCCGTCAGGGCCTGGGGCTTTGCCGCTAGGTAGTGAGGTAATAGTCTTCTTTATTTCTATTTCTGTGAAGGGGGCATTTAAGGTATTCAGTTGGTCTATCGTCAGTGTGGGTAGCTTGACTTTCCTGAGAAAGTGGTCAATGTCGTCTGGGGTGGGCTGGGGTGTGAGCGGGTCTTGTTTTAGATTATATAAGTCTTCATAGTAGGCGCTGAAGGCATTAGCTATGTCTTGGGGGTTGCTCAGCGGGGCTTTGGTATGAGGGTGGATAAGTTGAGATATTTTGGCTTTGGTTCGTCTGCCTTTTAGTCTTTGTGCTAGTTTCTTTCCTGCTTTGTTAGAGGTAGAATACGATGTAGCCTTAAATTTTTTCTGGAGGAATTCGTAAGAGTGAAGGAGTAGTGTTCTAAGTTCCTGTCTAAGGGTCAATAGGTGATTTGTCAGGTGGTCTCGGGTGTCAGATTTGTGTCTCGATTCTAGGGTTGCTATTTGGGTTGTCAGGTCGTTTATACGTTGCGTCCTCTTTTTCTTATGGTGGGAACTTAATTTAATTAACATGCCTCTCATGTATGCTTTGTGTGCACTCCACACCACGGCAGGGTCGGGCACCGAGCCTTTGTTTAGTGAAAAGAAATCAGTTATTTGTTCTGCAATAGATGGCGCATATTGATTGTGTTGAATGATGTGGTTGTTTACTCGCCATAGAAATGTAGTTTTTTGTAAGTTAGAGTCTTGGATCGTGATAGAGATTGGGGCATGGTCCGACCATGTCGTGGTGTGGATTGTGGAGGCAGATACATTTTGTAGAATAAACTTATCGGTTAAGAACAGGTCTATTCTTGAATAGGAGCGATGCCTGGAAGAAAAAAAAGTATAGTCTCGTTCGGAGCCGTGGTGACAGCGCCAAACGTCGTAGAGGTCTTGAGAGGAGATGAATCTTTTCAGAGGTGAGACTCTTCTGGTTGCCGATGATGTTGAGTCGATGGATATTTCAGGGACGAGATTAAAGTCTCCACATAATATCAGGTGACCTTTTTGGATGTGCTTGGCTTTACGCAGGACCTTGTGGAGGAATTTAGTTTGGCCAGAGTTCGGGGCATAAAGGTTAATTATGGTATAGGTCACTTTGTTGACTTTGCAAGCAATTATGATATAACGGCCTTCGGGGTCTTTTTCGATATCTAAAAGTAGGAAGTCCAGTGAGTCTCTGATTGCAATCATGACCCCTCTGGTTTTAGTTGAATGGGTGGCGTGGAACATCTGGGGAAAGCGGTTGTTCTTGCATAGGGGTGTATCATTGGTGAGCAGATGTGTTTCCTGGGCACAAAGGATGTCGCTGTGAAGATCTGTAGCGGATCTCCACAGTGAGTGTCTCTTGGCAGGATGATTGAGGCCGTTGGTATTTAATGACAGTATAGTGAATGACATTTTGTGTCCGTGGGGGTGTTGGGTGTTGAGTGCAACACTTACGGTTCGTTGCTGGAGGATGAGTCCGATGGCAGGTGGGGTCGGTTGCTTTGATCCTGAGGCGGAAGTCCGAGTGCAGATGTGTTGAGGCACTGGTATAGGGATGTTGATGCTTCTGTTTGCAGGTGAGTCTAGGAGCTAGAGCGTAGTGGTGTTCCAGTGGCAATCCAAGGGTCTGAAATAGAGGTGGACTAGAGTGCTGCGGATAGAGCAATACGTCAGTAACCAGTAGAGAAATGCATTGACAGAGTACTGGTATAAAGAGTGGAAACTAGTGGAAAAGGAACTTGGGTTTTTGGTTCGCAGTTGTTGGATATGATATTGCTGTATTATTCAGCTAGCGCGAATATTAGAGGGGGTGTTTGACACCGTTAAATCCTCTACGCGGGGGTAAACAGAGTCAGTATCACCGGAGGGAAGGAGTTAAGGTGTCGGACTGTCAGAGCTCAGGGGATCTGTGGGATGAGTTGTCGGCCATTGTTGTGTAGATGCGAACATCCTCAGGTGAGAAGATGGTTTTGTTGTCTACGAGGAGGTAAGGCACCGTTGGTTAGTGCGGTAGGGGCAGCCATATCAGGGATTATGCTCCAGGAGTGGAGGAGCTTTAGGCCTTTATCTAGGTCTCCTATTGCATGTGTCTGACCATTGCGGATAACAAGGATGGTAGCTGGGTGGCGCCATTTGTATGGTACTTTGTGGTTCTGCAGACCTTTGGTTATCGGGTTCAGTTGCCGACGCAGTTGGAGGGTGTACTTGGACAGGTCAGGGAAAAGTTGTATCCCAGTATAGGGGCTGGGTAGTGGAGATTTTGCTCTAAGGCCCATAAGGAGCTTTTCTTTGGTTTGGTAGAAGTGGACCCTCATTAGTACATCTCTAGGGACCGAGGCTGCCAGGTGGGACGGTTTGGCAATTCTGTGTATTCTGTCAATAATGGCGTCTCTGGGGGAAGCTTCAGGTATCACTAGATGTATTAATTCTTTCGCGTAGCGTGGTAAGTCCACCGGGAGTATGGACTCCGGGACTCCCCTCAGTTTAATGTTGTTCCTGCGTGACCTGTCTTCTAAATCCGCCATTTTGGCGCGCATCCATGCCTGTTCCTCCTTGATATTGTCATAAGAATCAATCACTTCATTTACTGTGGAAGTACAGGCCTGTATACCCCTCTCAGCATTAGTCATTCTGTCATCTAGCTTGTGAATGTCAGCGGTGACTCTGTGGAACATGGATGAAAGATCATTCATGAGGGAGGATTGAAGGGACAGAAGCATGTCCTTCAGAGTTGTGTCCATGACTGGCTGCCCTGATGTGGGGAAGGAGGCCATGGAGGAATGCAGGGCCTGGTCTATGGAGAAGGGGATGGGAGCCTGGGCCTCAATTAGCTGGCGCTGTGTGTGCAGCGTCAGTGTATCTAGCCTCATCCGAGCTTTTGCTGGGCTGCTGGGGAGAGGGTCACTCTCTGGGGCTTGGTACTTGTCAGGAATCGTACCTGTGGAGTGCTGTGCGTCCTGGAGATCATCCGGGAGGTCCGTGTATGATTCGGACGGCGCGGCCTGGTCGGCGCCATCTTGGGAGTCCCAGCCCGCCGGCTTGTAGGCGAATTCTGTTAGTTTTTGGGGCTTGTGCTCCGTAAATCTTTTCCTGGATGGCTGCATCTTTGTCTCCTGGGTGCCTGGAGCGAGGATGGGTGCGGATGGAGTCGTGGTGTGGGCCGATTACGCTGGATTGTGTCCCCTGGCTGCTGAGCTATGCAGTTAAGCGTCCATCTTCAGCTCCGGTTGGCCACGCCCCCGGACAGGATGATTTTTAATTGATATTCTATTTATCTCTGCTGATAAGAGCTCTGTACTCATAGGAAGTAATGGGGAGATCCCCTGACACTTAATAGCAGATGGTCATCTCAGGTCACAGGAAGCTCATATGAGGCTCTGATTGGTCATTGCAGTAAGATCAGATTTCCCCATGTATGATCACCTACAATCACATCTATATTACTACTTATTGGACTTCATAGAATATCGGATTATAACAAGGTTACAGGAAAAGACTATTTCATGGCTGATAACAGAGTGTGATAAGATCCAAGAAATAGGCTGCTCGGTTCCATGTTGCAATGCAGTGCTAACAAATAAGAGCGTACACAGAGCTACTGAACCACATAAAGAGTTTACTGTAATATAATTGTAACAGTGTGAATTCAGTATTTAAACTCAGATATCACAAATGAAAATGGTAACAATGCATACACTTCTAAAGTCAAACTCTGGTTGCTGGGAAAGTATATGCAGACAGGCAGAAAGCGGGACTTATTCTCAGTGTGATAAAGTCCTGACACTGAGCACACTCCCACCTGAACCCCAGAGCATAAACTCATTAAACTGTCAATGCAATTTCAAATATGATGCAGTAATGTAATACAGCACATATATATATCTACAACTCATACTCAATGGCTCCCCCTAGGTTGTAATGCAGTTCTTAGAGTGCATAAAAGAAGTAAGAGCACTTTATAGAGAAAAGTAAAGTCTTTGGTCTTCTTTCTTCAGCTAGCTTATTATACTGCAGTATTTGTAATCCAGGAAACAAATAAATAGTAAGTTACAGTAAAGATGATGAATAAGTAACTGTGTACTTGGTTATATACAGCACTTGTGAAACTTCCTCCCTACTGAAGGATGCAACACCGTGTTCACTTTGCAGTATAATAAAACAAACTCTGAGGCCTCACTGTACACAGTCTAAATAAATGAAACCCTTCTGTGGGCCTACAGGTCTCACGAGCCTTCTGGAACTGAGTCTGTACAGCAACAAAGTATTAGATCAGTCTGGGCAAGTGCCCGCTCACCACACAGGGCTCAGATGCTTGTACTGCTCCGCTCCTGATATTTCAGTCCCGCTCCATGCTGGCGCTGTCACACCTCATCATTCCGACTGATCGCTGGTGACTATAATACAGGAAACCTTCGGGTTATCTTGAGCTCTCCACTCTGTTCACATGCTGATCCAGCACACTGTGTCTCGGAACCCCTTGGAAGTCAAACGATTTTGCTCCGTGCCTCACAGCAAACGTGCCACGCCTCTTTCTTTTATACCCCTACCCAGCAAGCAGTTCTGTGGCTTGGCCTTGTGGGCAGGTAGTTCTTTGACTGGTAATTTTTCATATGAGTCACTTCCTCATTCACTACATCCCCCACAATGCATTGAAGCGTGGCTATTGCAAAGTGCAAAAAAAAGGGCAAACAAAAGTCATAACAGCATGAATACAAAGAGAAGGACACTAGAGGGAGACTTTCCTTTCTGAAGAACTTTACTTATTATAATAAAGAAATAACTAAGCATGGCTACACACTCCCCCTGCTCAAACTCTTTTGTTCCCAAAGATAAGAAACTCAACTTTGTCTTGCTGAAAGGAAAACCAGGTTATAATTCTAATCCCATTCCAATCTTGACAAATATTTACACATCACTGGATTCTTTTGAATCAGCTGATACACATCATCAGTGAGTTCATAATTAATCTTTGAACAGGCCAGGGCAATTGCAGTGTCCCACCCATCGGTGCCAGAGGTTAGAGTCGCCCCCTAACCAATTAACAGTGGGGGGTGTAGCTTCAGGAGCTGACCTATGAATCGTATGGATCTGCTCTTCAGAACTCTCTCCCAGTGTGTCATACATAAGTCTTTTGGGAGGATGCATGTCCCTCCTTAACCGCATGGAAGAGTATCTCCCAGCAGGCTGAGCTAACTCTGTGACTGTGTTCCTGCCTTCGATTCAATCACTCAAGTCAATAAAAGAATCTTGGGTTGCAGGTACAGGAACAGGTATTGACTCCTCAGGGTCAGGCACTGGCAATACCTTACTGAAGAAATCAGTTAAATCTCCCATTTTGTCTTCTGGAAAGACCATCACAGCTCCAGTTTCTTCCACATCCTTTCTTAATAAAGTCTTCTGAAATTCCAGCCCAAGAGACCTACGAACTGTCTTCTCCTTCTCCAAGGGCCGTTGAGACTTCACTTTGACCAATTTTTTCACCTGTGGGGGCAAAGTTCTAAGAGTTTCCATCTCTTTGTTTCTCTCCCTCATTCTTCTCAGAGGGCTGGCCATTGAACTCTCTTCTGTCCAAAACCAGGTAGGCATTGATACCAGGTCATCTTCCTCATCCCTCCTTCTTGTCTGTGAGGATGACGGCACCACACTAGGAACATGGGAGTATGCATACTCTTCCCCAAATTCATCATCTTCCTGATCCGCCTCCTTCTCCTCTGACAAAGATATTGGACTAAGGATTTGGAAATACCTGCAATCTTCTCCAAATTCATCATCCTCTTCAACTTCAGCTGGTATCTCTTTCTGTGAATGTGTACAAGGAGGAGTTGGCTTTTGAGGAGGTAGCTGGGGAACTGGTGGGACCAGGGGTGGATCCAGGGAGGGGGGGCAACGGGGCAATTGCCCCCTCCGAGAAATGCGGGTGACTGTGACAGAGCTCGCCGGCGGGTGGCTCCGTAAGTGAGAGAGCCGTCGGGCGGCTCCGTGAGAGAGCCGCTGGGCGGCTCCGTGAGTGAAAGAGCCGCCGGGCGGCTCCGTGAGTCAGTGAGAGAGCCGCTGAGCGGCTCCATGAGTGAAAGAGCCGCCGGGCGGCTCCGTGAGTGGGAGACCTGCTGGGCGGCTCCGTGAGTGAAAGACCCATGGTGAGAGAGAACCGCCGCTGACATGTGCCGCTCAATGTGTTTGTGGGCGGGCTGCTGGCCAATCAGGGAGCCGGTGGGCAGGGAAGCAGAGAGATGACATCATCTCTCACCGCCTGGCGCCCGCCCTGCATCCCTGCAGTTCCCCCACCATGCAGGCAGCTGCGGCAGCAGAGAGATTACATCATCTCTCTGCTGCCTGTCTCTGGGACACAAGAGACCACCTTAGCAGGTGGCAAGTGACAATCTTCATCTGGTGACAGGCAATGTGGCAAGTGACAATCCGCAACATGTGGCAGGCGACATGGCATCTTCATCTGGTGACAGGCAACATGGCAAGTGACAATCCGCAACATGTGGCAGGCAACGTGGCAAGTGACAATCTTCATCTGGTGACAGGCGACGTGGCAAGTGACAATCTGCATCTGGTGACAGGCAACATGGCAAGTGACAATCCGCAACATGTGGCAGGCGACGTGGCAAGTGACAATCTGCATCTGGTGACAGGTGATGTGGCAAGTGACAATCCACAACATGTGGCAGGCAACCTGGCAAGTGACATGGCAAGTGACAATCTGCAACGTGGCAGGCGACGTGGGAAGTGACAATCTGCATCTGGTGACAGGCGACGTGGCAAGTGACAATCTGCAACATGTGGCAGGCAACGTGGCAAGTGACAATCTGCATCTGGTGACAGGTGACGTGGCAAGTGACACACTCGGGGCTCCCACTGATTCTGCATTATGATGAGTTAAACTATTTAATTTTTTATAACAATGTAATAATAGTAATAATGCGCTTCAATCATCCTGACACCATAACAACCATGGTGCCGTGATGATTGAAGCACCAACACCAGCCATTTCCCCAATAGATGTACCCCAAAAAAATATATTTTCTGGCAGTGCCCCTTCCGAGACTAGACTCTGGATCCGCCCCTGGGTGGGACCCGCACTGCATCTGACAATGGTAGCAAGTGATTCTGATGCCACATCTTCCTCAGTCCTGTCTCTCCTTCAGGTCTAATTTGATACACTGGTAAACCAGGAACCTCTTCTGGGAGACAAATTCTGTGTTTGGCACTTCTTGCACATCCCACATCAAAATCGTCTTTTGCAAACAGCTTTTCCCACCTCATCAGCTGAGTCTTCACCCTTTTCTACCAAAAAGGGGGCAAGACTTCTTAGCAGTGCTGGAACTCCTTCTGTAGCTCTTGGCTATTTTTTGAGTCCCTCCCTGGGTGGGACCCGCACTGCATCTGACAATGGTAGCAAGTGATTCTGATGCCACATCTTCCTCAGTCCTGTCTCTCCTTCAGGTCTAATTTGATACACTGGTAAACCAGGAACCTGTTTACACATGATATAAGGCTGCGGCCTCCACCGGTCTGCCAGTTTGGGCTTTCCAGGCACCCCCAGATTCTTCAACAACACCCGATCACCTAGTTGCACATCCTTAATTGTTACCCTTGCATCAAAATTCCTCTTTTTTCGGGACTCTCTGGTAGTAGCATGCTCCATTGCTTTCTCAAAGGCCTGTTGCAAATTCTTTTGCAGCCTGTTCACATATCCTTTATGCAATGTTAATGGAGTATCATCCAGAGAAGTGCCAAAGGCCAAATCAGCAGGAAGTCTAGCCTCTCTCCCGAACAGTAAGGGGAGTAACCGGTAGTATCACTCTCTGTACAATTAAAGGCATGAACCAACCCTGCTATGTGGTTTTCCCAATGCTGCTTCTTGTCTGGAGTCAATGTTCCCAGCATGTTCAATGGAGTTCTATTAAAATGTTCAGGCTGATGATCACCTTGAAGGTGATAAGGCGTGGTGCGGGATTTCTTGATACCCAACAAAGCACATAACTGATGTACTAGCCGACTCTCAAAGTCTCTTCCTTGATCCAAATAGATCTGCACTGGGAGTCCATAATGCATGAAAAACTTCTCTACAAGCACCTTGGCCACGGTACTGGCTTTCTGATCTCTGGTAGGGTAGGCATGTGCATAGCGAGTGAAATGATCCGTCACCACCAGGATACTGTTTCTTCCACCTATATCGGGTTCCAGGCACAGAAAAGCAATGCAAACCAAATCTAGAGGCTCCTGACTTTGTAGGTGGCCCATTGGGGCTGCTCTAACTGGTAAGGTTTTCCGCTAGATACATGTGAGACAAGAACGACAGTAACTCTCAACTTCTCCTCTTAGTTTGGGCCAATAGAACCTATCTCTTATCAATCGAAAAGTTCTATCTGTCCCCAGATGGCCATGCTCATCATGTAACGACACTAGAAGTATAGCATGGTGCTTTTCTGGAAAAGCCACCGCCACCTTTCTTCTCTGTTTTCAATTTGGCAACGCCGATACAGTACTCCATCTCTGATTTTCAGCCGATCCCATTCTCTATGCAAGATCTTTGCCCCCTTCACGTGACTCTTCAGTAATAATCCAGGGTCCTGTTTTTTTAAAGCCTGTAATGTTGACTGACCCGATGGGTCCTCCTCCTGGTCGTTCTTCAAATCCCTTTTGGAGAATTGAGGCAAACCCTCTCCTCTTACTTGGGTCAGTCCACAATAACGTCTGGGTATGCCAGATGGATGAACTTCCAGATATTCAGCAGCCACTCCTCCTTTCATCTTCTTGTCCAAACCCTGACACAAGACCTGTACTCCTTCCTCTGTCACACGGGCGCATTCTTCTGGTTCTTCTTCATGTCTATGAGGCCTGCGAGATAATGCATCTGCATCTCAGTTCCCAACTCCAGGCCGGTACTTCAGACTGAACTGGAACCCAGCCAATGCTGCTTTTCACCTATGCCCAGTGGCATCCAACTTTGCTGTGGTCAGAACGTAAGTCAAAGGGTTGTTGTCTGTCTTGACAATAAACTCAGCTCCATACAAATAGTCTCTTAACTTGTCGACCACAGTCCACTTGAGGGCCAGAAATTCCAGTTTGTGTACAGGGTTGTTCTTTTCTGATGAAATCCCCCGTTCTGTACTTGATACAACACTCCTCCAAGGCCATCTCTACTGGCATCCACATGTAGCTCATAGGGCACTCTGGGATCCGCATAGGCCAAGACTGGAGCCTCTGTAAAACTTTTCTTCAACCTCCAAAATGCCTTTTCACAAAAAGGAGTCCGTTGACTCTGAACACTCTCCTTTCTTGCGAGCGCCACTCTTCTTAGGCTTCACCCCTTCTTCTTCCTCTCTTTTAACAGCATGCAATAACTCATTGAGTGGCCGGGCGATCTTGGCAAAGTTTTCCACAAATCTTCGGTAACATGAACAGAACCCCAGAAACGATTTCAACTCAGTTACAATTTTTGGTTGAGGCCAGGTAGTGACAGCCTCCAGCTTCTGAGGATCCGTGGCAACTCCTCCTGCAGATACCACATGACCCAAGTAGGTAACAGAACTTCTGTAAAACTGGCATTTCTCTAATGACAGCTTCAACCCTTCTTCATAGAGGCGAGCGAATACTTTCTCCAATCGGGCCTCATGCTCTTCCAGGGTCTTTTCGAACACGATGATGTCATTGAGGTACACCAGAACTTCTACGAGATTCATGTCTCCAACCGTTCTTTCCATCAACCGTTGAAAGGTAGCAGGAGCCCCTGACAGGCCCTGAGGCATCCGACTGAACTCGTAGAAACTGGGCATATGAAAGCTGTCTTCTCCCGGTCTTCTAAATGCATGGGAATTTGGTAGTATCCACTCTTCAAATCCAACACACTGAACCATTTAGTACCAGTGAGACACTGCAGAGCATCTTCAATGCGGGGTGTGGTGTATTGGTCTGGTATGGTGCACTGATTCAGGGTTCGATAGTTGATACACATGCGCAAAGACCCATTCTTCTTCCTCACCACCACAATATGGGATGTATGAGGGCTCCGAGATTCGACCCCAGACTTCCAAGTCACTAAGGGGTACCCTTCTGGCTCGCTCTCAGAAAGGCTTGTTTTCCGGGAGACAAATTCTGTGTTTGGCACTTCTTGCACATCCCACATCAAAATCGTCTTTTGCAAACAGCTTTTCCCACCTCATCAGCTGAGTCTTCACCCTTTTCTACCAAAAAGGGGGCAAGACTTCTTAGCAGTGCTGGAACTCCTTCTGTAGCTGCTGGCTATTTTTTGAGTCCCTCGCTTCTTCCATGAGCACAGGAGTGGCAGCACTCACCTGCCCCACCAGAATGAGAGCTTCCAACTTAATGCGCTGATCAGTCACATTCTTCAGTTGGATGGGCACTTTCCTTCTTATTCTGTGCAGATCTTGGGTAGGAACCAGCTCAGGAACCATCTCCAATCCAGCTGCTCTGGCCCGCTCATCAGTCTCCAACACTACAAATGGGCCTGGTTGGTCCCAAGTCAGCTTGATGGTGGCCTTCACATGAGCAATCTCCCCTGGTTGCAGGATCCTCTCTTTAGCCTCCAACTTCCACAGCCATCCCACTTCTCCTTTCAGGGCCTTCTTCTCCCTTGCCACCTGTTGACAAGCTTGCCGTAGCTGTGGGTGAATCTTATTTGTGGTGAACCCGTCTTCATTCAGCACGGAGAACAGCAGCCTTCTCACTAGGACAGTGTTAGTCCCTAGCAGTATGCAATTTCGCTCAGCCCCAGGGGGCCTGGGGCACACAACAGCCAAGGTGTCGAAAGCTTCTTCTTTTCCCACAGCTGCTGGTCCAAAGGAGATCTAGATGGGAATGTAGCCATCATATGGGCATCTGGTGTTTCCAATTCCCCAAATCTCGAGGTCTTCTAGTTTACGGATGTGGATATGGCTCAGGTGCTTGTCATAAAAGTCCCAGTATAACAATGTGACCTGAGCCCCAGTATCCAATAGAGCTTTGGTATAAACTCCCTCTATTTTTACTTGTACAATCGGGGACGGCCCCACTAACTTTTCTGAGAAGTTTTCAGAATCCTGCCTAGTGTGGTTAAAGTCACCACTCTTCTTCTTCCTGGTGCTCTCAGAGACTCTGGCAGCGACCTTGGGTGGGCTTATCTACTTCTTTTGCATTGGGCTAGTTGGGCAAACTTTCCCAGGAGTATCCTGAAAGGACCTAACTGTGGTCCTGAAAGATGGTAAAGCATTGACCCTCTGTGCCTGGTTCCCTGACCCCAGTGTTGGGTTACTTGACCATCGGTGTGGCCCAGGTGTTTGGGCCGCTCTCATCTTCTGAGGCCTCGCTCTGGCCCCTCTCTCCTTTTTCTTCCTGGAGCTCTGCTTTCCAGCAAGGTTCTCAGTTGGCTCCTTCACTGAGACCCCCAAGAGTTTTCCACCGGTTGATCTTTCAATAATGTCTTCAACATCTTCACCAACTCTTCCAGCAGCTCCACATTCAGCTCCTTCTTTAAGCACTGTGCCCTAAAGTGTCCAGTATCACCGCACTTGTAGCACTTCCGGACACCCGTCCGCTCAGTCTGGCGCTTAACTTGTGTTTTCATCACTTGCAACAAAACTTGCTGTAGCCGTTCCTGTGCCTGGGCTCCATTCTCTGTGGGCTTAACTGGAGTAACCTTTGGGGTGGACTGACCAATAGGGATCTTAGAGTGTTCCCCCCACTTAAATTCTTCATCACTCTCTTCTGTACTGCCTTCTACCTGCACAGTCATTGTAGCAACCTTCTCAGTCTTCTGAAAGGTTCTTGTGGCCCGCCGAGCCTCTTGATCCTTCTCATCCAAGATAGCCTCCTCTTCTCTCACCAACCCCATTAACTCTGGGTAAGAAGGAGCCTCTTTAGTGCCTTTTAAGAGTAATCGGAGAACAATAGGATGGTTTGGTCTGGCTCCTTGTAGAGTCTGATCCAACCTGACTTTGTCCGCCTCTTTGGGGTCAACACCCTTCTTTAAAATAATCTGGTGTAAGATCTAGTCTAAGCGGACAATGTAAGCCGACAGCTTCTCTCCTTTCATCTGGTGGCTATGTTCAAACTGTAAGTACGTTATAGTAAAGATGATGAATAAGTAACTGTGTGCTTGGTTATATAAAGCACTTGTGAAACTTCTTCCCTACTGAAGGATGCAACACCACGTTTACTTTGCAGTATAATAAAACAAACTCCGACTGATCGCTGGTGACTATAATACAGGAAACCTTTGGGTTATCTTGAGCTCTCCACTCTGTTCACATGCTGATCCAGCACACTGTGTCCCAGAACTCCTTGGAAGTCAAACAATTCCGCTCCGCACCTCACAGAGCGCAGTTTCCTGATCATACACAGTTCCCCGCAGGCAGGTCTTTAATGGCGTCCAGAGAGAGAGAGCAAACGTGACATGCCTCTTTCTTGTATACCCCTACCCAGCAAGCAGTTCTGTGGCTTGGCCTTGTGGGTAGGTAATTAGGCATTGTGGGTAGGTAGTTCCTTGACTGGTAATTTACATATGAGTCACTACCTCAATCACTACATCCACCACAATGCATTGGAGCGTGGCTATTGCAAAGGCCAAACAAAAGTCATAACAGCATGAATACAAAGAGAAGGACACTAGAGGGAGCCTTTCCTTTCTGAAGAACTTTACTTATTATAATACAGAAATTACTAAGCATGGCTACATACACAAAAATTCATGTAAAAAATCTCATTAATCTGATGGCTGTATGAATTTTGTTCAAACTTATTTCAAAATTCTGTATACCTTTTACCATTTGATTTTGGACTTCACTGAATGAAAATCACACACACTATTAGGAATTTGTTCATTCAAGAAATAAATTGCCATCCTGCTCCTTCAAATCTTCTTTTCACCGCAGTCATAAACAAATTTCTTTTTGAACCGCAACTATCAAGTCAAAAATTGATCAGCCATTCATAAAATTAAAAATTCCACATGAATATCTACAGCCAGCTGTATTATATACAAGGCTGCATTACTGGTATATATAACTTTCAAACAATATAAATGTGAAAGTATAACAATAAAAGTGAGACTTCTCATCACAAAAGTCCTTATAAGCTTCCCACTTTGCATTTTATCCAAACAAGACGTCATCAGGGGCTCAGAGGATCTCCTATTCAGATGAAATACATAAGGAGGAACTTTTTAAGGCTGATGTTGATGTTATTGTATATGGCACCAATCATACAGTTAACTTACTTTTTTGCATTTATGAAAGCTTTTATATTTTGCTTTATGAGATTGTTATAATAAAGAAAGTCTTGGATCATCTACACTATTGGAGTGTTTTCTATTTTTGTGGATCCCAATTACATAATGTGACATGAGAAGTGGATGAGGTGGTGTGATCCATTCATTATTCCTGTATAGGGATTGGACCATACACACTCACACTGACCTCTAGGATTTCACCTCCAACCTTCTGCTCTTGGATTCAGTTGTGGGGATTCACTTTGATGGTCACAGAAGTCTCACTCATGTTGTAAAAACTTTGTTGAAACAAAGTGACACAGTTGCAGTTTGGGATTTCCTTTGAACATTGTGGTGGAGGATTACATATTATGGTGTGAATTAATTTTCATTAGTACCAGTTTTTTGGGGGCTTTTTTTATGAGTCTCACTACTATCGCTGCACTATTTTTATATATGCTGTTTATATGTTCTTTTTATTAATTATCAGTGAAATAGTCTCAATACCATTGTTATATTTTCACTTATAAGGAATGTTGTGTTAAGGAGTCTCACTTTTAATGTTAGATTTTCACATTTATATTGTTTGAATGTTATATACTAGTGCTGCAGTCTTCCATATTGTACTATTTGGATGTTTATGGGTCTTCCTGCTGGTTTCTGGTTCTCACTATCAGGCCTCATGCACATTGGGTGATTTTGCTCCTAGGGGTGTCTGGCATTTTTTCCTGCCTCTAATCTCCCCTCTATGTTATCCTATGTGTCCATTCACACATAAACTGTTAGAGGAGTTTAATGACCGGAGAGTTTAGAGGCAGAAAAAAACATCTCCAGTGTGTCCAGGAGCAGCAAAGTTTTGTCATAAAAACACTTGATGAATGTAAACGCATGTAAATGTGTCTAAACTCGTGGTAATGCTAGGCAAGTTTAGCACTTGAGTGTTAATTTATTTCAATGGACATAATAAATGATTTATTCTGGCCAATGACATGAATGAATGCCCAGATGCTTGACACAGGTAAATGCTGCTAAATACATTACACAATTTTACAATCTGAAGGCTTTTTTTGTCTAAAATGCTGCCAGGAGGAAGACTTCTAGGAGAGTTAAGAAAACATCCAGTGTGCATGAGGCCTTGGAGATTACACATTTTATTTTGTTTTTAATTCAGATATTTAATTTCTTCATTTTATATCCAACTTTAACCACTTGCTGACCATGCTATAGCTGAATGATGGCTACAGTGCGGCCAGCTAGTTCTGGGAGGCCGTCATATGACAGCCCCCCATGCTTGTGCTTCTCATGCACCCCCTGGGGTACGCACCCGGAAGTGTCCGTGATTGGGGTAAAGGGCCAATTAAAGCAGATTTTTTATTTTATTTTTGATGATTTCTTTTATGTCCAGCGCTGTGGGGCATCAAAGGGGGCTAGATTATCACCACCAATGGCAAATCTATATATGGGTTGGTGGGAGGAGCTTTGTCTCTTCTCTTTGGACAACCCCTCTGCACACAATATAGTCTGGTATGGTCATTACATTGATGATCTGCTGATGGTGTGGGATTGGGATGACTCTTCATTGAATGAATTTGTCAGTTTCATTAACGATAATGAACTCAATCTTCAGTTCAGTCTCTTTTTAATTCCCAAACATTGACTTTCTGGATATCTCTCTGTGTGGGGATCCAGATACTAAATCTATACACACCTACACTTACAGAAAGCCACCAGTTGTCACCCATTCCACACCATCCGTGTGATCCCTGTTGGAGAATTCACTTGGGTCCTAAGGAATTGCGCCTCTGACATGACTTTTAACCAGTTCAGCCCCAGAAGAATTTACCCCCTTCCTGACCAGAGCACTTTTTTGCTATACGGCACTGCAGCGCTTTAACTGACAATTGCGCGGTCGTGCGACGATGCACCCAAAAAAGATTTTTCCCCCACAAATAGAGCTTTCTTTTGGTGGTATTTGATCACCTCTGCAGTTTTTATTTTTTGCGCTATAAACAAAAAAAGAGTGACAGTTTTGAAAAAAAGCAATATTTTTTGCTTTTTGCTATAATTATCCCCAAAAAATATATAAAAATACATTTCTTTATCAGTTTAGGCCAATATGTATTCTTCTACATATTTTTGGTAAAATAAAAAAAACGCAATATATTATATATATTGGTTTGCGCAAAAGTTATAGCATCTACAAAATAGGGGATAGATTTATGGCATTTTTATTATAAATTTGTTTTATTAGTAAAAATTAGTTCAAACACGTCAACACCGTTAAAGTCAAAGGGACACGCTCTTTGGGACAGAGGGGGAGCGTGATGACGTAGCGCGCATCACGGAGGGAGGGAGGTGAGAGTTTCTTCCGTGGAAGCGGGCTCTCCTAGGATCCCCGATGCGCGTGCTCTCGGATGCCGCTGCATAAGAAAATCTATGCATACCTACGAGGGGGAAAGGAAGATCCCCGCACGTCGCTGAGGGAAACCCCAACGGGGGTTGAGGAGAGAGAGCTTTACATGCCGCTGCAGAGCGGACCAGAGAAGGAAGCAGAGAATATGGAAGGCGGCTGCAAGTAAGAAACTGACGGCCTGTACGGGAGGTTCAGACGGTGTTCCCCTCCCCCCCTCCCCCCCGCACCTCTCTTGAAGCGCTGAGGAACCAGGAACGATCTCCCCTGAGTCCAGGAGATGGTAATGTAGAAACAGTCTTGTTTTTCTCCTCTCTCTCCCTGTGATATACCGGTATATGGTTTAATTCAGAAACCAGGAGTCAAAAGGAGCACCGTAATTCAAGGTATTGGAACATCTGATCTTTTAAGCTGAATTGAGTGATAATAGCCTGCTTGTACTTGCAAGGGGGAAACGAGAAAACTAAGGAGGTTCACCCATTGCATAAGTTGTGAGGGGGTGTGAAGAGGAGGTGAACACAAAGAGTAAGAAGCTACACCCGGTGTATTGGCTCATTAAAATAAGGGACTAAAAGTAACTTACAAAGTAAAGGGTCTGTATATTAAGATGAAAAGAGGACTGTGAAATTACTGGAAGGGCTAAAAGAAGATCTCAAGGTGGGGGAGAGTCGGATTGAGATATCCCAGAGGTGCGGGAGTGTGGAGGGATCTGGTCACCTGTTACAGAATTCTTACCCCCCCGGTTATCAGTGCTGATAAAAAAGTAGAAGTGGCAGGTTGGAATAGGGCCCAGAACAAGGCCTTACTTGGTCCAGCACCCCAGTAGGAAGCTCATTCTACAGGAGGAGGGAGAAAGCTAGATTTAAAACTGGGGAAACAAACAGGAGGGCCAAGAAAGAAGGGAGCGATGAACAAAGCAGCAGCCCAAACAGGAAAAGGGGAGCACCTAAAACCCCTAAGGATAAGACTGCAGGAAGCATGATAAAACAGTTTATGTCCCAAGGAGTGAGCCCAAGAGGTGGGGAGCAAGGGGCTCAGGGAGGATCAAAGACGGAGGGAAAAGGGGGAATCCCAAATAAAGCTGGGGACAAAATGGCCCAGTCCAGGTAGAATTCAATAATGGAAAGTGAAACGGAAATAAGTCGGGTGGAGGAAAGAAGAACAAGTGGCCAGATGCTTTCAAAAGAGAAACTGTGTGATATGCTTAAAAAGCTTGAGAACTCAATCAAATCAGAAATAGGCCTGGTGAGAGCAGACCTGGGAAGCCTTCTAGAAAGAGTGGAAACAACGGGAAAAAAAACAGAGGAATTAGAAAGGGAGATAATGAATCTCAAAGAACAAATAAAAAGTTCCAGACAAAATCAGAGGGAAATCCTATATAAGATCGAGGATCAGGAAAACAGAGAAAGAAGACAGAATATAAGACTCTGCTTTGTCCCAGAAAATAAAGGAGAAGACCTGAGGAGCGTGGTTTCCTTAATATTAGGACCAATACTTGGAGAAGAGGTAGTGGAATTCCCCAAAACAGAAAGGATCCATCGGGTGGGAAGACTATATAACTTAGATCACCAGAGGCCGAGGGATGTAATAATAAGGTTCAGATATTATGAAGATAAAGTGACAATCCTATCTAAAATGAGAAGTAAACCCCCGTTAAAGTTTTGAAGGATCAGAGATCCAAGTGTATACAGATCTCGCGCCCGAAACTCTAGCAAGGAGACGGCTCCTGAAACCTCTATTAGACCAGATGAGAGATCTAAATATAAAATATAGTTGGGGGTTCCCGGCGTGTCTAATAGGCTTCAAAAATGGAAGATCAGCAAGATTGAGGTTCCCTGAAGAACTGAAGGATTTTTGTGAAAGACTGGATATGAAAATGCCAGAATTGCCGGGCTGGATAGAATAATGATTGGGAGTGCAGGGAAGAAGAGGATGAGAGAGGGGAGAAAATGGGGGGCTCGGGGGGGGAGGGAAGGAGAAGATGGTAGGGCGGTGTGAGAGAACGGCGGGGAAGGTGGGGGAGGAGACACCGTGGATACTGGACTACCCCTTTCTGCTTAAAACATCATGCATGGGGGGGGTAAGGGGCACACTCGGACTTTCACCTCAACAAGAAATTCATTAGCTCCACGGCATCCATGCCGCCTGGCGAATGGGGAGCCAAAGGATGGCTGGGGGGAGGGGAGGGGAGGAGGGGGGTGGGGGAGGAGGAAGGGGAACTCTGTGTACAAGGAAGGGAAAAGGAAAGAGGAAAGGAAAAGGAAAAAGGGGGAAAAGAAAAATCTTGGGTTAGCTCAGTAATACAGGTCCAACATAAAAAAATATGGAGGAGATGAGGAAGTTGAATTTTATGACTTATAATGTAAAGGGCCTTAACAATCCCACAAAGAGATACAAGATTTGGGGGGAATTGGAGAGATACAAAGCTGAGGTTGTGTTCCTCCAAGAAACCCACCTAACGTGTTATTCAAAGATTAAGTTATGGTCAAAAGTTTTTCCAAACTGGTTTTATGGGGATTCAATAACAACAAGAGCAAGAGGAGTGGCAATAGGAGTAGCAAATGAGGTAAATTTTAAGGTTGACGAGAGATTAATAGATCCAGGAGGGAGGTATATTTTCTTGAAGGGTTCCCTGGAGGGATGGAAGTGTACGCTGGCTAATGTATATGCACCGAATATAGAGGCTAGTGGATTCCTGGTGAAAACACTGGAAAGGTTAATGGAGTTTAAAGAGGGGGGTCTGATTGTGATGGGAGACTTCAACTTATGTATGGCACCGGAGGTAGATAGTACGTCGCGTGCGCTGGGGACAATGAATGAGAGGTTGAGAAAGTTAAAACGAAAGTTACATTCCTGTCAATTGGTGGACATATGGAGGATTATGAACCCAAACAAGAAAGATTTCTCGTTCTACACCCCAGTGCATGGGACGTACTCTAGGATTGATTATATATGGACTGAACATTCGCTCTTAGACAGAGTAGTGGAATCTAAGATAGAGGCTACTACTTTGTCAGACCATGCCCCGGTTAGGATGGGAATGTATGTTTCAGAAACCCAGAGAACCCCAGTAAGCTGGAGAATAGAGGGAGATCTTTTACAAGACGCAATAAATGTAAAGACAATAGAACAGGAACTTAAACAATATTTTCTAATAAATGATACAGGAGAAATCTCAGGGTCCTCCCTGTGGGAGGCCCATAAGGTTTTCATTAGGGGGATATTAATGAAAATGGGAGCCAGAAGGAAAAGGGAAACAAAAGAGCAAATTAAAAAATTAACTGGAGAGACATATAATCTGGAGCAGGAGCATAAGAAAGGACTAGGCCAAGACAAGAGAATATACCAAAAATTAATTCTAAAAAGAGAGGAATTAAAAGACCGTATAGATATTGAAACAAAAAAGACATTTTATAAGGTGGCAAAGGAAAGTTATCAAGGAAGAAATAAGAGCAGTAGACTACTAGCTAAAATCTTAAGAAAGAAAAAAGCCAGAAATTATATAGAAAAATTCAAAATAGCAAAGGAGTTATGGTTCATACAACGAGAGAAATAGGGGAATCTTTTAGAGAATATTATAAGGATCTATATTCAGTAGGCAAAAATACAAGGCAAGACGGAGTACAGGAAAAGAAGATAGTAGAATTTCTAAATAAAGCTAACCTCCCTAAGATTACTGAGAATGACAAGGACAACCTAGAAAGCCCAATAACGGTAGAGGAGATAAATAGAGCATTAACTGAATCAGCTGCAGGAAAAAGTCCAGGTCCTGATGGATTTACTAATGTTTATTACAAAAAATTTAAAGATATCCTAACCCCTAGACTTTGCGAATACATGAATGGTTTGGGCACAGATTTTGAGTTAAGTAGAGAGGCCCTTAAAGCGGAGATCACGGTTATCCCAAAAGAGGGGAAAAATGCCACGATCTGTTCGAGCTATAGGCCAATATCATTGATCAACACAGATGTAAAATTGTATGCTAGAGTATTAGCAAATCGGTTGAAAGAGAGAATGAGCAAATGGATACATCCAGACCAAGTTGGGTTTACCCCAAAGAGAGAAGGGAGAGATAATGGGGTGCGAACGCTCCTTTTGTTGCAACACATCAGGGACAAGGGACCTCCAGGTCTACTCTTGTCTATAGATGCTGAAAAAGCATTTGACAGAGTAGACTGCAGGTTCATGTTCCAAACCCTCAAATATATGGGAGTGGGCCTGAAAATGATAAATAGGATAAGTGCTTTGTATAACCATCCTACGGCCTCAATAAGAATCAATGGCTCCCCTTCGGAGGTATTCAAAATGGAAAATGGGACGAGACAGGGGTGACCCCTGTCTCCTTTGCTCTTCGTCCTTTCCCTGGAGCCTTTGCTGTCGGTGATTAGGGGGATCCGGATATTGGGGGTTTCAGGGTTGGGGAGGAGGAGCATAAGGTCGCGGCATTTGCCAATGATATTCTGCTCTTTATAACTAACCTGAGAATTACAATGCCAAACATACTTAAAGTCTTGAGACAGTATGGAGAAGTGTCAAACTTCAAGATAAACTCAGCAAAATCAGAAATTTTAAATATTAATTTGGGTAAGGAGGAGGAAAGTAAGTTAAAAAAGGAATTTAAATTTATATGGAAAAAAGAAATAAACTATCTGGGCATAAAGCTGGCAAATTCACTAGTGAAGAGCTATAAAGCAAATTTCATTCCACTGCTAGATGAAATAAAAGCAGAGAGTAAAAGGATAATAAGTAAACCATTTTCATGGGTAGGACGCATAAATGCCATAAAGATGATATTACTACCTAAGATCATCTAAAAATTACAGATGCTCCCATTAGATATCCCTCAGTAGGGATGAGCCGAACACCCCCCGGTTCGGTTCGCACCAGAACCTGCGAACGGAGCGAAAGTTCGCACGAACGTTAGAACCCCATTGACGTCTATGGGACTCGAACGTTCGAAATCAAAAGTGCTCATTTTAAAGGCTAATTTGCATGGTATTGTCCTAAAAAGGGTTTGGGGACCCGGGTCCTACCCCAGGGGACATGTATCAATGCAAAAAAAACTTTTAAAAATGCCCGTTTTTTCGGGAGCAGTGATTTTAATGATGCTTAAAGTAAAAAAAAAAAGTGAAATATTCCTTTAAATATCGTACCTGGGGGGTGTCTATAGTATGCCTGTAAAGTGACGCGTGTTTCCCGTGTTTAGAACAGTCCCTGCACCAAATGTCATTTTCAAAGGAAAAAATCTCATTTAAAACTGCTTGCGGGTTTAATGTAATGTCGGGTCATGGCAATATGGATGAAAATCAGTGAGACAAACGGCATGGGTACCCCCCAGTCCATTACCAGGCCCTTTGGGTCTTGTATGGATATTAAGGGGAACCCCGCACCCAAATTAAAATAAGGAAAGGTGTGGGGCCACCAGGCCCTATATACTCTGAACAGCAGTATACAGGCGGTGCAAACAAGACAGGGACTGTAGGTTTGTTGTTAAGCAGAATCTCTTTGTGATTTTGAACGGGTACATTTTTAACGTGTTTAGCTCCAGCCAAAAAATCTTTTTTAAGCTTTTTGGAAAACATAGGGAAGGGTTATCACCCCTGTGACATTTGTTTTGCTGTCTTTCCTCCTCTTCAGAAGATTTCACCTCACTTTTTGTCCCAATGAAAAATGTTTTTTGAAAATTTGGGTTTTTTTGTGGAACAAGGATTGGAAAGCATCAGTGGAAAGGAAAAATTTTTTTCCCATATTAACTCTTACAGGAGAGAATTTCCCTTCCTAGGGGTAGATTTCATCTCACTTCCTGTTGTCTCCTTCCGTTTGCAAGTAGGAGTCGTTTGTAAGTTAGATGTTTGAAAGTAGGGTCCTGCCCTATATACTCAGCAGAAATTTGGGCCTTAGGTGTTGCTGTGGCCACAACACTGTAAGCCCTCACAGGGCCCTGCTGTAAAAAATAAGAGCAAGAATTTTAATTACATGCCCTTGTTGAACAGGAGCTGAAAAATTAGGCCTTAGGCACTGGTGCTGTTGCCACAACACTGCAACCCCTCACAGACACTCTAGTTGGAACGCAGGAACGAGCCCTGCTGCAAAGTATTGCATCAAAAATTGTAATTACACGCCCCTGTTAAACAAGGGCTGAAAAATTGGGCCTTAGGCACTGGTGCTCGTGCCACAACACTGCAACCCCTCACAGACACTCTAGTTGGAATGCAGGAACGAGCCCTGCTGCAAAGTATTGCATCAAAAATGGTAATTACACGCCCCTGTTAGACAGGGGCAGAAAAATTGGGCCTTAGGCACTGGTGCTGGTGCCACAACACTGCAACCCCTCACAGACACTCTAGTTGGAACGCAGGAACGAGCCCTGCTGCAAAGTATTGCATCAAAAATTGTAATTACATGCCCCTGTTAGACAGGGGCAGAAAAATTGGGCCTTAGGCACTGGTGCTGGTGCCACAACACTGCAACCCCTCACAGACACTCTAGTTGGAACGCAGGAACGAGCTCTGCTGCAAAGTATTGCATCAAAAATTGTAATTACACGCCCCTGTTAGACAGGGGCAGAAAAATTGGGCCTTAGGCACTGGTGCTGGTGCCACAACACTGCAATCCCTCACAGACACTCTAGTTGGAATGCAGGAACGAGCCCTGCTGCAAAGTATTACATCAAAAATTGTAATTACACGCCCCTGTTAAACAGGGGCTGAAAAATTGTGCCTTAGGCACTGGTGGTGGCGCCCAGAACCAAAAATGTTCTTACAAGCTATCAGCGTGATGATTGAGGAGGAAGAGGATAATTACTCAGGGATAGTCACTCAGCATCAGCATAGGCAGTCTTTGAAGGGATCTGAGATTTCAAAAAAAATTATTCGGTTACATCAGCATCAGGTGCTTGGTAGCTGGTGGTGATCCAAGACTGATTCATTTTTATGAAGGTCAGTCGATCGACCGAGTCGGTGGACAGACGCACCCTGTGATCGGTTACCACGCCTCCAGCAGCACTGAATGTGCGTTCCGAAAGAACGCTGGATGCAGGACAGGCCAGTAGCTCAATTGCATACTGTGCAAGCTCTGGCCAGTGATCCATCCTCAAGACCCAGTAACCCAGAGGATTTTCGGTGGGAAAGGTGTCCAAGTCTGATCTTGCCCCTAGGTATTCCTGCACCATGTAAAACAGACGCTGGCGATGGTTGCTGGAACCGATCATACCTTGGGGCTGCGGACCAAAAAATTGTCTGAACGCATCAGTCAGACGGCCACCTTCTCCACCGCTCCTTCTTTGACTGACCGAAGCCTCAGCAACACGTTGTCCAGAAACAGGAGTTTGTAACCTCCCAGTCTCTGGGAACGCGTTGCACAGACCTTTCTGCAAGGCCTCCCGAAGATGTTTCATCCTCTGCTCCCTCTGCGATGGCAGGATAAGGTCAGCAACCTTACCCTTGTAATGTGGATCAAGGAGGGTTGCCAGCCACTATTGGTCCTTCTCCTTGATACCACGAATACGAGGATCCTTACGCAGGCTTTGCAGGATCAGGGAGGCCATGCAGCGTAGGTTTGCTGAGGCATTCGGTCCGGAGTCTTCTGGGTCACTAAGGACGACAATGTCCGGAGCCACCTCCTCCCAGCCACGTACAAGTCCATGTGTTTCTTGGGACTGATCCCTTAAAGACTGCTGCTGATGCTGAGTGCCAGGCTCCACCTCCATACTGACACAATCTTCCTACTCCTCCTCCTCATCCTCTTCCTGTGTGTCATCGGCGGGCACGCAGGAACACTGTCTGGATAAAGGGGGCCTTGAGAGCTAAGGAAGTCCTCCTCTTCCTGCCTCTGTTCTGCCTCAAGTGCCCTGTCCATTATTCCACGCAGCGTGTGCTCCAACAGGTGGACAAGGGGGACAGTGTCACTGATGCATGCACTGTCACTGCTCACCATCCTCGTGGCCTCCTCGAATGGTGACAGGACAGTGCATGCATCCCTGATCATGGCCCACTGGCGTGGGGAAAAAAAAACAAGCTCCCCTGACCCTGTCCTGGTGCCATAGTCACACAGGTACTCATTGATGGCCCTCTGCTGCGTGTGCAGCCGCTGCAGCATGGCCAACGTTGAGTTCCACCTGGTGGGCATGTCACAGATTAGGCGGTTCTTGGGCAGGTTAAACTCCTTTTGGAGGTCCGTCAGCCGAGCACTGGCATTATATGACCGGCGAAAATGCACACAGACTTTCCTGGCCTGCCTCAGGACATCCTGTAAGCCCGGGTACCTGCCCAAGAACCGCTGCACCACCAAGTTAAGGACGTGAGCCAAACAGGGCACATGGGTCATTTGTCCCTGTTGGAGGGCAGAGAGGAGGTTGGTGCCATTGTCGCAAACCACCATTCCTGCCTTAAGTTGGCGTGGCGTCAACCACCTCTGAACCTGCCCCTGCAGAGCTGACAGAACCTCTGCCCCAGTGTGGCTCCTGTCCCCCAAGCACACCAGCTCAAGCACCGCATGGCATCTTTTGGCCTGCATACTTGCGTAGCCCCTTGAACGACTACGGAGTACCGCTGGTTCAGAGGAAGAGGCCATGGAGGAAGAAGAAGAGGAGGGGGTGGAGGAGAGAGGTGTGTCACAATCATTAGCATTTTGGAGGCGTGGTGGCAGAACAACCTCCAACACTACTGCACCTTGTCCTGCATCCTTCCCAGCTGCCAGCAGAGTCACCCAATGCGCCGTGAAACTTAGGTAACGTCCCTGTCCATGCCTGCTGGACCATGAGTCAGCGGTAATATGCACCTTACCGCTGACCGCCCTGTCCATCGAGGCATGGACATTGCCTTCCACATGCCGGTAGAGAGCCGGAATCACCTTCCGTGAGAAAAAGTGGCGTTTGGGTACCTGCCACTGAGGAACCGCACATTCCACAAACTCACGGAAGGGGGCAGAGTCTACCAACTGAAAAGGCAGCAGTTGAAGTGCTAGCAATTTTGCCAAGCTAGCATTCAACCGCTGGGCATGTGGATGGCTGGGAGCAAACTTCTTCCGGCGGTGCAGCAGCTGGGGCAGGGAAATTTTCCTGGTACAATCTGACGTCGGTGTACCAAAAGCAGATTGCCCACAAGTACTTGGCTGTGACACACCTAATTCCACACCTTCATTCCTCTCAGTGCAGGTCTCAGAGAGGACTGGAGGTCTAGTGGGGTTGGAAATCTCAGCTGATGAGGAGCAAGGAGAGGTCCTCTTTGTTCTTTGGTGTGGGTCTTTTAGATACGCTTGCCAACGAACTGCATGGCAGGTCAACATATGTCTGGTCAAGCATGTGGTACCCAAGCGGGAGATGTTTTGGCCACGTGAGATACGCTTGAGACATATGTTGCAAATAGCGGCGGTGCGATCTGATGCACTCGTCTCAAAAAAGGCCCACACCAAAGAACTTTTTGAATAACGCGCAGAGACTGCAGCGCCCTGCACAGGTGGAGCTTTGGGGTGTGATGCAGTCAATGTGCTGCCCTTAGGCTGGCCCCTGGAGGGCATCCTGCCTCGTTGGTGATGTGCCGCCTCCTCCTCCTCCTCCTCTCTCCTATCAGGCACCCACGTTGAGTCAGTGACCTCATCATCACTGGAGCAAACCTGGCAGTATGCTGCAGCAGGGGGAGCATGACTGCCAGATTGCTGTCCTTCTTGGGCACCCCCTCTGTCCATGTTCATGTTACTGCCTTCATCGAGCTCAGTATCATCATCAGAGCCTTCCAAACGCTGGGCATCCTCCTGGAGCATGTACCCAACACTGTGGTCAAACAGTTCGAGGGACTCCTCAGGAGGACATGGTGGAGCTAGGGAAGGAGTCACTGATGACATTGAGCTGAGGGAAGAGGCCGCTGCTTTGCCAGACAAAGCACCCTGGGCATGGGTGAGAGAAGATGAGGAGGATGAGGACGGCTTGGTCATCAACTCGACCAAGTCTTCCGCATGTTGCGGCTCAACACGGCCAGCTGCCGAAAAAAAGGCCAAGCGTGTCCCATGGCCACGTGCTGATAAGGATGCACCGTCTCCATGACCAGCACTAGACACAGAGCCTGCTTGCCCTCTCTTATTGGCTTGTGACTGTCTGCCTCTCCTTCTTGGCCTTCCAGACATACTAATGGCCTCTAGCTGCACTAAGCTGGGATATATATATATATATATATATATATATGTACTGCTACTGCAGCTAGCAAAATCAACTGCCTGCCTCTAGTATGAGAACACCACCAACCTTCTACAGGTAGCTTTAGCTGAACACTGTGAGGTGGACGCACCCCACTAACTTGTAGGTTTAGCTGAACACCGTGAGCAGGACGCACTGCACTCACTGTAAATAGTCTAGCTGCCTGACCGTGGTACTAATAGGATCAAAAGAACACCAGTAATTTTCTTCAGGTAGCTTTATATACTGCAACAAGACAAGCCTGCCTGTCAGTAGGAAGATAACAGGAACGGATCTAGCTGAACACTGTGAGCAGGACGCACTGCACTAAATATAAATAGTCTAGCTGCCTGACCGTGGTACTAATAGGATCAAAAGAACACCAGTAATTTTCTTCAGGTAGCTTTATATACTGTAACAAGACAAGCCTGCCTGTCAGTAGGAAGATAACAGGAAGGGATCTAGCTGAACACTGTGAGCAGGACGCACTGCACTAAATGTAAATAGTCTAGCTGCCTGACCGTGGTACTAATAGGATCAAAAGAACACCAGTAATTTTCTTCAGGTAGCTTTATATACTGTAACAAGACAAGCCTGCCTGTCAGTAGGAAGATAACAGGAACGGATCTAGCTGAACACTGTGAGCAGGACGCACTGTACTAAATGTAAATAGTCTAGCTGCCTGACCGTGGTACTAATAGGATCAAAAGAACACCAGTAATTTTCTTCAGGTAGCTTTATATACTGTAACAAGACAAGCCTGCCTGTCAGTAGGAAGATAACAGGAACGGATCTAGCTGAACACTGTGAGCAGGACGCACTGTACTAAATGTAAATAGTCTAGCTGCCTGACCGTGGTACTAATAGGATCAAAAGAACACCAGTAATTTTCTTTAGGTAGCTGTAAATACTGTAACAAGACAAGCCTGCCTGTCAGTAGGAAGATAACAGGAACGGATCTAGCTGAACACTGTGAGCAGGACGCACTGCACTAAATGTAAATAGTCTAGAAGATAACAGGAACGGATCTAGCTAAACTGAATACAGTGTATATATATATATATGCAACACCTGGGATGCATATATATACACAATACACTTTAAGTGCAGCTAACTGACTGACTGTCCTGCCTAATCTAGCTAACTCAAATGAAATGACACTGGCTCTCTCTCTCTCTAAGCACACCGGAACACACTGCACAGGGCCGCCGTGCAGGTGGCCTTATATAGTGTGGGGCGTGTACTAAATCCCCTGAGCCATAATTGGCCAAAGCCTCCTTGGCTTTGGCCAATTACGGCTCTCTGTTCAGGCGGCGCTGTGATTGGCCAAGCATGCGGGTCATAGTGCATGCTTGGCCAATCATCAGCAAGCAATGCACTGCGATGCCGCAGTGAATTATGGGCCGTGACGCGCCACACAAATTTGGCGCGAACGGCCCATATCGTTCGCAATTCGGTGAACGACCGAACAGCCGATGTTCGAGTCGAACATGGGTTCGACTCGAACACGAAGCTCATCCCTATCCCTCAGTATTATTTTAGAAAACTTAAATCAATTATTATGAAAACAGTTTGGAAAAATAGAAGGGCTAGAGTGTCGTTTGATATTTTAAAACAGGAAAAAAGAAAGGGGGACTGGCGATGCCCGACATTCAGGGCTATTATAAGGCAATATTGGAACAGAGAAAATAAACAAAAGAGAAACGGTGAATATAGAAAATAGTTTGAGTAAGACACACTTAGGAAACATAATTTGGAACCCTCCACATTATAGAGTATTAGATGGCAACACACATGCACTGACAAAGGTGGTTTTTAGAGTTTGGGACACAGTATATAAACAAGTTAACAAGGTATATAATTCCCCTTTAATTTCACTTTGGGAAAATGATTATTTTGCACCGGGGAAAAAGGAAATTGGTGGTAGTTGGATTAAGAATGAAAGAGTACAATTGAAAGATATAATAAAAGAAGGGAAGATTGTTGCATTTCACGAATTAGAGCACAACAAAGAAATATGGGTGTTAGACCGTGGGAGATACCTTCAGCTAAGCCATTTTGTCAATCGCCTTCCACAGCCAATAAGGTCAGGGGAGGAGTTATCAGACCTGGAAAAGCTATGTTTGGCGAATAATACTAAAGGCATAATATCTAAAATTTAAAAAATTGGATTGATGATGGGTAGTGGGGAGGTACCTCCATACATCACAAAATGGGAAAAAGAATTAGGATTGCAGATAGATAGTAATAGGTTAAGGCAGGCCCGTTTTTAAGGCAGGGCAAAAGGGGCAGCTGCCCTGGGCCCTGTCATTGTTGTGGGGCCCAAAGCAGCTGCCTCATACTTGCCAACTATCCTGGTTTAAATTCCCTCATCCCTTGAGGTTTTAGTCCGGTGCTGTGTCCCAATATCTCAGTGTGAAGTACTGCTACTAATGCTGCCCAGCTCTGCCCTATTGTTGTGTACAGATGACTCACCTGCAGACCCTGTGTTTACATGTAAATTACTGGCATTCATATGTAAATAGCAGCAGCACTGTACATCATGCCCCCCGGAGGTCATATCCACAGTAATCTCTAGCAACCAATCAACAAGCAGAAATCATGTGCTGTAACCTCTAGCAACTAATCAGTAAGCCGTAATGTGCGCTGTAACCTCTAGCAACCAGTCAGTGAGCGGTAATGATACACTGTAACCTCTGGCAACCAATCGGAATAGCTGTCTGATCTGATTCAGTAAACTGCTATTTATTGTATGTCTCAGAGCAGGTGGAGGGCAAAACTGCATGGGGGCCCCCCAGAAAAGTTTTGCCCAGGGTCCAATCAATATTAAAGATGGCCCTGGGTTAAGGAAAGTATTGGAACTGACCCATGGCTCGTCGATGGACACCAATGTTGCTGAAACAAATTATAAAATTTTAATGGGCTGGTATGTCACCCCAGATAAAGCTTGTAAATACCAAAAGGATAAAACATCGGAATGCTGGAGGACATCGGAATGCTGGAGGGGGTGTAAAGGAATAGGCAATATGGCCCATATATGATGGGATTGCCCTGAAATCAAAAATTACTGGGTAAAAATCTTGGGGTATATTAAAGAAATAACAAAGATAGAAGTAAAGGCAGACCCCTGGTTGGTTTTACATCATGGAATAGGAGGGGAGGTTAAAAAGTATAAAGATTCTCTAGTACCACACATGCTGAATGCGGCTAAAAAGATCATCCCAAAAAAGTGGCTGAAGGCAAAATGCCCATCAATTTGGGAGTGGGTTTATGCAGTGGAAGGTATTCAATATATGGAGGAAGGAGGATATGGAGAGGAAGCCGCAACAGCAGGGGAAAACATCTGACAAAGTTGGAAGGAATTAAAAAAATCATGGAGTATTACTGAGGGTTTGAGAATCAGATTTGGTTAACCACTTCAGCCCCGGAAGCTTTTACCCCCTTCCTGACCAGAGCACTTTTTACAATTCGGCACTGCCTCGCTTTAACTGCTAATTGCGCGGTCATGCAATGCTGTACCCAAACGAAATTTGCGTCCTTTTCTTCCCACAAATAGAGCTTTCTTTTGATGGTATTTGATCACCTCTGCCGTTTTTATTTTTTGCGCTATACACGGAAAAAGACCGAAAATTTTGAAAAAAAATGATATTTTCTACTTTTTGTTCTAAAAAAAATCCAATAAACTCAATTTTAGTCATACATTTAGGCCAAATGTATTCGGCCACATGTCTTTGGTAAAAAAAATGTCAATAAGTGTATATTTATTGGTTTGCGCAAAAGTTATAGCGCCTACAAACTAGGGTACATTTTCTGGAATTTACACAGCCTTTAATTTATGACTGCCTATGTTGTTTCTTGAGGTGCTAAAATGGCAGGGCAGTACAAAACCCCCACAAATGACCCCATTTTGGAAAGTAGACACCCCAAGGAATTTGCTGAGAGGCATGTTGAGCCCATTGAATATTCATTTTTTTGTCCCAAGTGATTGAATAATGACAAAAAAAAAAAAAAATTACAAAAAGTTGTCACTAAATGATATATTGCTCACACAGGCCATCGGCATATGTGGAATTGCACCCCAAAATACATTTAGCTGCTTCTCCTGAGTATGGGGATACCACATGTGTGGGACTTTTTGGGAGCCTAGCCGCGTACGGGGCCCCGAAAACCAATCACTGCCTTCAGGATTTCTAAGGGCGTACATTTTTGATTTTACTCCTCACTACCTATCACAGTTTTGAAGGCCATAAAATGCCCAGATGACATAAACCCCCCCTTGTGTCACAATATAAAATATTCCATGGACTCAACATGACTCTCAGCAAATAGCTTGGGGTGTCTACTTTCCAAAATGGGGTCATTTGGGGGGGTTTTGAACTGTCCTGGCATTTTATGCACAACATCTAGAAGCTTATGTCACACATCACCCACTCTTCTAACCACTTGAAGACAAAGCCCTTTCTGACACTTATTGTTTACATAAAAAAAATTATTTTTTTGCAGGAAAATTACTTTGAACCCCCAAACATTTTATATTTTTTTAAAGCAAATGCCCTACAGATTAAAATGGTGGGTGTTTCATTTTTTTTTTCACACAGTATTTGCGCAGCGATTTTTCAAATGCATTTTTTGGGGAAAAAACACACTTTTTTACATTTTAATGCACTAAAACACACTATATTGCCCGAATGTTTGATGAAATAAAAAAGATGATCTTAGGCCGAGTACATGGATACCAAACATGACATGCTTTAAAATTGCGCACAAACGTGCAGTGGCGACAAACTAAATACATTTTTAAAAGCCTTTAAAAGCCTTTACAGGTTACCACTTTAGATTTACAGAGGAGGTCTACTGCTAAACTTACTGCCCTCGATCTGACCTTCGCGGCGATACCTCACATGCATGGTGCAATTGCTGTTTACATTTGACGCCAGACCGACGCTTGCGTTCGCCTTAGCGCGAGAGCAGGGGGGGCAGGGGTGCTTTTTTTTTTTTTCTTTATTATTATTATTTTTTTATCTTATTTTTAAACTGTTCCTTTCATTTTGTTTTTTTTTAAATCATTTTTATTGTTATCTCAGGGAATGTAAATATCCCCTATCATAGCAATAGGTAGTGACAGGTACTCTTTTTTGCAAAAATTGGGGTCTATTAGACCCTAGATTTCTCCTCTGCCCTCAAAGCATCTGACCACACCAAGATCGGTGTGATAAAATGCTTTCCCAATTTCCCAATGGCGCTGTTTACATCTGGCGAAATCTAAGTCATAAAATGCTCGTAGCTTCCGGTTTCTTAGGCCATAGAGATGTTTGGAGCCACTCTGGTCTCTGATCAGCTCTATGGTCAGCTGGCTGAATCACCGGCTGCATTTTCAGGTTCCCTGTTGAGACAGGAGAGCCAGAGAAAAACACGGAAGACGTTGGGGGGGGCATTCCCTCCCACTGCTTGTAAAAGCAGTCTAGAGGCTAATTAGCCGCTAGGATTGCTTTTACATGAAAGCCGACCGCTGGCTGAAAAGAATGATACCAAGATGATACCTAAACCTGCAGGAATCATTCTGGTAAAACCACTCAAAGTCGTGAATGGCGTACCTGAAGACAAAAAAATGGTTAACAATAAAGCACAGTAAACGGTAAAGTATAAAAAATTGCATACCTGAAAAGCAAACATGATAAAACATAATAACAATAAAACATTGCAGAATAGAATACAGTAAAAAAGAGCAGAACAATAGAGAGAGAGAACAATAAAACGCCAACTATTTTTTTTTTTTTTTTATATTTTTGTATGTGTTTTTTTTTTTTTTTTTACACTTTTTTTTGTAACTAACTTTTATAACTGTAACCGGTTCCAGGTTCGGGTCTCTCAAAATGCGATGGCATCTTGGGATACCCTGTGAAAGTGTGCCTAGTCTGTGCAGTGCTGTACCCTACACTAATACTCAACTAGTGAATGGTAGCGTTCAAAACATTCACCAATGCAAAGACCAGGATTGTCAGGACAGGAGGGACAATAATAGTGGGTGTCACGTCTATATCCGCGCTTGCTGCAGACACAACATCTTTTTTGGGGGGGTTCGCTGGGTAGGGGTACTCGGGAGGACATAAAGAAAATGCCTTTCATGCAGCCGACTGCATTTGGTTGGGGATGTGAATGAGGGAAGTACGGGTGCTGAAGAAGCGGTGGGTTCCCAATTAGGATTGGCGAATGCAGCAGGAAGGGCACTATGGGCACGACGGGCCTGTGTTTGTCTTTTTGGTGGCAGTGGGACACTACTTGTGCTTGCCACCTCACCAGCTTGAACTGCACTTATGGGACTCGCAACGTCACCACGTGTTACTGCAGTGCTGGTTTGACTACGACCGGGGTGTACTAGGCCGCTGGTGCTTGCTCCAGTTCACCAAAACACTACAAAAAAAACTGTTAGCGATCGCAGGGATCAGGCCTGACTCTGCGAACGCTGCAGTTATGCGTTTAGTGTTTTGTAAGTGACAGTGATCGATCGATACTGCACTTGGGTGGGCTGGGCTGGGCCGGGCCGGGCGGAGGGGCAAAACGCAGGTGCTAGTAGGTATCTGGGCTGATCCTGCTAACACTGCGTTTGTGGGAACCCTAAACTGCTGGGGACGCTAGTATAGATCTGATCAGATCAGATATTGATCCGTTCAGATACTATACCACTAAGGAAGGTGTATGGTGCGTGCATGGGTGTTAGCGGTACTGGCGCTAATCTGGCGCTGCCTGGGGCTGGTGCTTGCCAGTTCACCAAAATGCTACCAAAAAAACTGTTAGCGATCGCAGGGATCAGGCCTGACTCTGCGAACGCTGCAGTTATGCGGTTAGTGTTTTGTAAGTGACAGTGATCGATTAATACTGCACTTGGGTGGGCTGGGCCGGGCGTAGGGGCAAAACGCAGGTGCTAGCAGGTATCTGGGCTGATCCCGCTAACACTGCGTGTTTGGGAACCCTAAACTGCTGGGGACGCTAGTATAGATCTGATTGGATCAGATATTGATCCGTTCAGATACTATACCACTAAGGGAGGCGTATGCTGCGTGCGTGGGTGTTAGCGGTACTGGCGCTAACCTGACGCTGCCTGGGGCGACGCATATCACCGCCGGGTGGTCAGGGGGCTAGACCTTTATTCGGTAATAAACGGCGGGTGCCCTGACACTATAAAAAATAAACAAACTAACCAGCGTCACCCGTAACGGTTATACGGTGATCAGTGGTGAAAGGGTTAACTAGGGGGCAATCAAGGGGTTAAAACATTTATTAGGTAGTATATGGGGGTCCCTGTCGCTATAAAATGCTGACGGCGAACCTAAATATTTACGTCCCTAACTAGCGTCACCAGCGACACTAATACAGCGATCAGAAAAATGATCGCTTAGTGACACTGGTGACAGGGGGTGATCAAGGGGTTAAAACTTTATTAGGGGGGGTTAGGGGGGTACCCTAGACCTAAAGGGGGGTAATACTCACTGCCCTAACACTGTAACTGTCACAAACTGACACCATACAGTAATCAGAAAAAAAAATAAAAAAAAAATACTGCTGGTGTCAGTTTGTGACAGGGGGGTGATTGGGGGGGGATCGGGGGGCGATCGGGGGGGGGGTCGGGGGTGTAAAGTATGCCTGGCATGTTCTACTGTGTGTGTTTGTGTTGTGTGCACTCACTTGTCTTCTCTCCTCGGCGCTGGGACGGAAACTGCCAGACCTGCCAGACCGAGTTTCATCACATCCTCTGCCTGTGTGAAACTACACACAGGCAGAGGAGGATTCCCATTGGCTGGGAGCGATCGCGAGGGGGGGGCCACGATCGTATGGTCTCCCCCTCTCCTCCCGACGCTCCCAGTCAAATGCCGACCGCCGCTGGCACCGGGGGGAGTCCGATCGGACCCCCCGCCCGCGGGAGGCAGATCACGTACGGGTACGTGATTCTGCCTGCCCGTGCCATTCTGCCGCAGTATATCTGCGTTAGGCGGTCGGCAAGTGGTTAAAGAGAGCGACATTAACTAAGTGTGCACAGAGGTAGGGGGGGAGGGAGAGGGTAGGGGGTAGGGGAGGAGGGTAAGGGATGGGGTTATTGGGGGAATAAGAGAAAAGAAGATTTGTATGACGAATTTTGTATTGGTTAAAGTAAATAAATGTTTTGTATACTTGCATAGAAAGCTACAAATGATGTGAAAAAGAAGGGACATGGATGACACTGACAAAGTGGATTAGGTCTCTAATAGAATCACTGAGGTGGCAATAAAAAAAAAGAAAAAAAAAAAAAGTCTAAGGGACACGAACATGAAAAATCAAAAGTGCTAATTTTAAAGGCTTATATGCATGGTATTGTCATAAAAAGTGATTTTAATCATGCTTAAAGTGAAACAATAAAATTGAAATATACCTTTAAATGTCATACCTGGGGGTATCTATAGTATGCATGTAAAGTGGTGCGTGTTTCCCGTGTTTACAACAGTCCCTTCACAAAATGACATTTCTAAAGGAAAAAAGTCATTTAAAAGTACTTGTGGCTGTAATGAATTGTCGGTCCCAGCAATACACATAAAAGTCATTGAAAAAAATTTAATTGGATTCCCCCACAGTCCCTTACCAGAGCCCTTGGGTCTGGTATGAATATTAAGGGGAACCCCGTACCAAACTTTAAAAAAAATTGCATGGGCGTCCCCCAAATTCCATAGCAGGCCCTTCGCGTCTGGTATGGATATTAAGGGGAACCCCTGCCAATTTTTTTTTTTAAATGGCGTGGGGGTCCCCCTCAAAATCCATACCAGACCCTTCAGGCCTTCAGGTCTGCTATTGATTTTAAGGGGAACCTTGCGCCAAAATTTAAAAAAAATGGCGTGGGGTTCCCCCCGAAAATCCATATCAGACCCTTATCTGAGCACGCAACCTGGCAGGCTGCTGGAGAAGAGGGGGGACGAGAGAGTGCCCCCTCCTGAACCATACCAGCCCACATGCCCTCAACATGGGGAGGGTGCTTTGGGGTAGCCAAAGCACTGTGTCCCCATGTTGATGGGGACAAGGGCCTCATCCCTACAACCCCTGCCCGGGGGTTATCAGAATCTGGAAGCCCCCTTTAACAAGGGGACCCCCAGATCCCGGCCTCCCTCCTGTGTGAAATGGTAATGGGTACAAATGTATCCCTACCATTTCACAAAAAAAGTGTGAAATGGTAAAAATGACATGACACAGCTTGGGGACAAGTCCTTTATTAAAAGATAAAAAAATAAAAGTGTCCCACAAAGTCTTCTTCTTCTTCTCTTGCTCTGCCGATGGACCGAAGAAAAGAAAAAAAAAACGTGACAAACCGCCTCCATGGTAGGCACCCGCCATAATGACTGTTTTCTCAGATGACAGCTCTTTTATAACTGAGGGCAGGGCCACCCGGTTACGCAACCGGGTGGCCCGCACCCCTCTGATGCTACGGGGAAGCTATAGGGATGTCCACGTGTGTCAGAGGGGGGTGGGGTCACCTGGCAACATCACTGTGTGGCCCCGCCCTCAGTTATAGAAGAGCTGTCACCTGAGAGGACGGTCATTACAGCGGGTGCCTCCCATGGAGGCTGGTCGGTCCCATTTTTTATTCTTTTTTGGTCCGTCAGCGGAGCAAGAGAAGAAGAACTTTGTGGGACACTTTTATTTTTTTATTTTTTAATAAAGGACTTGTCCCCAAGCCGTGTCATGTCATTTTTACCATTTTCACACTTCTTTTGTGAAATGGTAGGGGTACATTTGTACCATTTCACACAGGGGGGAGGCCAAGATCTGGGGGTCCCCTTGTTAAAGGGGGCTTCCAGATCCCAATAAGCCCCCTACCCACAGACCCCCACAACCACCAGGCAAGGGTTGTGGGGATGAGGCCCTTGTCCTCATCAACATGGGGACACAGTGCTTTGGCTACCACAAAGCACCCTCCCCATGTTGAGGGCATGTGGCCTGGTACGGTTCAGGTGGGGGGCACTCTCTCACCCCCCCTTTTCCTGCAGCCTGCCAGGTTGCATGCTCAGATAATGGTCTTGCATGGATTTTTGGGGGGACCCCCACGTCATTTTTTAAAAAATTTTGGCACGGGGTTCCCCTTAAAATCCATACTTTCAGGTCTGGTATGGATTTTGAGGGGGACCCCCACGCCATTTTTTTTTAATTTTGGCGAGTGTTCCACTTAATATCCATACCAGATCTGAAGGGCCTGGTATGGAATTTGGGGGGACCCCCACGCAATTTTTTCTTACATGTTGGTTCGGGTTTCCCTTAATGTTCATACCAGACCCAAAGGGCCTGGTAATGGACTGTGGGGGAATCCCATGCCGTTTTTTTCAATGACTTTTATGTGTATTGCCGGGACCGACAATTCATTATAGCCACGAGTACTTTTAAATGACTTTTTTTCCTTTAGAAATATCATTTTGTGCAGGGACTGTTGTAAACACGGGAAACATGCGCCACTTTACATGTATACTATAGACACCCCCAGGTATGAAATTTAAAGGAATATTTCACTTTTATTGTTTCACTTTAACCACTTCAGCCCCGGAAGAATTTACCCCCTTCCTGACCAGAGCACTTTTTGCGATTCGGCACTGCGTCGATTTAACTGACAATTGCACGGTCGTGCGACGTGGCTTCCAAACAAAATTGACGTCCTTTTTTTCCCACAAATAGAGCTTTCTTTTGGTGGTATTTGATCGCCTCTGCGTTTTTTATTTTTTGCGCTATAAACAAAAATAGAGCGACAATTTTGAAAAAAATGCATTAATTTTTACTTTTTGCTATAATAAATATCCCCCAAAAATATATACAAATTTTTTTTTTTTCTCAGTTTAGGCCGATACGTATTCTTCTACATATTTTTGGTAAAAAAAATCGCAATAAGTGATTATTGATCAGTTTGCGCAAAAGTTATAGCGTTTACAAAATAGGGGATAGTTTTTTGGCATTTTTATTTATTTATTTTTTTTAATAGCGGCGATCAGCGATTTTTATCGTGACTGCGACATTATGGCGGACACATCTGACTTTTTTAACACATTTTTTGGACCATTGTCATTTATACAGCAATCAGTGCTATAAAAATGCACTGATTCCTGTGTAAATGACACTGGCAGTGAAGGGGTTAACCACTAGGGGGCGGGGAGGGGTTAAATCAGTACTAGGGAGTGATTACTAACTGTCAGGGGGATGGGCTGTGAGTGTGACATCACTGATCTCTGCTCCGATGACAGGGAGCAGAGATTGAGTGACACTGTCACTAGGCAGAACGGGGAGATGCTGTTTACATCAGCATCTCCCCGTTCTTCCTCCCCGTGAGGCGATCGCGGGTATCCCCGCAGCGATCGAGTCCGTGGGACCCGCGATCCGACTCACGGAGCTTGCCGCGGGCGCGCCCGACGACCACCTTTTAAAGGGGAATGTACAGGTACGTGATTTTGCCTGTACGAGCCCTTCTGCCACAGTATATCTGCGTTAGGCGGTCGGCAAGCGGTTAAGCATTATTAAAATCACTGCTCCCGAAAAAAATGGCCATTTTTAAAACTTTTTTTGGCATTGATACATGTCCCCTGGGGCAGGACCCAGGTCCCCAAACACTTTTTATGACAATACCATGCATATAAGCCTTTAAAATTAGCACTTTTGATTTCTCCCATAGACTTTAAAAGGGTGTTCCGCGGCTTTCAAATTTGCCGCAAACACCCCTATCCCTATTGTCATTTATACAGTGATCAGTGCTATAAAAATATACTGATTACTGTGTAAATGACACTGGCAGGGAAGGGGTTAACCACTTCAGCCCGGAAGGATTTACCCCCTTCCTGACCAGAGCACTTTTTACAATTTGGCACTGCATCGCTTTAACTGCTAATTGTGCGGTCATGCAATGCTGTACCCAAACGAAATTTGCGTCCTTTTCTTCCCACAAATAGAGCTTTCTTTTGATGGTAATTAATCACCTCTGTGGTTTTTATTTTTTGCGCTATAAACGGAAAAAGAACGAAAATTTTGAAAAAAAATGATATTTTCAACTTTTGTTATAAAAAAATCCAATAAACTCAATTTTAGTCATACATTTAGGCCAAAATGTATTCGGCCACATGTCTTTGGTAAAAAAATGTCAATACACGTATATTTATTGGTTTGTGCAAAAGTTATAGCGTCTACAAACTAGGGTACATTTTCTGGAATTTACACAGCTTTTAGTTTATGACTGCATATCTCATTTTTTGAGGTGCTAAAATGTCAGGGCAGTAAAAAAAAAACAAATGACCCCATTTTGGAAAGTAGACACCCCAAGGAATTTGCTGAGAGGCATGTTAAGCCCATTGAAGAATCATTTTTTTGTCCCAAGTGATTAAATAATGATAAAAAAAATAAAACATTTTTTACAAAAAGTTGTCACTAAATGATATATTGCTCACACATGCCATGGTTATATGTGGAATTGCACCCCAAAATACATTTAGCTGCTTCTCCTGAGTATGGAGATGCCACATGTGTGGGACTTTTTGGGAGCCTAGCCGCGTATGGGGCCCCGAAAACCAAGCACCGCCTTCAGGATTTCAAAGGGCGTAAATTTTAGATTTTACTCCTTACTACCTATCACAGTTTTGAAGGCCATAAAATACCAAGATGTCACAAACCCCCCCAAATTACCCCATTTTGGAAAGTAGACACCTCAAGCTATTTGCTGAGAGGCATGTTGAGTCCATGGAATATTTTATATTTTGACATAAGTTGCGGGAAAATGGCAAACTTTTTTTTGCACAAAGTTGTGACTAAATGATATATTGCTCGAACATGCCATGGGCATATGTGGAATTACACCCCAAAATACATTCTGCTGCTTCTCCTGAGTACAGGGATACCACAAGTGTGGGACTTTTTGGGAGCCTAGCCGCGTACGGGGCCCCGAAAACCAAGCACCACCTTCAGGATTTCTGTCAGGAAAGTCCTGTCAGTATCAGACGCCCTGTGCGGACAGTTGCGCGCATGCGCGCGCGCGCTAGGCGGGCTATTTGAACTGATCTGTCACATGAGAATCTTGCTGTCTGCTCTACAGCGTTACGTGTGCATTTCCTGAGAACCTGTTTCCTGTACTAGACCCGGCTTGTTCCTGATTATCCTAGCTGTCTGCCTGCATCTGACCACGGCTTGTCTCCGACCATCCCTGCTTTCTGCCTGCATCCGACCCCGGCTTGTCTAACCACTCTTCTGCCTGACCCTTCGGCTCATCTACAGTCCGCTTGGCTATTGATCCAGCTTGTCTGACCTTCCAGTCTGCTGCACCAGTGTTCCAGTCTGCTGTCCTGTGTGTTCCAGCCTGCTATCCAGTTCCAGTCTGCTGTGCGGTTCCAGTCTGCTGTCCTGTGTGTTCCAGCCTGCTATCCAGTTCCAGTCTGCTGTGTGGTTCCAGTCTGCTGCACCAGTGTTCCAGTCTGTTGTCCTGTGTGTTCCAGCCTGCTGTGTGGTTCCAGTCTGCTGCACAAGTGTTCCAGTCTGCTGTCCTGTGTGTTCCAGCCTGCTATCCAGTTCCAGTCTGCTGCACCAGTGTTCCAGTCTACCTACCAGCTCAGCTTAATCTCTACTGCACAGTGTTTCCAGAGTTCCAGACCTACCTCCTGCTGTTGATCCTGCCAGGCACTCGTGCCACTCCTGACTCTTGTGCTTCCTGTATACCCTACCAGGGCCCTCGAGTCGGAGCCGCAAGAGAGGCCATCCCCTGCAAGTTGGTCTTGTCCACAAGGTACGTGACAGTAGCAGACAGCCATGACTGAGCCCGAGCAGGGAGCCTCTCCTATGGAAGAACTTTGTATGCACCTGGCCAGCCTTACACAGGCTGTTAAGAGTCTCCAGGAAGGTGACTTGGTTAAATTGATGATAGGCAACTCCTATCCTCATATTGATTAGTGGTTCCAAATTAATAATAACTACTGCAGTAGGGAACAGACACAAAAGATACGCTCAGCATCTTTCCAAATTACTGTTCTGCTTTATTATGACGCAATTGAAGGTTTTTATGCACATGATTACGTAGGTATCACATTAATATTACAATTGTAGGTTTATCGTAACAAGGGGCGTTACATAGGCAGGCTTATTCTAATCAGGACTCGAAAGAATGTAAACATTTACTGAAAACATTATTAGTGCTGCGTGCACAGTGAGGGCAGTGTGAAATACATACAAAATACAATACAATTATATACAGAACTTACAAATTTCCATTACAGTCTCCCCTCTTGTGATCAATATTTTGATCACTAACCATACCTGCTATCACCTTTAACCTGGAACCTCCACACGCTTAGGTAGAGGTAGTCCTGGCCAAAGAGGCAAAAAACTCCATTGTGGAGAAAATAATAGCTGAGCAACTTTTTCATTACCAAATGACTTTTCATTGTGAAAAACAAATGATTGATAAGACATATTTACAGAGTACTGGCTGTACACTCCTGTGGCCAGAATGGCCTTCTAGCTTAATTGTGAGCATGCTGACTTATCAGCATATGTAAACACAGACAATTCTACATAAAATGGAAGACGTACAAAAGACAAATATGACTTCAACATGGCTGAACTACTTTTCAAATATATATCCCTTACAATTAAAGTAATTTAATCAAAAAGTACGCTAGACTGTGATCACAAGAGGGAAACAAATCAAACTCAGAGATTTATTTAATTTAGTCATTTTTGCTGTGTCTGGTGTGGATCCAGGTGACTTTTTCTTCACGTTTTGCAAAAACTGTACATGAAATAGATGCTGTATTGAGTCTCCAAACATTTCCTTATATATAAATGTCTCTTAACAATCCACAAGTCACCTGGCTTTAGTTTTAGATCCTTCCAAACTTTTAGGATCTGGAATTGGGGAGAAAACACATAAATGATTTTGTCAAAAAACCTTAAAAGATCAGCAACGTTCTCTGTGAGATCCGAATGAAGGACTTCAGCTGCTGAGACAAAATATAAGCAAGTGAGTAACACACTCCCAAACAAAATCCCATAGGGAGAGAGTCCAACATCCCCCTTAGAGGCCTGATAAAATATAAGAAAACATATACACGTCTGGAAGAACGGGTCCAAGTACTGTCTGGTCCCACTGAGGCCCAGGGATCTTCTCTGCCATCTACCTCTGCTAGCAGTACTACTTCCCCTACAGTAGTGATGCTGCCCTTTGAACCAAGGGTTCCCACTCCTGAAAAGTTTTCTGGAGAACGAAGTAAATTCAGGGCATTCCGGAATGCATACGAACTGTACTTCGCCCTTCAACCTCGCACCTTCTCGCTTGAAGCCACCAAAGTAGGTTTTGTGATCTCACTACTCCTGGATGACCCCCAAACATGGGCTCACTGCCTTCTGGAAGTGAAAGCCAAGGTGTTGACCAATTTAACCACCTTCTTTGATGCAATGGCCCAGCTATACGAGGACTCACAGCTTTCTGCAACCGCAGAAGCCGCCCTGCACACCCTTCAACAAGGGCGTAGAGCAGTAGAGGACTACGTTGTGGAATTCCGCCGATGGAGTGCAGACACGGACTGGAATGATGCTGCCCTCTGCTACCAGTTTCGTATGGGACTTTCCGACCCTTTAAAAGATGAACTGGCCTGAGTGGGAATTCCTCTGACTCTGGATGCCTTGATTAATCTTGCCATACAGATCGACCGACGGTTGAGGGAGTGAAGAGCAGAAAGAGGTGCTGGGCCTACACGCCCAACATGGATGTTGCCTAGGGTCCCCAGCTATACCCATCCTGCACCCACCTCTAGTCCTGCTGTTACACCTGATACCTCTGAGCCCAAGCAACTTGGAGTCCTCCACCCATCTCTCACGACGAAGGAACGCCAACATCGCCGGGTTAACAACCTGTGCCTGTACTGCGGGGAATCCGGGCACTATGTCAGGAACTGTCCTAACAAACTCTGTAAGTGCCTGTCTGTCTCTGGTGATGTGACTGCTTGGCCTAAGACTTCTGCTCACCTGACTCTTTCTATATCTTTGCAGCTCCCAGGAAAGACTTTACAATTTCCCGCTATCATTGACTCCGGGGCTTGCAGCTGCTTCTTGGACTCATCCTTTGCAGCTAAACACCAGATCCCACTGCGTTACAAGGCCCAGGGACTCTCTATTCATCTGGCCAACGGGTCTGCAATAAAATCTGGGCCAGTTATATAAGAATCCGCTCCCCTTCCAGTCACCATCTTCAACTTGCACCAAGAACTACTTCGCCTGGACATCATCGCTTCTCCTTTATTTCCTATTATTCTTGGCATGCCATGGCTACAAGCCCATAACTCTACTATCAACTGGGTCACAGGAGAAATTACATTTTCCTCTCAGTACTGTCAACAGTTCTGCACTTTGAAGGGCTCTGGTGAATCCCCTGCTCTGTTATGTCTCAACACTGATTCTGAGTTATTCCAGGCGGTCCCCAAGGTCTATCATGACTTTTTAGATGTCTTTAGTAAAAAAGGGGCTGAAACCCTCCCTCCTCATTGGGCTTACGATTGCCCCATCGAGCTCCTTCCCGGTGCCGAAATTCCCTTTGGCAGGGTATTTCCTTTGACCGAGCTGGAGCAAGGAGCACTAAAAGCATACATCGACGAGAACCTAGAAAAGGGTTTCATCCGGCCCTCTACATCCCCAGCAGGTGCAGGCATCTTTTTTGTTGAAAAAAAGGATCACTCTCTTCGCCCTTGTATAGACTACCGCAAACTCAATAAAATAACTATTAAAAATCGGTACCCTCTCCCCTTGGTACCAGAATTATTCCAGAGACTGGGGACTGCTACTATTTTCACCAAATTAGATCTCCGAGGGGCTTACAACCTAGTTCGCATCAGAAAAGGGGATGAGTGAAGGGGATGAGTGGAAGACAGCTTTCCGCACTCACTTCGGGCACTTTGAATACATGGTGATGCCCTTTGGACTATGTAACGCCCCTGCAACTTTTCAGTACTTCATAAATGATGTTTTCTGGGACTATTTGGATCTATTCGTCATAGTCTACTTAGATGACATTCTCATCTTTTCTTCTTCCCTGGAATCCCATCGCAGACATGTTAAATGTGTTTTAGCTCGACTCCGGCTACATGGCTTGTACGCTAAGGCTAAAAAGTGCGAGTTTGAGCAAGAGAGTATTCCATTCTTGGGGCTAATTATCTCCATGGAAGGGATTAAGATGGATCCCCATAAGGTTGCTGCAGTTCTTGACTGGCCAGCCCCTACTGACAAGAAAGGAGTCCAACGTTTCATTGGCTTTGCCAACTTCTATAGAAAATTCATTAAGGGGTTCTCAGCCATCATTGAGCCCATCACTCAATTGACCAAACAAGGGGTGCGTTTTCATTGGTCGCCCGAAGCTCAATCCGCCTTTGAATCTCTCAAAAGACTGTTTACCTCTGCTGCTGTTTTGAAACATCCCGATTCCTCTTTACCATTTGTCCTGGAAGTGGACGCTTCTGAGAGTGCTGTTGGTGCGATTCTTTCCCAGCGACAAGGGACCAAAGCTCTGTTATACCCTGTAGCCTTCTTTTCTCGCAAGCTATCATCCGCAGAAAGAAATTATGATGTAGGAGATCGGGAACTACTGGCCATAAAATCCGCTCTGGAAGAGTGACGGTATCTTTTTGAAGGAGCTGCTCATCCTATTCTGATCTACACAGATCACAAAAACCTGGAATATCTGAAATCCGCAAAGAGGTTGAGACCGCGACAAGCCAGATGGGCCTTGTTCTTTTCCAGGTTCTCCTTCCACGTGACCTATCGGCCAGGCTCCAAGAATATAAAACCTGACGCTTTGTCTAGGATGTTCCACAAGCCTCAAGAAACCTCACCTCCAGATACGATCCTTTCTCCTGGAAATTTTTTTCCTGTTGCAAGCAGACCTACTTTCCCAGATTAAGCAAGCTTCAGTAGGGTTGGTACCTGCTATGAGAACAAAACTACAAGAAAAGGATGGTCTGCTTTGGTTCGGGAGTAAGATCTTTGTACCTGAAGGCCTACGGGTCACAATTTTAGAACTTTGTCATGATCACCCACTAGCAAGACCTTTTGGTGTTACCAAGACGGCTGATCTTGTCCTGCGCACCTTCTGGTGGCCCCAAGTGCCTAAGGACTGTAAGAAGTATGTGGAATCCTGTACCACCTGTGCTCGGAATAAAGTCAGTAGAACCAGGGCCTGGGGATTACTGAAACCTCTACCTGTCCCAGACAGGCCATGGAAGATGCTGTCTATTGACTTCATTGTTGAGTTGCCTCTAGCTGAAGATGTCACACTGCCATCATTGTGGTGGTAGATCGGTTATCTAAAATGGCTCATTTCATTCCAATGAATGGTACCCCCTCTGCTCTTGAAACTGCACAAACGTTCATTAGAGAAGTGATTAAACTCCATGGAATTCCGGCTAATATCATTTCTGACCGAGGAGTACAATTCACTTCCCGATTCTGGAGAGCCTTGTGTAAAGCCCTAGGAATTGAACTATCATTTTCCACCGCCTATCACCCCCAGACGAATGGCCAAACGGAGAGGACCAACCACACTCTCGAGCAATATATTCATTGTTTCTCTTCCTTTTCTCAAGATGATTGGCTCTCGTTGCTTCCCTTGGCTGAATTCGCCTATAATAATGCTGTCCATTCTGCCACAAAGCAAAGTCCGTTTTTTGCCAATTATGGGTTCCACCCTCCCTTTTTGCCCAGCTCCATTCCTGAAAGTTCCATACCAGCAGTCCAGGAAACAATAATTTTTTTCTCTGTCAATAACCAAATATTACAGGAAACCATGACGAAGTCCCAAGAACGTAACAAGGTAACTTTCGACAGGAAAAGACGAGGGGAATTGCTACTCGAACCAGGTGATCTTGTATGATTATCCACTGTAAACCTGAAACTGACTTGTCCTTCCAAGAAGTTGGGTCCTAAATTCCTGGGTCTTTTTCCTGTAAAAAGGAAAATAAATGAAGTAGCTTTTGAATTGGAACTCCCAGACTCACTCAGAATTCATCCTGTTTTTCACGTTTCCCTGTTGAAACCTTTTGTCTCCAATCCTTTTCCTGAACGAAATCTGAATCCTCCAGATCCTGTAATAGTGGACGGAAAGGTAAAATTTGAAATTGAAGCCATCCTTGACTGCAGGAAAAGGAACAATCAAGCCCAATTCCTGATCAAGTGGAAAGGGTATGGCCCGGAGGAGAACTCGTGGGAGCCTGAGGAGAACATCCGTGCTAAAAGCTTAGTTCAATCCTTTAAGAGAACCCATCCTGAGAAATGGGCCCGGTTGGGCATCCGGAGGCTGCCCCTTGGGGGGGCAATGTCAGGAAAGTCCTGTCAGTATCAGACACCCTGTGCGGGCAGTTGCGCGCATGCGCCCTCGCGCCAGGCGGGCTATTTAAACTGATCTGTCACATGAGAATCTTGCTGTCTGCTCTACAGCGTTATGTGTGCATTTCCTGAGAACCTGTTTCCTATACTAGACCCGGCTTGTTCCTGATTATCCTAGCTGTCTGCCTGCATCTGATCCCGGCTTGTCTCCAACCATCCCTGCTTTCTGCCTGCATCCGACCCTGGCTTGTCTGACCACTCTTCTGCCTGACCCTTCGGCTCATCTACAGTCCGCTTGGCTATCGATCCGGCTTGTCTGACCTTCCAGTCTGCTGCACCAGTGTTCCAGTCTGCTGTCCTATGTGTTCCAGCCTGCTATCCAGTTCCAGTCTGCTGTGCGGTTCCAGTCTGCTGCACCAGTGTTCCAGTCTGCTGTCCTGTGTGTTCCAGCCTGCTATCCAGTTCCAGTCTGCTGTGTGGTTCCAGTCTGCTGCCCCAGTGTTCCAGTCTGCTGTCCTGTGTGTTCCAGCCTGCTATCCAGTTCCAGTCTGCTGCACCAGTCTTCCAGTCTACCTACCAGCTCAGCTTAATCTCCACTGCACAGTGTTTCCAGAGTTCCAGACCTACCTCCTGCTGTTGATCCTGCCAGGCACTCGTGCCACTCCTGACTCTTGTGCTTCCTGTATACCCTACCAGGGCCCTCGAGTCGGAGCCGCAAGAGAGGCTATCCCCTGCAAGTCTGGCTCGTCCACAAGGTACGTGACAATTTCTAAGGGCGTAAATTTTTGATTTCACTCCTCACTACCTATCACAGTTTTGAAGGCCATAAAATGCCAAGATGGCACAAAACCCCCCAAATGACCCCATTTTGGAAAGTTGACACCCCAAGCTATTTGCTGAGAGGCATGTTGAGTCCATGGAATATTTTATATTTTGGCAAGAGTTGTGGGAAAATGACAAACTTTTTTTTTCTTTCTTGCACAAAGTTGTGACTAAATGATATATTGCTCAAACATGCCATGAGCATATGTGGAATTACACCCCAAAATACATTCTGCTGCTTCTCCTGAATACGGTGATACCACATGTGTGGGACTTTTTGGGAGTCTAGCCACGTACGGGGCTTCGAAAACCAAGCACCACTTTCAGGATTTTTAAGGGCGTAAATTTTTGATTTCACTCCTCACTACCTATCACAGTTTTGAAGGCCAGAAAATGCCCAGATGGCACAAACCCCCCCAAATGACCCCATTTTGGAAAGTAGACACCCCAAGCTATTTGCTGAGAGGCATGTTAAATCCATGGAATATTTTATATTTTGCCACAAGTTGCAGGAAAATGACAAACTTTTTTTTTCACAAAGTTGTCACTAAATGATATATTGCTAACACAGGCCATGGGCATATGTGGAATTGCACCCCAAAATACATTCTGCTGATTCTCCTGAGTACGGGAATACCACATGTGTGGGACTTTTTTGGAGCCTAGCCGTGTATGGGGCCCCCCGTAAACCAAGCACAACCTTCAGGATTTCTAAGGGCGTAAATTTTTGATTTCACTCCTCACTACCTATTACAGTTTTGAAGGCCATAAAATGCCCAGATGGCACAACCCCCCCAAATTACCCCATTTTGGAAAGTAGACACCCCAAGCTATTTGTTGAGAGGCATGTTGAGTCCATGGAATATTTTATATTTTGCCACATTTTGCGGGAATGTGACAAACTTTTTTTTTTTTGCACAAAGTTGTCACTAAATGATATATTTCTCAAACATGCCATGGGCAAATGTAGAATTACACCCCAAAATACATTCTGCTGCTTCTCCTGAGTATGGGGATACCACATGTGTGGGACTTTTTGGGGGCCTAGCTGCATACGGGGCCCCAAAAACCAATCACTGCCTTCAGGGTTTCTAAGGGCGTAAATTTTTTATTTCACTCCTCACTACCTATCACAGTTTCGTAGACCATAAAATGCCAAGATAGCACAAAACCCCCAAATATGACCCCATTTTGGAAAATAGACACCCCAAGCTATTTGCTGAGAGGCATGGTGAGTATTTTGCAGCTCTCATTTGTTTTTGAAAATGAAGACAGACAAAATTTTTTTTTTTCTTTTTTCAATTTTCAAAACTTTGTGACAAAAAGTGAGGTCTGCAAAATACTCACCATACCTCTCAGCAAATAGCTTGGGGTGTCTAATTTCCAAAATGGTGTCATTTGGGGGGGTTTGTGCCATCTGGGCATTCCATGGCCTCCGAAACTGCGATAGGCAGTGAAGAGTGAAATCAAAAATTTACACCCTTAGAAAGCCTTAAGGCGGTGCTTAGTTTTCAGGGTCCCGTATGCAGCTAGGCTCCCAAAAAGTCTCACACATGTGGTGTCCCCGTACTCAGGAGAAGCAGCAGAATGTATTTTGGGGTGTAATTTTACATATTCCCATGGCATGTTTGAGCAATATATCATTTAGTGACAACTTTGTGCAAAAAAAAAATTGTCTTTTTTCCCGCAACTTGTGTCACAATATAAATATTCCATGTACTCGACATGCTTTTCAGCAAATAGCTTGGGGTGTCTACTTTCCAAAATGGGGTCATTTGGGGAGGTTTGAACTGTCCTGGCATTTTATGCACAACAATTAGAAGCTTATGTCACACACCACCCACCCTTCTAACCACTTGAAGACAAAGCCCTTTCTGACACTTTTTGTTTACATGAAAAAATTATTTTTTTTTGCAAGAAAATTACTTTGAACCCCCAAACATTATATATATTTTTTAAAGCAAAGGCCCTACAGATTAAAATGGTAGGTGTTTCATTTTTTTTCACACAGTATTTGCGCAGCGATTTTTCAAACGCATTTTTGTGGGAAAAAACACACTTTTTTAAATTTTAATGCACTAAAACACACTATGTTTCCCAAATGTTTAATGGAATAAAAAAGATGATCTTAGGCCAAGAACATGGATACCAAACATGACATGCTTTAAAATTGCGCACAAACGTGCAGTGGCGACAAACTAAACTAATTTTTAAAAGCCTTTAAAAGCCTTTACAGGTTACCACTTTAGATTTACAGAGGAGGTCTACTGCTAAAATGACTGCCCTCGATCTGACCTTCGCGGTGATACCTCACATGCATGGTGCAATTGCTGTTTACATTTGACGCCAGACCGATGCTTGCGCTTGCCTTTGCGCGAGAGCGTGGTGGACAGGGGTGTTTTTTTTCTTTATTTTATTTTGCTTTTTTATCTTATTTTTAAACAGTTCCTTTCATTTTTTTAATCATTTTTATTATTATCTCAGGGAATGTAAATATCCCCTATGATAGCAATAGGTAGTGACAGGTACTCTTTTTTGAAAAAATTGGGGTCTATTAGACCCTAGATCTCTCCTCTGCCCTCAAAGCATCTGACCACACCAAGATCAGTGTGATAAAATGCTTTCCCAATTTCCCAATAGCGCTCTTTACATCCGGCGAAATCGAAGTCATGAAATGCTCGTAGCTTCCGGTTTCTTAGGCCATAGAGATGATTGGAGCCATTCTGGTCTCTGATCAGCTCTATGGTCAGCTGGCCGAATCACCAGCTGCATTCTCAGGTTCCCTGTTGGGACAGGAGAGCCAAAGAAAAACATAGAAGATGGTGGGAGGGGGGGCATTCCCTCCCACTGCTTGTAAAATCAGTCTAGAGGCTAATTAGCTGCTAGGATTGCTTTTACATGAAAGCTGACCGCTGGCTGAAAAGAATGATACCAAGATGATACCTAAACCTGCAGGCATCATTCTGGTATAACCACTTAAAGTCCAGCAACATACCAGTACGTTGCTGGTCCTTGTTGGGCATATATTGTAAACTTTTTTTCAAGCAGCCTGTGGGCTGAACGAAAAAAAGAGATTGATCGGTGGGTATGCCCATGATTAGTATACCTCCCTTCATCCACCCACTTCTAATGATGGGCATACATGCACCGTTTATATATGCCAAAGCATGGGGGCATCCTCCCGCAAAAGATAGGAGCAAATCGCTCCTCCGCCCACTGCTGCCCCCACACTTCGGCATATATGCTCAATAGGGATGAGCCGAACACCCCCCTGTTCGGCTCGCACCAGAACATGCGAACAGGAAAAAAGTTCGTTTGAACACGCGAACACCGTTAAAGTCTATGGGACACGAACATGAATAATCAAAAGTGCTAATTTTAAGGCTTATATCCAAGTTATTGTCATAAAAAGTGTTGGGGACCTGGGTCCTGCCCCAGGGGACATGGATCAATGCAAAAAAAAGTTTTAAAAACTGCCGTTTTTTCAGGAGCAGTGATTTTAATAATGCTTAAAGTCAAACAATAAAAGTGTAATATCCCTTTAAATTTCGTACCTGGGGGGTGTCTATAGTATGACTGTAAAGGGGCGCATGTTTTCTGTGTTTAGAACAGTCTGACAGCAAAATGACATTTCGAAGGAAAAAACCCATTTAAAACTACTCGCGGCTATTGCATTGCCGACAATACACATAGAAGTTCATTGATAAAAACGGCATGGGAATTCCCCACAGGGGAACCCCGAACCAAAATTTAAAAAAAAAATGACGTGGGAGTCCCCCTAAATTCCATACCAGGCCCTTCAGGTCTGGTATGGATATTAAGGGGAACCCCGGCCAAAATTAAAAAAAAAAATTATGTGGGGTTCCCCCTAAATTCCATACCAGACCCTTCAGGTCTGGTATGGATTTTAAGGGGAACCCCACGCCAAAAAAAAAAAAACGGCGTGGGGTCCCCCCAAAAATCCATACCAGACACTTATCCGAGCACGCAACCTGGCAGGCCGCAGGAGAAGAGGGGGGGATGAGAGTGCGGCCCCCCTCCTTTACCGTATCAGGCCACATGCCCTCAACATTGGGAGGGTGTTTTGGGGTAGCCCCCCAAAACACCTTGTCCCCATGTTGATGAGGACAAGGGCCTCATCCCCACAACCCTGGCCAGTGGTTGTGGGGGTTTCCTGGGCGGGGTGCTTATCGGAATCTGGAAGCCCCTGTTAACAAGGGGACCCCCAGATCCCGCCTCCCCCTGTGTGAAATGGTAAAGGGGTACTTATCCCTACCATTTCACTAAAAAACTGTCAAAAATGTTAAAAATGACAAGAGACAGTTTTTGACAATTCCTTTATTTAAACACTTCTTCTTTCTTCTATCTTCCTTCATCTTCTTCTTCTGGTTCTTCTGGCTCTTCTGGTTCTTCTGGTTCTTCCTCTGGCGTTCTCATCCAGCATCTCCTCCGCAGCATCTTCTATCTTCTTCTCCTCGGGCCGCTCCGCACCCATGGCATGGGGGGAGGCTCCCGCTCTTCTCTTCTTCTTTTCTTCTCTTCTTCATTTTCTTCTCCGAGCTGCTTCGCACCCATGCTGGCATGGAGGGAGGCTCCCGCTGTGTGACGGCGTCTCCTCGTCTGACAGTTCTTAAATAATGGGGGGCGGGGCCACCCGGTGACCCTGCCCCCCTCTGACGCACGGGACATGATGGGACTTCCCTGTGGCATTCCCCGTGACGTCACAGGGAAGTCCCGTCAAGTCACCATGAATAAGAAGAAGGAAGAAAATGAAGAGAAGAGCGGGAGCCTCCCCCCATGCCATGGGTGCGGAGCGGCCCGAAGAGAAGAAGATAGAAGATGCCACGGAGGAGATGCTGGACGAGAACACCGGAGGAAGAACCAGAAGAGCCAGAAGAACCAGAGGAAGAAGATGAAGGAAGATAGAAGAAAGAAGAAACATTTAAATAAAGGAATTGTCAAAAACTGTCCCTTGTCATTTTTAACATTTTTGACAGTTTTTTAGTGAAATGGTAGGGGTAAGTACCCCCTTACCATTTCACACAGGGGGGGGGCTGGGATCTGGGGGTCCCCTTGTAAAAGGGGGCTTCCAGATTCATATAAGCCCCCCGCCCGCAGACCCCCACAACCACCGGCCAGGGTTGTGAGGATGAGGCCCTTGTCCTGATCAACATGGGGACAAGGTGTTTTGGGGGGCTACCCCAAAGCACCCTCCCAATGTTGAGGGCATGTGGCCTGGTACGGTTCAGGAGGGGGGGCGCAATCTCATCCCCCCTCTTTTCCTGCGGCCTGCCAGGTTGCATGCTTGGATAAGGGTCTGGTATGGATTTTTGGGGGGACCCCACGCAGTTTTTTTTGTTTTTTTGGCACGGGGTTCCCCTTAAAATCTATACCAGACCTGAAGGGTCTGGTATGGAATTTAGGGGGAACCCCAAGTCATTTTTTTTTTACATTTTGGCCGGGGTTCCCCTTAATATCCATACCAGACCTGAAGGGCCTGGTATGGAATTTAGGGGGACTCCCACGTCATTTTTTTTTTTTTAAATTTTGGTTTGGGGTTCCCCTGTGGGGAATTCCCATGCCGTTTTTATCAATGAACTTCTATGTGTATTGTCGGCAATGCAATAGCCGCGGGTAGTTTTAAATTGTTTTTTTCCTTCGAAATGTAATTTTGCTGTCAGACTGTTCTAAACACGGGAAACATGCGCCCCTTTACAGGCATACTATAGACAACCCCCAGGTACGAAATTTAAAGGGATATTACACTTTTATTGTTTGACTTTAAGCATTATTAAAATCACTGCTCCTGAAAAAACGGCCGTTTTTAAAACTTTTTTTTGCATTGATCCATGTCCCCTGGGGCAGGACCCGGGTCCACAAACACTTTTTATGACAATAACTTGCATATAAACCTTTAAAATTAGCACTTTTGATTTCTTCCATAGACTTTTAAAGGGTGTTCCGCGGCATTCAAATTTGCCGCAAACACCCCAAATTGTTCGCTGTTCGGTGAACTTGCGAACAGCCAATGTTCGAGTCGAACATGAGTTCGACTCGAACTCGAAGCTTATCCCTAATGCTGAAGTATGTAACTGTGGTGGTGAAATCACCTCCGACAGCGCTGGAGTCACGGCTTTATGTATCGTGGGAGCAAACGCTGTTGCTGTCAAGATAAATAAATCCGCGCTGCAGCTGAATGGCGTACTGAAAACAAAAAAATGGTTAACCATAAAACACAGTAAACAGTAAAGTATAAAAAAATTACATACCTGAAAAACAAACATGATAAAACATAACAATTAAACATTGCAGAATATAATACAGTAAAAAAGAGCAGAACAATAGAGAGAGAATAGAGATAGAGAGAACAATAAAACGACAACTATTTTTGTTTTTTTTATTTTATATTTTTTTGTTTTTAATTTTTTTTACTTTTTTTTTACATTTTTTTTATAACTATAACTTTTATAACTGTAACCGGTTCCAGGTTTGGGTCTTTCAAAATGCGATGGCATCTTGAGAGATCCTGTGAAAGTGTGTCCTAGTCTGTGCAATGCTGTACCCTACGCTAAAACTCAACTAGTGTATGGTAGCACTCAAAACATTCACCAATGCAAAGACCAGGATTGCCAGGACAGGAGGGACAATAATAGCGGGTGTCAGGCCTATATCCGTGCTTTCTGCAGACACAACATTTTCTTTGGGTGGCTCGTTGGGTAGGGGTACTCTGGAGGACATAAGGATAATGCCTCTCATGCAGCCGGCTTACTGCATTTGGTTGGGGAAGGTGAGGTGGAGCACCGTCTGGAAACAGAAGGGCTCTGACGATCGCTTCCTGGAATTTAAGGAAGGATCCAGTCCGTCCTGAAGCTCTGTATAGCACATAAGCGTTCAGCAAAGCCAATTGAAATAAGTATACAGACACTTTTTTGTACCAGCGTCTGGCCTTATGGGCAACTAGGTACGGCACCAACAACTGGTCGTTGAGGTCCACCCCTCCCATATTTTGGTTAAATTCGTGGACACAGAGGTGTTTCTCCACAACACCAGTCGCTGTAGGAATTTGGACCGTCGTGTCTGCATGAAGGGAGGTAAGAACAAAACCATTCTTATTGTCCCTCCACTTCATAGTGAGCAAATTATTACACCGCAAGCAGGCTCTCTCCCCCAGCCTAAGATGGGAATCTACAAGCCGCTGGGGAAAGCCCCGGCGATTAGGTCACACGGTGCCAGATGCTCCAGTTTGATGATCAAAAAGGTGACTAAAAAGTGGCACGCTCGTGTAATAATTGTCCACATATAAATGGTACCCCTTTCCGAATAAGGGTGACACCAAGTCCCACACAATCTTGCCAGCGCTTCCTATGTAGTCAGGGCAGTTTGTCGGCTCTACGTGACTATCTTTGCCCTCGTAAACCATAAAACTACATGTATAGCCTTTGGCCCTGTCACAGAGCTTATACATCTTGACCCCGTATCTGGCACGCTTGCTGGGAAGGTACTGTTTGAATGACAAGCGTCCAGAAAATGTAATCAAGGACTCATCAACGCAGACAACTTGATGGGGAGTAAACAAGTCTGCAAAACGTTGGTTGAAGTGGTTTATGAGGGGCCGAATTTTGTAGAGCCGATCGTATTCAGGGTCTCCACGAGGACGACAGAGTTCATTGTTGTTGAAGTGCATGAACCGCAAAATCTGCTCGTATCGTGCCCTGGCCATGGAGGCAGAGAACACGGGCATATGGTAAATTGGGTCAGTGAACCAATATGACCGCAACTCACTCTTTTTATTTATGCCCATGTTCAGGGAAAGGCCCAGAAAGATCTTAAATTCGGAGACCGTAATTGGTTTCCAATCTCTGGCAAGGGAGGACTGGGGAATAGTGGCGATGTGTTGACCAGCGTACAAATTGCTTTGGTCCACAATAGATCTATAGAGATCTTCGGTGAAAAACAGCGAATAAAAATCAAGTGACGTAAAATCAACTGTTTCCACCTGAATGCCGGGTTGGCCAGTGAATGGGGGAAGTACGGGTGCTGCAGAAGTGGTGGGTTCCCAATTAGGATTGGCAAATGCAGCAGGAAGGGCACGATGGGCCTGTGTTCATCTTCTTCTTGGTGGCAGCAGGACACTACTTGTGCTTGCCACCTCGCCAGCTTGAACTGCACTTATGGGACTTGCCACGTCACCAAGTGTTACTGCAGTGCTGGATGTACGACCAGGGTGTACTAGGCCGCTGGTGCTTGCCAGTTCACCAGAAGGAATAGCGGCACTAGTACTGCTCTGCGCCATACGAGAGCCCTGCGGTTCCTGCACCTCAACAACAGCAGAAGAAGTTCGGGGTCTGGTACGCCTGACCTTGGCAGGGACCAAAACTCTGTTGTCAGAGCTATCTGTCATGGAGCTGCTGTCGTCTACAGGATCATATTCTTAGCCTGAATCTGACAGATGAGTGACTTCCTCTTCACTATCTGTCATGCTCAGAAACATGTAGGCCTCTTCACTAGTGTACCTTCGATTTGCAATTTTGGGCTCTAAATTTAGTGGTACACTAGTGAGACTCACAGGCAAAAAAGCTCCTGACTGTCAGCGACTGTATCAAAACGCTACCAAAAAACTGGTAGCGATCAGGGATCAGGCCTGACTCTGCAAATGCTGCAGTTATGTGTGCTTAGTGTTTTGTAAGTGACAGTGATCGATCAATACTGCACTTGGGTGGGCTGGGCTGGGCCGAGGGGCAAAACGCAGGTGCTAGCAGGTATCTGGGCTGATACCGCTAACACTGCATTTTTGGGAACCCTAAAACTGCTGGGGACGCTAGTATAGATCTGATCGGATCAGATATTGATCTGTGCGTTGGTGTTAGTGGTACTGGCGCTAACCTAACGTTGCCTGGGGCAACGCAGACCTTATCTGACCCTAAAACGTAACTTATATCACCGCCGGGCGATCAGGGGGCTAAACCTTTATTAGGTAATAAGCGGCGGGTGCCCTAAAACTATAAAAAACTAACTAACCTGCGTCACCCGTAACAGTTATACGGTGATCACTGGTGAAAGGGTTAACTATGGGGCAATCAGGGGGTTAAAACCTTTACTAGGTAGTATATGGGGGTCCCTGTCGCTATAAAACGCTGACAGCTAACCTATATACTTAGCTCCCTAACTAGCGTTATCTGTGACACTAATACAGCGATCAGAAAAATGATCGCTTAGTGACACTGACGATGGGGTGTGATCACGGGGTTAAAACTTTATTAGGGGGGGTTAGGGGGGTACACTAGACCTAAAGGGGGCTAACCCTAACTGCCCTACCACTTCTAACTGTCACAAACTGACACCAATGCAATAATCAGAAAAAAAAACTGCTATTGGTGTCACTTTGACAGGGGGTACAGGGGGTGATCGGGGGTTGACTGGGGTGGTGACGGGGTGGAAAAGTGTGCCTGCGTGTTCTACTGTTAGTGTAGTGTTGGTGCAAACTTACTTGGATGTCTTCTCTCCTCGGAGCAGGAACGAAAAGACCGGCTCGAGGAGAGATGAAATCACTTCCTCCACTTCTGTTTACATTACAGAAGCCGAGGAAGCATTTCATTCGCCAGGAGCAATCGCGAGGGGGCCGCGAATGAGTGGCCCCCCTCACCTTTGATTGCCCCTGACTATAATCTGACCACCGCAGGCACTGGGGGGGTCCGATCGGACCCCCAACCTGCGGGCAGGCAAGGATGTACAGGTAAGCCCTTATGCCTGCCCGTGTCATTGTGCCAATGTACATCGTCGTGCGGCGGTCGGCAAGTGGTTAAACACTAGGGGGCAATCAAGGGGTTAAGTGTGTCCTAGGGAGTGATTCTAACTGGGGGGGTGGGCTTACTACAACATGACAGAGATCACTGCTTCCGATGCCCTGTTATGTTGCTAGGCAGAACATGGAAATGCCTTATTTACATAGGCATCTCCCTGTTCTGCCACTCCGTGTCATGATCACTGTCCACCACAGACATCGAGTCCACAGGACCTACGGGCACGTTAACGGAGTACTAGGCGGGCACGTGTGCAGCCACTAAGCCGCGTCTTAGAGGGGACATACATGTACGCCCATTTACGCAGCCGTGCATTGTTCCAGCGTACATCATCTTGTGCTGGTCGCCAAGCAGTTAATGAGGAATGCCAGACTATAACTACACGACTAGCACAAAGGGGCTCCCCCAAATCAGCTGTTCAGAGAGGATCAGCTAATGCTAGGGCTAAGAGGAGAGAGGATCTACTTTCAATTAACGCAGTAAAAAAACATAGCAATAGAAATAAACATCTTTGTATAGGGACAGATAGGAAGAACAATTGTTTGGCAACATTTGTAACCACCTTCTCACAAGAATACCATCAAGTTGTTAATATTATGAAGAAAAATCTTCCCATCCTCTATGCAGACAAAAGTCTCCACAAAGTTTTAAAATCAGGGTGCCGTTTTTCCAGTAGACGAGCACCAACTTTGGGCTCCTTGCTGTCACCTAGCTTATTTTCATCTAGAAAATACCAACCCACCTGGCTCTCATATCCAGGCTGTTACCCATGCAATATAAAAATGTGCAGATAATGCCATGCTAATCTTTGTATTAAATCTTTTAACTCAGCGATCACCGGAGAAAGCTTTGACATTAAGCAATACATTAATTGTGGAACCAAGTATGTGGTGTATCAAATCTGCTGCATTTATTGCAACCTGCAGCATAGTGGATTTACCACATGTGCTTTACTAACAAGAATAGGGGAACATTATTGTGATTCTGTCAATCCAAATGCAAAGCATATTTCAAATGTCTCATATCACTTTAAACAATGTCATTCTGGTGATTTGTCCTCCTTTAGGTTTACTGGCATTGAAAGAGTGACTCCTATGCCCAGCAGTGGGGATAGGAACAGACGGCTTCTAGGTAGGGAGACATGGTGGATATTTATGTTACAAACCAGGGTCCCTCAGGGGTTAAACCTCAGATGGGACCTGGATTTACATTTAAGTTGATTCTCTTCTGCAGTACCTGCCTCTTCCCTTTTAGCACAATTTCTATTCTCCTACTGGGCATTCTTGTTATTTATTCATTTTTTGTTTTGTCACCTTATTGGACTTTAGACCCCTTTCACACTGAGGTGTTTTTCAGGCGTTTTTGGGCTAAAAATAGTGCCTGAAGAACGCCTCCCCTGCAGTTCCAGTGTGAGAGCCAGAGTGCTTTCACACTGGGGCGCTGCACTGTCAGGACGTTAAAAAAAGTCCTGCAAGCAGCATCTTTGGGGCAGTGGAGAAGCGGTGTATACACCACTCCTCCACCGCTTCTGGCCATTGAAATGAATGGGCACCGCTGCCGAAGTGCCTGCAAAGTGCTTCAGCAGCAGAACTAAATGTGCGCATTTAACTCATTATTCGCCTGCTAGTGGGGGTTAAAAGCTCCCCGCTAGTGGCCGAATGGCACCACTAAAACGACGGTAAAGCGCCGCTAAAACTAGCAGCGCTTTACCGTCAATGCCTGCCTGCCCCAGTGTGAAAGCAGCCTTATTGTCTTTTTTCTAATTATGTAACCAATTATGTTTGTGTAGCACTAACTTTCGGTGGAGCTGCTGGTTTAAGCGGGTCTGTTACCTTCACTCTGCTTCCCTCTGTTTCAGTGGCACCGGCTCTAGGGTTCCATTGAGTTTACTCCTGGACGACACACGCACCAACACTGGAGTACGTTTTCAATGCTTTATTAAACAAACAACTTAGGAAGTAGCAGGTTTGTGTAGCACTAACTTTCGGTGGAGCTGCTGGTTTAAGCGGGTCTGTTACCTTCACTCTGCTTCCCTCTGTTTCACCGGCACCGGGTCTAGGGTTCCTGTGAGTTTACTCCTGGACGACACACGCACCAACACTGGAGTACGTTTTCAATGCTTTATTAAACAAATGACTTAGGAAGTAGCAGGAAAGAGGTAGAAAGGAAACTCACAGAAGAAACTCAAATATTCTCTGAAAGGGTTCTCTTGGCAAAGGGGCTTGGTATAATTCAAATACTATTTGAAATGCGCTCCCCTCATGGAACACACTCCTTGCTCATCTGGATAGGCCTCTCTCACCGGTCTAGCAGTCAGTACGCAGCACGAATCAAAGTCTCTGCCACAGACTTGTTTGGGAATAGAATCTGTACAATCCTCTGCCACAGGATGTATAGATTTGCTGTAGTGAAAGTCAGTCACAGTGCTTGAACCTTTAAGCCGAGCCGGCAACACTATGCTGTATAGTTACTTTTGGATACGTCCTCCAACCGAGTCACCAGGCCCCTCTATAGACCAGCATGCGGCATGATCTCTCCAAGATAGGTCCTCCCCTGGGATCTCCTCGGTTGTCCAGCTTCGTCACACAGGACCGACAGCTCAGGACCATTCCTCGGCCGCTGTGGCAGGCTCCAGACAAGCCTCTGGACCCACCCCTACGCCGTTGTATCGTGGGCCTCCCGATCGGAGGACCATGAGGTAGCTCCTTAACGCATACCTGTCGGCCAGGAGGGCCAGCAGGTGGCTGTAAAACCAACCCCAAAATACGGCGTCTGTCCCATAAATACCCTCGCCCAGAATGCATCTCAAAGGACCACCTCCACCGAGCGTGCCTCCGGGACAGAGGAGCATCTATTCGCTTCAACACATTGCCTTTCCAACCCTGACCAGTGGTAACAGGGACACCCACCGGTCAGCACAGAAACACCCACAACGTCAGCCAAGCTGGAACAGAGGCAAACTTTTAACCTTCCTAACACACAATTTACTAAATTTACCTAACATGCAGTAGATTGCAAATCTACCAGTGCTACATACTCCCCCCACTACAATAGACGTTGTCCCCAACATCTGTCTCGACACAGTAACAGTAACTCTCAAGCCTGAGAATAAGCATTTGAGTTTCTTATAACTTAATCCACAGTGGTAATAAAGTACACAACATTGTCCTTTCCTGGTCTGCAAATTATCACTTTATCGGCATAGATCTGCCGACCGAAGTTCCAATGTACAAAGCATCCGCTGAAACGTTCATCCATCCGGACGGAACATCCAGTCTTTCTGAAGGGCTTAGGCACAGACAGGTAGTCCCAAACAGCTTCACTGTACCAAAGTTCCCGATTAGCTTCAATCTCCCGCATAACATCCTGGGGCACATAGGGGAACTCCAATCCATACTCTGCGGCAACACGCTTGTTTAACATCCGTTGCAAGCGAGCAAGTTTTGGCAAAGATCTGTCTCTCCCCATACCAGGCGGTACACAAGAATTTAGTGACTTTCTCACCATAGACCCAGCCTGTGTCTGTAGTGAATTAGACTCTGGCAAAGTCCCAGCAACAGTACTGTGTGTTTCCATACAGGGTGATGTCTTCCCAAAACTCATGGCAGTCCATTCAGAAAAAGTCATTGTGGAGGCAACATCTTCGCCTTGTGACCACAATAGCTCTTGGGACATGGTTTCAAATAAGTCATCATCATCAGAAAGATCCGGCATGGATTCTATTTCCGAGCCTCTCAATTCTTCAGCTGGCAAATATTTATTTACAGTCCCCAACAGTGGCTTACCCGTTCAGGATGTAGACTCTGGTAGCTCCGTTTCAGGCATTCTCTGGGGTAGGCCTCAGCCACGGCCACGGGAAGCCTTTACATAGCCCACCTTCTTCTGAGCAGGCACCACAGGAGTAGGCGTAGTGGACTCAGGAACCAAAGTAATGTCTCCGGGCGAGACAACAGCAACAATGTCTTTTTCTGGAACATTGTCAGTAGCAACAGGCAAAGTGGCGGCCCGTCGCTCCCTCTCTGTAGCAATAGCAGCTTCCACTGTAGCGATACCTGTCACCCAATCCATCCGATAGGCACGGGGCGACATGGTAGGCTGCTCCACCACAAACAGGTATTCTCCACACTGTGGACATCGGCCGAATGGACGAAGATGCACGGCCAATCCTTCGCATCGATGGCAGGTCATGCCCAATCCCTCAACATCTCCCGAGGTATACAGGACAAACCTCCCTTGGCGGCTTCAATCGAAATCCGTGAGCAAAATCTCAGATTGCGCAGTATTCATCACGGTGCTTGCAGAGAACACTCTGGGTCCCACAACCGATTGCAACGCCGAAAAAGACATGGCCACCCTCTGATCTTCTCAGCACGATCACGAGGCCTCTCTTTTCCTCTGGCGCCAAACACATACACACGTCCCACGCGGTAGCAAGTAGGGTAACTCCTCCGACTTGTTCTTTCAGTCACGTAACTCCCGGGCCTTTCTCTGGCGCCCAGTGTCTATGCACTTAGAAGCAAAGTCCTGCAGTGTAACCTTTCCTCTTCCTGAAAAGATTTTCTTTCAAAGTCCAGTTCTCTCTGTAAACTCCCGGTAAAACACTCCACTGGGTTGCAGCAACTGACGGTCAACAAATCCCAGACCAGCCCTCACGTGTAGCACTAACTCTCGGTGGAGCTGCTGGTTTAGGCGGGTCTGTTACTGTCACTCTGCTTCCCTCTGTTTCACCGGCACCGGGTCTAGGGTTCCGTTGAGTTTACTTCTGGACGACACATGCACCAACACTGGAGTACGTTTTCAATGCTTTATTAAACAAACGACTTAGGAAGTAGCAGGAAAGAGGTAGAAAGGAAACTCGCAGAAGAAACTCAAATATTCTCTGAAAGGGTTCTCTTGGCAAAAGGGCTTGGTATAATTCAAATACTATTTGAAATGCGCTCCCCTCATGGGACACACTCCTTGCTAGTCTGGATAGGCCTCTCTCACCGGTCTAGCAGCCAGTACGCAGCACGAATCAAAGTCTCTGCCACAGACTTGTTTAGGAATAGAATCCATACAATCCTCTGCCACAGGATGTATAGATTTGCTGTAGTGAAAGTCAGTCACAGTGCTTGAACCTTTAAGCTGAGCCGGCAACACTATACTGTATAGTTACTTTTGGATACGTCCTCCAACCGAGTCACCAGGCCCCTCTATAGACCAGCATTCGGCGTGATCTCTCCAAGACGGGTCCTCCCCTGGGATCTCCTCGGTTGTCCAGCTTCGTCACACAGGACCGACAGCTCAGGACCATTCCTTGGCCGCTGTGGCAGGCTCCAGACAAGCCTCTGGACCCACCCCTGCGCCGTTGTATCGTGGGCCTCCCGATCGGAGGACCACGAGGTAGCTTCTTAACGCATACCTGTCGGCCAGGAGGGCCAGCAGGTGGCTGTAAAACGAACCCCAAAATATGGCATCTGTCCCATAAATACCCTCGCCCAGAATGCATCTTGGAGGACCACCTCCACCGAGCGTGCCTCGAGGACAGAGGAGCACCCATACGTTTCGACCAGTGGTAACAGCGACACCCACCGGTCAGCACGGAAACACCCACAACGTCAGCCAAGCTGGAACAGAGGTAAACTTTTAACCTTCCTAACACACAATTTACTAAATTTTCCTAACATGCGGTAGATTGCAAATCTACCAGTGCTACATTTGTGCTTTTGATTCAATTTACGTCTGTCCATGTATAGTGTTTCACCTCTCCAAGTATCTTTACCGTATTTTTCGCTCCATAAGACGCACCTAGGTTTTAGAGGAGGAAAACAAGAAAAAAAATATTCTGAACCAGATGGTATACTAAAATATTTACCAGTGCCCATGAAATGCAGCCTTACCTGTGCCACCTCCACCTCGCACAGACTGACATTCCTTATCGATCCGCCTGTCACTCAGAAGACATAGCGAAATGGCCACTCGGGCTGCTCTGTGAGTGAGTGACAGGTGGGAGATCAACCGGCGTTAGCCGCCGCCGGCCTGGTATTGTAATTGCCCACATTTACACTTCTTCCACCAACCTATGTTGGAGAAGTTGTCCAAGCCCGGGGAACGAATTGTACATCTGGTGGGACTGTCAAACCCTTACTAAATTTTGGACTATGCTCTCCAAGCTACTTTTTTCATCATACCAACTCCTATACCACTCTCGCCTCAAATAGTACTATTGGGTATGGACATGGATACCTGGTTCCTGTCCTCATACAGAGTCATCTACCACATATTCATAGCCACCCACCTAGCCATTGCAAGAAATTGGAATCCCCCAAATCACCTCCAACTCAGAATTTATATTTATTTTAAACAACCATTGCCTAATGGAATATATGTATTCCAAAGCCCACCTACAAATTCCCACCTTCCAAAAACACTGGGACTCTTGGCTCAAACACCCCACATACATACCCCTCTCATGATAGCATTACCACACCCCTAAAAGCCTTACACCCTGTCCATACTCCACCTACCACCCCTTTTTATAATGCTCTAACTACTGCATATTAACTGTGAATGTTTATATCTACTAAGCACATCCTAGAGACCTCTAAATGCATTCTAATGACCTATGTACACCCTTTGTTGATACATATCCTGTTCTTTAACTGATTGTTCATTTGACAATCGACTGTTCAGCTATGTTCTTTGTAATTTGAAAAGCTTATCATAAAATTAGGTTTAAAAAAAGTAAAACAAGCATAAAAAATGCATTTTCATTTACTTGACACATTTTCCAAAAACTTGTGGGAAAAAAATTAAATATTCAAAAGACTCATTATGCCTCATAGAATATATGTTGGGATGTTTATTTTCCAAAATGGGGCCATTTTGTTAGCATTTCCATTGTCCTGGTTCTCCAGGGCCTTCAAAGTTGTAATAGGTATTCAAGAAATTAGATGTGTAATTTATGTCCCTAGAACACCTGACGGTGCTCCGTGCATGTTGGGCCATACTTTGGAATGTCTACTTTCCAAAAAGGGGTCATTTGGGGGGTATTTGTACTTTCCTGGCTTGTTAGTGTCTCAAGAAATGAGATAGGCCATCAGTACATCAGGTGTGATCAATTGTCAGTGATTGGCACCAATGTAGACTCTATAACCTTCACAAAGACCAAATAATATCCACTGAATTGGGTTATTTTTTCCAAATATATGTAGTAGTATACATTTCTGTCAACATGTATTAAGAAATTTACTAATTTGCTAAATTTTATAACAGAAATGAAGAAAAATGCATTTTGTTACAATATTTTTGGTCTTTTTTTATTTATAGTGAACAAAATAGAAACCTAGTGGTGATTAAATACCAACAAAAGAAAGCTCAATTTGTGTGAAAAAAAGGCAAAAATGTCATATGGGTAAAGTGTTGTATGATTGAGTAATTGTCATTCAAAGTGTGAGCACTGGAAGCTGAAAATTGGCCTTGGCAGGAAGGGGGTGACAATGCCCCGTGGGAGAGGGTTAAATAAATTGGCAATATGTAGAGACAAACATGATATAAATATATCTCCATTATTATTATTTGATTTAACTAGTTTGGACATAACAGTCCAGGATTGGATATTTATAGACAATTTGTAGAAAAGAAGAATGTTATCAGAAGAAAAAGAATTTCTCCCCCAGGAATGAATGTAACTATTCTTTACATGAATGGAAATCATTTCTCTTTATTGGAATCATTAATATGAGATCACTTTATAAAACACGATCGATCATCTACACTATTGGAGGATTTCTCTTTTTGTGGATCCCAATTACTAAATGTGACATGAGAAGTAGATGAGGTGGTGTGATCCATTCATTATTCCTGTATGGGGATTGGACCATACACACTCACACTGACCTCTAGGCTTTCACCTCCAACCTTCTGCTAAGTCTTGGATTTAGTTGTGGAGATTCACTTTGATGGTCACAGAAGTCTCACTCGTGTTGTGGAAACTTCATTGACTAAAAGTGACACCATTGTACTTTGGGATTTCCTTTGAACATCATGGTGGAGGATTTGATCTTAAGGTGTGGAGAAGATTTTATTATTATCGTTCTTTATTTGGACCTTTTTTTGAAAATGTGTACTAATATTGCTGCACTAATTTTATATTTGCTGATTATAAATTCTCTTCATTAGTTATTAGTGAAAAAGTCTCCATACCATTGTTATATATACACTTATAGGGAGATTTGTGATGAGGAGTCTCACTTTTATTGTTATATGTGTCACATTTATATTGTGTGAATGTTATATACTAGTGCTGCAGTCTTCCATATTATACTAGATGTGATAATTCCACCAATAGTGATCAGATATAACAATTACATTCACTACAAAAATACACTTTCATACATGTGAGGAAGGGCAGATCTCCTCCAATCTATTCACAGATACTTCAATCTATATAACATATAATGTGCAAAAATACATAGACATGAAGAGCAACAAAGTTATCTTATAAAATTACAAACATCAAGAGAAAGTTAATAAATATGAAAAAGCGGATTTCCTACAACCCGTTCACCACTACTTCCATCTCCAATCACCATACAGTGACTTGTGTAGTAAGACCCCTTTCACACTGCAGAGCCGATAAAACAGCCCTAAATCGCTGGTCATTTTTGCAGTGCTTTAGTGGTGATTTAGCTGCAGTTTTCGTGCCCTAGTGTGCTGGTGACAACAGGACCTCAAAGTGGAGCTCCATCCATATTTTAAAGTAATTTCCCTCCAAAGCCGCTGTGTGTGCTGATAAAGAATTGGCATATTTTCCCCCTTAAACTCACTGTTATATACTGTATAGTAGTCGACACTTCCTGTCCTTGGCCGCGGCCCAGCATTTCCTCCCCTCTCTGCAATGCCTCCTGGGAGATGTTTGTCACCAATCCCAGGAGGCAATAGGCATCGCTGGGCCATAGCATCACGGTTATTTTAAAACCGGAAATGACGCGATGCAAGGTGGCCAGCGCCATTTTAAATAAGGGCAACCAGGCTTTTGTTGCCATGGTTACCAAAGCTATTTATACACAGTGATGGGTGGTGGGGAAGGTGGCTGGAGCATCTCAGCTCTGATTACATACAGAGCCCGGGGGAGGGGACAGACACACCATGTACTGATTTATAATAGAGGAATATGATGGGGCAGTTTTGATGGGGGTAGTATTGATGGGGGCAGTTGTTATATTCGTAATATCTAAATTCTAATTGGCTTTATTCAGAGTATAAATTCCCTATATTTGTATGAATGGCAGACTTTGAGTTAATAACATCCATATGGTGACTTATGAACTGGGACCACAAATATCTAGAAACTGTCAGGATTTTGACGGATATTGTAAATATTCTATATATATATGTTTTTCTAAGGTATTCCTATGTAACTAAAATCTTGACATAGAAATTGTGTGTTTTCTCTAGACTGGCTGCCCCTTATCCATATCCTGTGTAGAAGGAATTCCACTCTTCATGTGTCTGTATCTAATTAGAGATGCTGTTCATATTACTTACTCTTTTGCCCCCACCCTTGTAGGGAGTAAAAGGGGAGGTAATATTGGGACCCCTTTGAGACTGCAGAGCCGATAAAGTGGCAGTAGTTTTTGCGGTGCTTTAGTGGTGTTTTTGTGGGTATTTCATGCCCTAGTGGGCTGGTGATAGCGGGACCTTAAAAAAATGAAAAAAGACCAGTTTTGCGGCACTTTCAAAGTGCTTTGGAAGTGCTGCCCATTCATTTCAATGGGTAGGGGTGTTTTGAAAGTGCTATTTATAATGCTCATAACCCGCCCCAAAGATGCTGCTTGCAGGACTTTTTCTAATGTCCCACAAGCGCACCGCCCCAGTGTGAAATCACTCATACAAATAAATGGGAGGCAGTTTTCAGGTGCTATTTCTAGCGCTAAAATGTCTGAAAACTGCCTCAGTGTGAAAGGGGTCTAACAGAAATACCAGAGATTCATCCAGATGAATTAAATCAATGCTGATCATCTTCCACCTCTTTGCAGCAAATTCAATCAACCTCCACCACACCGGTGAGCAAACATGTCGCTTACCAAAAGGTTTGTCCCCACAAGCAAGACCCAGACCCGCTTGTTTATATCCTTCCAGCAGTGCCACTCCGCTCAAGCCGGCTTCCGATGAGAACAGACTATGCCACAGAATGTCAGACCTCCAGGTAATATCTCCAATGTCACCCGAGGTATCCAGACAATGGCCACAATCACATTACATAGAAAAGAAAAAGCCTCCATAGTGCATAATCCTTAAATATATATAGAATCACAGATTGTACACTTCCATCATATACACAAGTATACACATAACTCAGAGCACACCGCTCCAGACTGCAGCCGTGTATGATGGAGTCCAGGCAGTGACATGGAGGCTTTTTCTTTTCTATGTAATTTGATTGAGACCATTGTCTGGACACCTCGGGTGTATTGTATTTTTGCACATTATATGTTATACAGATTGAAGTAGCTGTGAATTTTTATTATTGATCACTATTGGTGGAGTTATCACATCTGCATTAGAAGTGTTGGTATTCGGACACATTATAGGTTGCAGATTTCTCATTTGTCTCATCGCACATTTTGTCACTAATGCCCTGTACACATGGTCGGATTTTCCGATGGAAAAAGTGTGATAAGATTGTGTTGTCGAAAATTCCAATCGTGTGTGGGCTCCATCGGACTTTTTCCGTCGGAATTTCCGACACACAGTTTGAGAGCAGGATATAAAATTTATTTCTAACTACGTACTGGACATAGGCAGTCAACAAGCAAAAAGTGTGAAAATCACTGTGCACTGCACCGTAGGATCTCAGGTAGCCGCCTCAGCAGTCAAGGAGCGGAATATACTTCCTCGTTCCGGGTCCACCACGATGAAGCGCACGCGTCACTTCCCTGGTAGGTCACGCCCTGTTTGCTTGTTGACTGCCTATGTCCAGTACGTAGTTAGTGATGGGGGAGTTATAATGTGATGGGTGTGTTTTATTATTAAATGGAATTACGCTATGTGCGCTCTCCTGTGTTTTTATTTCCTTGGAGCCCCTCCATCTACCCATCACCTGGAGAAGTGCTAGGTTAATGTATCCCAGGATATCTCTTAATTGGAGGCTTGTATTATACTTAACTCTGGTGAGTTTAACCCCCTGAGGGGAGTGTGTTCACACATGGTGGAGTTGGAGTGATCGGTCGATGGTGCACGCTTTGACATACCTATGATCTACTTTGAACAACCTCTGAACCACTACTGATACTGCACTACTCTTATGGACATTGTTCTGTGTGTAGTTGGCCACACAACTTTTCTGTCTATTTGCTCAACATTAGCGCTGTTTCAGTGTATGACTATTCCTTGATTATCAATGTATAGTGTTTATACTATTGTTTGTTCCTTAAATTTGTGTTTTGGATTTAGACATGGAGACAGGAAGTGATGTCAATTGGGATCACTTCCGGTGTCAAGCAAACTTTGGGGTCACTATCTCCATTTAAGCGATGTTTTCCGGGGGTCCACACTCCAGATGACGACTGTGCAGTCGAAACGCGTTGGGTGGACCTTCTGCTAACATCACCTCATGCTTTTACATGCTGTATCAATTTCTTCCAAATGTGAGTGTTGAATTTATATTTTTAATAAACCACCTTCTTTTTAAACGGTATCACGCTATGTCAGCCCCCTTTTTCTATTACATGACACCGTTCCTGTGACAATACGTTTTCATGCTCCCCGAGACTCCTGGAGCCTTCAGCTAACATCTCATGACTGTCTAAGGCTGATCGACTGACGGAGTTCCAGAATCTGCTGTCCCCCATTGGGTGGTTTGAACCCAACAAGCCTTGTTGACTTGTGTGGTATATGCCCTGCCAAGTCAATATTATCTGGTAATCCTCCTCCCTCTTTCACGGTGGTGGTGTTTGCTTCCATTTTTTCACTCCAAGGTTCCCAGGAATGCCAGGAACTTCTCACATGTGTATTGGATCACAAACCTAATTGGACTGTATTTCATCATTTCGTTCAATTTGGACATTTGTGTGTAGTGCAGTCACTATCTTAGCACATTGCTTAATAGCCATTCACATCTTTTATGTTAGAGTTTGTCATTTTGTCACATATATGTTTGAATCACATACAATTTTTCCCTTTTCTTGCAATCATAGCGCTGCACTTATTTATTTTCTACCTACTTAGCTCTTTGTCTACAGCCCTGCCGGCTGCTGGATTGCGGGGTCACAGCGCAGTATACACTTTTCATTATCCCAGTCTTAAGCCTCGTACACATGATCAGATTTTTGTTCGTCCATTTTTTGTGGCATGCTAGTCTCATATCGAAAGAGAAGAGGTTACTCTTCATACGAAAATTCTCATTCAACAGAATACAACTTCAGAAGTGACATAATGTGTTGAATAGTTTTGTATGTATTCTTTTGTTCTGAGCATGAGTAGTCTTGCTTTTACAATTTTTTTTGGACAAAAACCGTACTAATTAAACGAAAATCAGATGTTGAGTTCACGTACGATAAAAATTTTATAGTCTGCACATCCAGCTTTTGTCAGACGAAAAATCAGAATCGGCTATCAAAAGGACCATACTAACGGTCCTAAAATCGGCAGATTGTTTGTTCGGATTAAATTTTCCTTCCCATTCTCATATTGTGTGTACGGGCCTTTAGTCCGTAGGAATCAATATTAAGTTGGCCTGCCCTTTGCAGCTATAACAGCTTCATCTCTTCTGGGAAGGCTGTCCACAATGTTTAGGAGTGTATCTATGGGAATGTTTGATCATTCTTCCAGAAGTGCAATTGTTAGGTCAGGCACTGATGTTGGATGAGAAGGCCTGGCTCGCAGTCTCCACTCTAATTCATTCCAAAAATGTTCTATTAAGTTGAGGTCAGGACTGTATAGGCCAGTCAAGTTTCTCATTCATGTCTTTATGGACCTTGCTTTCTACACTGCCCCAAATCATTTGGTGGAGGGGGATTATGGTGTGGGGTTGTTTTTCAGGGGTTAGGCTTGTTTTTCAGGGGTTGGGCTTGGCTCCTTAATTCCAGTGGAGGGAACTCTTAAGGCATCAGCATACCAAGACATTTTGGACAAAATGTATGCTCCCAACTTTGTGGGAACAGTTTGGGGATGGCCCCTTCCTGTTCCAACATGACTGCACTCCAGTGCACAAAGCAAGGTCCATAAAGACATGGATGAGCGAGTTTGGGGTGGAGGAACTTGACTGGCCTGCACAGAGTCCTGACCTCAACCCCATAGAACACATTTGGGATGAATTAGAGCAGAGACTGTGGGCCAGGCCTTCTCATCCAACATCAGTGCCTGACCTTACAAATGCTCTTCTGGAAGAATTCTCGAACATTCCCATAGACACACTCCTAAACCTTGTGGACAGACTTCCCAGTAGAGATAAAGCTGTTATAGTTGCAAAGGGTGGGCCAACTCAATATTGAACCCTACAGACTAAGATTGGGATGCCATTAAAGTTCATGTGTGTGTAAAGCAGGGATATGCAATTAGCGGACCTCCAGATGTTGCAGAACTACAAGTCCCATGAGGCATAGCAAGACTCTGACACTCACCCAGAGGCAGAGGCATGATGGGACTTGTAGTTTTTCAACAGCTGAAGGTCCACTAATTGCATATCCCTGGTTAAAAGGCAGGCATCCCAATACTTTTGGTAATATAATGTAACAGTCCAGGATTGGATATTTAGGCTCCATGCACACTGGCTTAAAAATTGCTGCCACTACAGGAGTTTTGTGTTCTGCCTGTAGAAGCAGCTCCATGTTCTCCTATGTCTCCATACACATTGGGACGATTACACACATATTGTGAGCTCAACGTTTAGAGTCAGGAACAAAATCCCTTCTGGTTCATGTTTCTGAAAGAGTGTGTATAAAGGGCGCTATCTGGACAAAGGAAAAAACGTAAATATTATAGTGAATTAATAAAAGCTGTATAAGTAAATCGATGATTTAATTAAAATGTGTGTAACCAAAAAGTGCACAATTCATCAATATACATAAAAGTCCATAAATTTCTATGATAAATGACTCTTCAAAATATGCTCCAACACCGTCCTCCTAAAATATCTGCTCCAATACTCCAAACCAATAGTGCTTCACCCGGAGTGACTATAGAATGCACTCACCATTTTTCCCGGCCAGCAAGTAACCATAAATCATGAAATGTGATAAACTGCTCGACTCATAGGTCAGTCTCCATCAGAATCCACATCTCTCTCCTCCATACATGTATATATACGATCATGATCGAATAAGCAGGGATATGTAAAAAAATCTCTCTAGTATCCTCCACAATATTCATCTGTCTCCTTCTCCTATCACAAGACTCTGTGGAATTGGCTCCGCCACAAAGAGCCACAGAAGGCAGGTATAGTGTAATAAAGTTTTATTTAGAAGAAATCTGCACTTACATATGTCCAGTATGATACAAACGGCACAAAGGCAGCTCAAGGGTCTGTAGAATTGGTCCAACACCACTGTGTGACTAGTGGCATGTGGTGTGCGTTCCAACTACCTGGAGGAAGTGGAGGACTCCTGTCAGTTTGTATGTCAAGCCTCTCTTCTATGCATTTTACGCTCTGCGCGTGTCATCGCGTTTCTGATTGGAGCTTTCTGGCAGAAAAAAATGCAAAGCTCTCCTAAACTCATCTAAACTTTTTACAATAAACTCTCCATAGCAAAGTTTTTTCTGCCAAGGGAACTGACATTTTTTTAGGCCCAGTGTGCATGGAGCCTTATGGAGTCTTAATATGGAATTTGATGACATTCTCGTATTTCTATATTATTTATGTGGTTTAGATATAAAACTGTCCCAGAATATTATTGTCTCAGTCAGTCCTGTTATACTCACTCTAATTTCTCTATCCGGCTTGTTGTCAGAGCTTCCATCAGATCCCTGAAATGAGGACCCTCCAGATTGTTCCCAGACAGGCCCAGTGTTCTCAGTGTCTGGTTATTTCTTATTCCAGATGCCAGGTGGGGGCAGGAACGGTCTGTCAGGCGATTATCCCACAATCTGTAGAAGAAGAGAAGAATGTTACCAGAAGAAAATGAATTTCTCCCCCAGGAATGAATGTAACTATTCTCTACATGAATGGAACTCATTTCTCTTTATTTGAATCATTAATATGAGATCACTTTATAAAAGACGATTGATCATCTACACTATAGGAGGATTTCTCTTTTGTGGATCCCAATTACTAAATGTGACATGAGAAGTGGATAAGGTGGTGTGATCCATTCATTATTCCTGTATGGGGATTGGACCATACACACTCACACTGATCTCTAGGCATTCACCTCCAACCTTCTGCTAAGTCTTGGATTCAGTTGTGGAGATTCACTTTGATGGTCACAGAAGTCTCACTCATGCTGTGGAAACTTCATTGACTAAAAGTGACACCATTGTACTTTGGGATTTCCATAGAACATCATGGTGGAGGATTTGATCTCATGGTGTGGAGAAGATTTTATTATTATCGTTCTTTATTTGGACCTTTTTTGAAAATGTACTAATATTGCTGCACTAATTTTATATCTGCTGATTATAAATTCTCTTCATTAATTATCAGTGAAATAGTCTCCATACCATTGTTATATATACACTTATAGGGAGTTTTGTGATGAGGAGTCTCACTTTTATTGTTATATTGTCACATTTATATTGTGTGAATGTTATATACTAGTGCTGCAGTCTTCCATATTATACTAGATGTGATAATTCCACCAATAGTGATCAGATATAACAATTCCATTCACTACAAAAATACACTTTCATACATGTGAGGAAGGGCAGATCTCCTCCAATGTATTCACAGCTACTTCAATCTATATAACATATAATGTACAAACATAAATAAATATGAAGAGCAACAAAGTTATCTTATAAAATTACAAACATCAAGAGAAAGTTCATCAATGTGTAAAAGCGGATTTCCTACAAGCCATTCACCACTACTTCCATCTCCAATCACCATACAGTGACTTGTGTAGTAAGACCCCTTTCACACTGCAGAGCCGATAAAACAGCCCTAAATCGCTGGTAATTTTTGCGGTGCTTTAGTGGTGTTTTAGCTGTGCTTTTCGTGCCCTAGTGGACCGGTGACAACAGGACCTTAAAGTGGAGCTCCACCCATATTTTAAAGTAATTTCCCTCCAAAGCCGCTGTGTGCTGATAAAGAATTGGCATATTTTTCCCTTAAACTCACTGTTATATACCGTATAGTAGTTGGCACTTTAAATAAGGGCAACCAGACTTTTGTTGCCATGGTTACCAAAGCTTCTTATACACAGTGATGGGCGGTGGCGGAGGCGGCCGCAGCATCTTAGCTCTGATTACATACAGAGCCTGGGGGAGGGGACAGACACACCATGTACTGATTTATAATAGAGGAATATGATGGGGACAGTTTTGATGGGGCAATTCTGATGGGGGCAATTTTGATGGGGCAGATTTGATGGTGGCAATATGATGGGGGCAGATTTGATGGGGCAATTCTGATGGGGGCAATTTTGATGGTGGCAATTTGATGGGGCAGTTTTGATGGTGGCGATATAATGGAGCAGATTTGACGGGGCGGTTTTGATGGGGCAATTCTGATGGGGCAATTTTGATGGGGCAGTTTGGATGATTGCAATATGATGGGGCAGTTTTGATGGGGGCTGTTTTGACGGGACAGTTTTAATGGTGACAATATGATGGGGCAGTTTTGATGGTGCCAATATGATGGGGCAGTTTTGATGGTGCCAATATGATGGGGCAGTTTTGATGGGTGTAGTATTGATGGGGCAATTCTGATGGGGGCAGTTTTGATAGGGCAATTTTGATGGGGGCAGTATTGATGGGGAAATTCTGATAGGGCAGTTTTGATGGTGGCAATATGATGGGGCAGTTTTGATGGGGCAGTTTTGATGGTGGCCATATGATAGGGCAGTTTTGATGGGGCAATTCTGATGGAGGCAGTTTTGATAGGGTAGATTTGATGGTGGCAATATGATGGGGCAGTTTTGATGGGGGCAGTTTTGATGGGGCAATTCTGATGGGGGCAGTTTTGAGGTGGCAGTTTTGTTGGTGGCAATATGATGGGGCAGTTTTGTTGGTGGCAATATGATGGGGCAGTTTTGATGAGGGCAATATAATGGGGCATTTTTGATGGGGGCATTTTTGATGGGGCAATTTTGATGGGGGCAGTTTTGATGGGGCAATTATGATGGGGGAAATTTTGATAGGGCAGTTTTGATGGGGCAGTTTTGATGGTGGCAGTTTTGATGGGGGCAGTTTTGATGGGGCAATTCCCATGGGGCAGTTTTATGGGGGCAGTTTTTGATGGGGCATTTCTGATGGGGCATTTCTGATGGGGACAATTCTGATGGGGCAGTTTTGATGGTGCCAATATTATGGGGCAGTTTTGATGGGGCAATTCTGATGGGGGCAATTCTGATAGGGCAGTTTTGATGGTGGCAATATGATGGGGCAGTTTCGTTGGTGGCAATATGATGGGGCAGTTTTGATGAGGGCAATATGACGGGGAAGTTTTGATGGGGGCAGTTTTGATTGGGCAATTTTGATAGGGCAATTTTGATGGGGACAATTTTGATGGGGGCAATATGATGGGGCAGTTTTGATGATGGCAATATGATGGGGCCGTTTTGATGGGGGCATTTTTGATGGGGCAAAATTGATGGGGCAATTATGATGGGGGCAATTTTGATAGAGCAGTTTTGATGGGGCAATATGATGGGGCAGTTTTGATGGTGGCAATATGATGGGGGCAGTTTTGAAGGGGCAATTCTGATGGGGGCAGTTTTTATGGGGGCAGTTTTTGATGGGGCATTTTTGATGGGGCATTTCTGATGGGGACAAATCTGATGGGGCAGTTTTGATAGTGCCAATATGATGGGGCAGTTTTGATGGGGCAATTCTGATGGGGCAATTTTGATGGTGGCAATATGATGGGGCAGTTTTGATGGGGCAATTCTGATGGGGGCATTTTGATTGTGCAGTTTTGATGGGGCAGTACTGATGGGGCAATATGATGGGGCAGTTTTGATGGGGGCTGTTTTGACGGGACAGTTTTAATGGTGACAATATGATGGGGCAATTCTGATGGGGGCAATTTTGATGGGGCAGTTTTGATGGTGCCAATATGATGGGGCAGTTTTGATAGGGCAATACTGATGGGGCAGTTTTGATGGTGGTAATATGATGGGGAAATTTTGATGGGGCGTTTTTGATGGGTGCAGTATTGATGGGGGAAATATGACGGGGCAGTTTTGATGGTAGCACTATGATGGGGCAGTTTTGATGGGGCAGTATTGATGGGGAAATTCTGATGGGGCAGTTTTGATGGTGGCAATATGATGGGGCAGTTTTGATGGGGGCAGTTTTGATGGGGCAATTCTGATGGGGCAGTTTTGATTGGGCAGTTTTGATAGTAGCAATATGATGGGGAAGTTTTGATGGGGCAATTCTGATGGAGGCAATTTTGATAGGGTAGTTTTGATGGTGGCAATATGATGGGGCAGTTTTGATGGGGCAATTCTGATGGGTGCAGTTTTGAGGTGGCAGCTTTGTTGGTGGCAAAATGATGGGGCAGTTTTGATGAGGGCAATATGACGGGGCAGTTTTGATGGGGGCAGTTTTGATTGGGCAATTTTGATGGGGCAATTTTGATGGGGCAATTTTGATGGTGGCAATTCTGATGGAGGCAATTTTGATAGGGTAGTTTTGATGGTGGCAATATGATGGGGCAGTTTTGATGGGGCAATTCTGATGGGTGCAGTTTTGAGGTGGCAGTTTTGTTGGTGGCAAAATGATGGGGCAGTTTTGTTGGTGGCAATATGATGGGGCAGTTTTGATGAGGGCAATATGACAGGGCAGTTTTGATGGGGGCAGTTTTGATTGGGCAATTTTGATGGGGCAATTTTGATGCGGACAATTTTGATGGGGGCAATATGATGGGGCAGTTTTGATGATGGCAATATGATGGGGCCGTTTTGATGGGGGCATTTTTGATGGGGCAATTTTGATGGGGCAGTTTTGATGGGGCAATATGACGGGGCAGTTTTGATGGTAGCACTATGATGGGGCAGTTTTGATGGGGGCAGTATTGATGGGAAAATTCTGATGGGGCAGTTTTGATGGTGGCAATATGATGGGGCAGTTTTGATGGGGGCAGTTTTGATGGGGCAATTCTGATGGGCAGTTTTGATGGGGCAGTTTTGATGGTGGCAATATGATGGGGCAGTTTTGATGGGGCAATTCTGATGGGTGCAGTTTTGAGGTGGCAGTTTTGTTGGTGGCAAAATGATGGGGCAGTTTTGTTGGTGGCAATATGATGGGGCAGTTTTGATGAGGGCAATATGACAGGGCAGTTTTGATGGGGGCAGTTTTGATTGGGCAATTTTGATGGGGCAATTTTGATGCGGACAATTTTGATGGGGGCTATATGATGGGGCAGTTTTGATGATGGCAATATGATTTGGCCGTTTTGATGGGGGCATTTTTGATGGGGCAATTTTGATGGGGAAGTTTTGATGGGGGCAGTTTTGATGGGGCAGTTTTGATGGGGGCAGTTTTGATGGGGCAGTTTTGATGGGGGCTGTTTTGATGGGACAGTTTTAATGGTGGCAATATGATGGGGCAGTTTTGATGGGGCAATTCTGATAGGGGGAATTTTGATAGGGCAGTTTTGATGGGTGCAGTATTGATGGGGGCAATATGATGGGGCAGTTTTGATGGTAGCACTATGATGGGGCAGTTTTGATGGGGGCAGTATTGATGGGGAAATTCTGATGGGGCAGTTTTGATGGTGGCAATATGATGGGGCAGTTTTGATGGGGGCAGTTTTGATGGGGCAATTCTGATGGGGCAGTTTTGATGGGGCAGTTTTGATGGTGGCAATATGATGGGGCAGTTTTGATGGGGCAATTCTGATGGAGGCAATTTTGATAGGGTAGTTTTGATGGTGGCAAAATGATGGGGCAGTTTTGATGAGGGCAATATGACAGGGCAGTTTTGATGGGGGCAGTTTTGATTGGACAATTTTGATGGGGCAATTTTGATGCGGACAATTTTGATGGGGGCAATATGATGGGGCAGTTTTGATGATGGCAATATGATGGGGCCGTTTTGATGGGGGCATTTTTGATGGGGCAATTTTGATGGGGCAGTTTTGATGGGGGCAGTTTTGATGGGGCAGTTTTGATAGGGCAATATGACGGGGCAGTTTTGATGGTAGCACTATGATGGGGCAGTTTTGATGGGGGCAATTCTGATGGGCAGTTTTGATGGGGCAGTTTTGATGGTGGCAATATTATGGGGCAGTTTTGATGGGGCAATTCTGATGGAGGCAATTTTGATAGGGTAGTTTTGATGGTGGCAATATGATGGGGCAGTTTTGATGGGGCAATTCTGATGGGTGCAGTTTTGAGGTGGCAGTTTTGTTGGTGGCAAAATGATGGGGCAGTTTTGTTGGTGGCAATATGATGGGGTAGTTTTGATGAGGGCAATATGACGGGGCAGTTTTGATGGGGGCAGTTTTGATGGGGCAATATGATGGGGCAGTTTTGATGGTAGCACTATGATGGGGCAGTTTTGATGGGGGCAGTATTGATGGGGAAATTCTGATGGGGCAGTTTTGATGGTGGCAATATGATGGGGCAGTTTTGATGGGGGCAGTTTTGATGGGGCAATTCTGATGGACAGTTTTGATGGGGCAGTTTTGATGGTGGCAATATGATGGGGCAGTTTTGATGGGGCAATTCTGATGGTGGCAATATGATGGGGCAGTTTTGATGGTGGCAATATGATGGGGCAGTTTTGATGGGGCAATTCTGATGGAGGCAATTTTGATAGGGTAGTTTTGATGGTGGCAATATGATGGGGCAGTTTTGATGGGGCAATTCTGATGGGGGCAGTTTTGATGGGGCAGTTTTGATGGGGCAATATGACGGGGCAGTTTTGATGGTAGCACTATGATGGGGCAGTTTTGATGGGGAAATTCTGATGGGGCAGTTTTGATGGTGGCAATATGATGGGGCAGTTTTGATGTGGGCAGTTTTGATGGGGCAATTCTGATGGGCAGTTTTGAGGTGGCAGTTTTGTTGGTGGCAAAATGATGGGGCAGTTTTGTTGGTGGCGATATGATGGGGCAGTTTTGATGGGGCAATTCTGATAGGGGGAATTTTGATGGGGCAGTTTTGATGGGTGCAGTATTGATGGGGGCAATATGACGGGGCAGTTTTGATGGTAGCACTATGATGGGGGCAGTATTGATGGGGAAATTCTGATGGGGCAGTTTTGATGGTGGCAATATGATGGGGCAGTTTTGATGTGGGCAGTTTTGATGGGGCAATTCTGATGGGCAGTTTTGAGGTGGCAGTTTTGTTGGTGGCAAAATGATGGGGCAGTTTTGTTGGTGGCAATATGATGGGGCAGTTTTGATGAGGGCAAAATGACAGGGCAGTTTTGATGGGGGCAGTTTTGATTGGGCAATTTTGATGGGGCAATTTTGATGGGGCAATTTTGATGCGGACAATTTTGATGGGGGCAGTTTTGATGGGGCAGTTTTGATGGGGGCAATATGATGGGGCAGTTTTAATGGGGGCTGTTTTGATGGGACAGTTTTAATGGTGGCAATATGATGGGGCAGTTTTGATGGGGCAATTCTGATAGGGGGAATTTTGATAGGGCGGTTTTGATGGGTGCAGTATTGATGGGGGCAATATGACGGGGCAGTTTTGATGGTAGCACTATGATGGGGCAGTATTGATGGGGAAATTCTGATGGGGCAGTTTTGATGGTGGCAATATGATGGGGCAGTTTTGATGGGGCAGTTTTGATGGGGCAGTTTTGATGGTGGCAATATGAGGGGGCAGTTTTGATGGGGCAATTCTGATGGAGGCAATTTTGATAGGGTAGTTTTGATGGTGGCAATATGATGGGGCAGTTTTGATGGGGCAATTCTGATGGGTGCAGTTTTGAGGTGGCAGTTTTGTTGGTGGCAAAATGATGGGGCAATTTTGTTGGTGGCAATATGATGGGGCAGTTTTGATGGGGGCAGTTTTGATTGGGCAATTTTGATGGGGCAATTTTGATGCGGACAATTTTGATGGGAGCAATATGATGGGGCAGTTTTGATGATGGCAATATGATGGGGCCGTTTTGATGGGGGCATTTTTGATGGGGCAATTTTGATGGGGCAGTTTTGATTGGGGCAGTTTTGATGGGGCAGTTTTGATGGGGCAATTCTGATGGGGGCAATCTTGATGGTGCAGTTTTGTTGGGGCAGTACTGATGGGGGCAATATGATGGGGCAGTTTTGATGGGGGCTGTTTTGACAGGGCAGTTTTAATGGTGGCACTATGATAGGGCAGTTTTAATGGGGGGCAGTATCGATGGGGAAATTCTGATGGGGCAGTTTTGATGGTGGCAATATGATGGGGGCAGTTTTGATGGGGCAATTCTGATGGGGCAGTTTTGATGGTGGCAATATGATGGGGAAGTTTTTGATGGTGGCAATATGATGGGGCAGTTTTGATGGGGCAATTCTGATGGGGGCAGTTGTGAGGTGGCAGTTTTGTTGGTGGCAATATGATGGGTGCAGTTTTGTTGGTGGCAATATGATGGGGGTAGTTTTGATGAGGGCAATATGATGGGGGCAGTTTTGATGGGGGCAGTTTTGATTGGGCAATTTTGATGGGGCAATAGGATGGGGCAATTTTGATGGGGGCAATTTGATGGGGGCAGTTTTTGATGATGGCAAATGATGGGGTCGTTTTGATGGGGGCATTTTTGATGGTGCCAATATGATTGGGCAGTTTTGATGGGGCAATTCTGATGGGGGCAATTCTGATAGGGCAGTTTTGATGGTGGCAATATGATGGGGCAGTTTTGATGGGGCAATTCTGATGGGGGCAATTTTGATAAGGCAGTTTTGATGGGGCAGTACTGATGGGGCAATATGATTGGGCAGTTTTGATGGTGGCAATATGATGGGGCAGTTTTGATGGGGCAATTCTGATGGAGGCAATTTTGATAGGGGTAGTTTTGATGGTGGCAATATGATGTGGCAGTTTTGATGGGGCAATTCTGATGGGGGCAGTTTTGATGGGGCAGTTTTGATGGGGCAATATGACGGGGCAGTTTTGATGGTAGCACTATGATGGGGCAGTTTTGATGGGGGCAGTATTGATGGGAAAATTCTGATGGGGCAGTTTTGATGGTGGCAATATGATGGGGCAGTTTTGATGGGGCAATTCTGATGGAGGCAATTTTGATAGGGTAGTTTTGATGGTGGCAATATGATGGGGCAGTTTTGATGGGGCAATTCTGATGGGTGCAGTTTTGAGGTGGCAGTTTTGTTGGTGGCAAAATGATGGGGCAGTTTGTTGGTGGCAATATGATGGGGCAGTTTTGATGAGGGCAATATGACAGGGCAGTTTTGATGGGGGCAGTTTTGATTGGGCAATTTTGATGGGGCAATTTTGATGCGGACAATTTTGATGGGGGCAATATGATGGGGCAGTTTTGATGATGGAAATATGATGGGGCCGTTTTGATGGGGGCATTTTTGATGGGGCAATTTTGATGGGGCAGTTTTGATGGGGCAATATGACGGGGCAGTTTTGATGGTAGCACTATGAGGGGGCAGTTTTGATGGGGGCAGTATTGATGGGAAAATTCTGATGGGGCAGTTTTGATGGTGGCAATATGATGGGGCAGTTTTGATGGGGGCAGTTTTGATGGGGCAATTCTGATGGGCAGTTTTGATGGGGCAGTTTTGATGGTGGCAATATGAAGGGGCAGTTTTGATGGGGCAATTCTGATGGAGGCAATTTTGATAGGGTAGTTTTGATGGTGGCAATATGATGGGGCAGTTTTGATGGGGCAATTCTGATGGGGCAGTTTTGAGGTGGCAGTTTTGTTGGTGGCAAAATGATGGGGCAGTTTTGTTGGTGGCAATATGATGGGGCAGTTTTGATGAGGGCAATATGACAGGGCAGTTTGATGGGGCAGTTTTGATTGGGCAATTTTGATGGGGCAATTTTGATGCGGACAATTTTGATGGGGGCTATATGATGGGGCAGTTTTGATGATGGCAATATGATTTGGCCGTTTTGATGGGGGCATTTTTGATGGGGCAGTTTTGATGGGTGCAGTATTGATGGGGGCAATATGATGGGGCAGTTTTGATGGTAGCACTATGATGGGGCAGTTTTGATGGGGGCAGTATTGATGGGGAAATTCTGATGGGGCAGTTTTGATGGTGGCAATATGATGGGGCAGTTTTGATGGGGGCAGTTTTGATGGGGCAATTCTGATGGGGCAGTTTTGATGGGGCAGTTTTGATGGTGGCAATATGATGGGGGCAGTTTTGATGGGGCAATTCTGATGGAGGCAATTTTGATAGGGTAGTTTTGATGGTGGCAAAATGATGGGGCAGTTTTGATGAGGGCAATATGACAGGGCAGTTTTGATGGGGGCAGTTTTGATTGGGCAATTTTGATGGGGCAATTTGATGCGGACAATTTTGATGGGGGCAATATGATGGGGCAGTTTTGATGATGGCAATATGATGGGGCCGTTTTGATGGGGCAATTCTGATGGAGGCAATTTTGATAGGGTAGTTTTGATGGTGGCAATATGATGGGGCAGTTTTGATGGGGCAATTCTGATGGGTGCAGTTTTGAGGTGGCAGTTTTGTTGGTGGCAAAATGATGGGGCAGTTTTGTTGGTGGCAGTATTGATGGGGAAATTCTGATGGGGCAGTTTTGATGGTGGCAATATGATGGGGCAGTTTTGATGGGGCAATTCTGATGGAGGCAATTTTGATAGGGTAGTTTTGATGGTGGCAATATGATGGGGCAGTTTTGATGGGGCAATTCTGATGGGTGCAGTTTTGAGGTGGCAGTTTTGTTGGTGGCAAAATGATGGGGCAGTTTTGTTGGTGGCAATATGATGGGGCAGTTTTGATGAGGGCAATATGACAGGGCAGTTTTGATGGGGGCAGTTTTGATTGGGCAATTTTGATGGGGCAATTTTGATGCGGACAATTTTGATGGGGGCAATATGATGGGGCAGTTTTGATGATGGAAATATGATGGGGCCGTTTTGATGGGGGCATTTTTGATGGGGCAATTTTGATGGGGCAGTTTTGATGGGGCAATATGACGGGGCAGTTTTGATGGTAGCACTATGAGGGGGCAGTTTTGATGGGGGCAGTATTGATGGGAAAATTCTGATGGGGCAGTTTTGATGGTGGCAATATGATGGGGCAGTTTTGATGGGGGCAGTTTTGATGGGGCAATTCTGATGGGCAGTTTTGATGGGGCAGTTTTGATGGTGGCAATATGAAGGGGCAGTTTTGATGGGGCAATTCTGATGGAGGCAATTTTGATAGGGTAGTTTTGATGGTGGCAATATGATGGGGCAGTTTTGATGGGGCAATTCTGATGGGTGCAGTTTTGAGGTGGCAGTTTTGTTGGTGGCAAAATGATGGGGCAGTTTTGTTGGTGGCAATATGATGGGGCAGTTTTGATGAGGGCAATATGACAGGGCAGTTTTGATGGGGCAGTTTTGATTGGGCAATTTTGATGGGGCAATTTTGATGCGGACAATTTTGATGGGGGCTATATGATGGGGCAGTTTTGATGATGGCAATATGATTTGGCCGTTTGATGGGGGCATTTTTGATGGGGCAGTTTTGATGGGTGCAGTATTGATGGGGGCAATATGATGGGGCAGTTTTGATGGTAGCACTATGATGGGGCAGTTTTGATGGGGGCAGTATTGATGGGGAAATTCTGATGGGGCAGTTTTGATGGTGGCAATATGATGGGGCAGTTTTGATGGGGCAATTCTGATGGGGCAGTTTTGATGGGGCAGTTTTGATGGTGGCAATATGATGGGGCAGTTTTGATGGGGCAATTCTGATGGAGGCAATTTTGATAGGGTAGTTTTGATGGTGGCAAAATGATGGGGCAGTTTTGATGAGGGCAATATGACAGGGCAGTTTTGATGGGGGCAGTTTTGATTGGGCAATTTTGATGGGGCAATTTTGATGCGGACAATTTTGATGGGGGCAATATGATGGGGCAGTTTTGATGATGGCAATATGATGGGGCCGTTTTGATGGGGGCATTTTTGATGGGGCAATTTTGATGGGGCAGTTTTGATGGGCAGTTTTGATGGGGGCAGTTTTGATGGGGCAGTTTTGATAGGGCAATATGACGGGGCAGTTTTGATGGTAGCACTATGATGGGGCAGTTTTGATGGGGGCAATTCTGATGGGCAGTTTTGATGGGGCAGTTTTGATGGTGGCAATATTATGGGGCAGTTTTGATGGGGCAATTCTGATGGAGGCAATTTTGATAGGGTAGTTTTGATGGTGGCAATATGATGGGGCAGTTTTGATGGGGCAATTCTGATGGGTGCAGTTTTGAGGTGGCAGTTTTGTTGGTGGCAAAATGATGGGGCAGTTTTGTTGGTGGCAATATGATGGGGTAGTTTTGATGAGGGCAATATGACGGGGCAGTTTTGATGGGGGCAGTTTTGATGGGGCAGTTTTGATGGGGGCAATATGACGGGGCAGTTTTGATGGTAGCACTATGATGGGGCAGTTTTGATGGGGGCAGTATTGATGGGGAAATTCTGATGGGGCAGTTTTGATGGGGGCAGTTTTGATGGGGGCAGTTTTGATGGGGGCAGTTTTAATGGAGCAATTCTGATGGGGCAGTTTTGATGGTGGCAATATGATGGGGCAGTTTTGATGGGGCAATTCTGATGGGGGCAGTTTTGAAGTGGCAGTTTTGTTGGTGGCAATATGATGGGTGCAGTTTTGTTGGTGGCAATATGATGGGGCAGTTTTGATGAGGGCAATATGACGGGGCAGTTTTGATGGGGCAGTTTTGATTGGGCAATTTTGATGGGGGCAATATGATGGGGCAGTTTTGATGATGGCAATATGATGGGCCGTTTTGATGGTGGCAATATGATGGGGGAAGTTTTGTTGGTGGCAATATGATGGGGCAGTTTTGATGAGGGCAATATGACGGGGCAGTTTTGATGGGGGCAGTTTTGATTGGGCAATTTTGATGGGGGCAATATGATGGGGCAGTTTTGATGATGGCAATATGATGGGGCCGTTTTGATGGGGGCATTTTTGATGGGGCAATTTTGATGGGGCAGTTTTGATGGGGGCAGTTTTGATGGGGCAATTATGATGGGGCAATTTTGATGGGGGAGTTTTGATGGGGTAATATGATGGGGCAGTTTTGATGGTGGCAATATGATGGGGGAAGTTTTGATGGGGGCAGTTTTGAAGGGGCAATTTTGATCAGGGCAGTTTTTATGGTGGCAGTTTTTGATGGGGCATTTCTGATGGGGACAATTCTGATGGGGCAGTTTTGATGGTGCCAATATGATGGGGCAGTTTTAATGGGGCAATTCTGATAGGGCAGTTTTGATGGTGGCAATATGATGGGCCGTTTTGATGGGGGCTGTTTTGACGGGACAGTTTTAATGGTGGCAATATTGATGGGGCAGTTTTGATGGGAGCAGTATTGATGGGGGCAATATGACGGGCAGTTTTGATGGTAGCACTATGATGGGGCAGTTTTGATGGGGGCAGTATTGATGGGGAAATTCTGATGGGGCAGTTTTGATGGTGGCAATATGATGGGGCAGTTTTGATGGGGCAATTCTGATGGGGCAGTTTTGATGGGGCAGTTTTGATGGTGGCAATATGATGGGGCAGTTTTGATGGGGCAATTCTGATGGAGGCAATTTTGATAGGGTAGTTTTGATGGTGGCAATATGATGGGGCAGTTTTGATGGGGCAATTCTGATGGGTGCAGTTTTGAGGTGGCAGTTTTGTTAGTGGCAAAATGATGGGGCAGTTTTGTTGGAGGCAATATGATGGGGCAGTTTTGATAAGGGCAATATGACAGGGCAGTTTTGATGGGGCAGTTTTGATTGGGCAATTCTGATGGGAACAATTCTGATAGGGACAATTCTGATGGGGACAATTCTGATAGGGGCAGTTTTGATGGTGGCAATATGATGTAGTAGTTTTGATGGGGGCAGTTTTGATGGGGCAATTCTGATGGGGGAAATTTTGATGGGGAGGTTTTGATGGGTGCAGTATTGATGGGGGCAATATGACAGGGCAGTTTTGATGGTGGCACCATGATGGGGCAGTTTTGATGGGGGGCAGTATTGATGGGGATATTCTGATGGGGCAGTTTTGATGGTGGCAATATTATGGGGCAGTTTTGATGGGGGCAGTTTTGATGGGGCAATTCTGATGGGGCAGTTTTGTGGTGGCAATATGATGGGGCAGTTTTGATGGTGGCAATATGATGGGGCAGTTTGATGGGGCAGTTTTGTTGGTGGCAATATGATGGGGCAATTTTGTTGGTGGCAATATGATGGGGCAGTTTTGATGAGGGCAATATGACGGGGCAGTTTTGATGGAGCAGTTTTGATTGGGCAATTTTGATGGGGCAATTTTGATGGGGGCAATATGATGGGGCAGTTTTGATGATGGCAATATGATGGGGCCGTTTTGATGGGGGCATTTTTGATGGGGCAATTTTAATG
>JBBHAA010002895.1:0-110271 GCA_037953035.1 Aquarana catesbeiana | reverse complement strand
ACAGAGGGCTGGGCCTCCCACTCCACCACCTGACTAGAGGGCGGAGCCTCCCACCCCACCATGTGACTACAGAGGGCGGAGCCTCCCACCCCACCATGTGACTACAGAGGGCGGAGCCTCCCACCCACCATGTGACTACAGAGGGCGGAGCCTCCCACCCCACCATGTGACTACAGAGGGCGGAGCCTCCCACTTAGCACTCTGGGATAGTCAGTGCAATGGACCAGTGTCTATAGAACAGAAGTAGGTAAAAATCCAGTAGAATTCCAATCACCTTGTCAGTCTCAATCTCGCACACAACTTCATCCTCAGATACGGCATCCCCGACAGCTGCAAGAGACAATAAGGGTTAACTGACCACACTCGGAGCCTGGCTGCGCAGAAGACTCACCCCACAGCTAACCACCCCTGGCCTGCCTTTCTCTTCCCCCACCCACCCAGCAGCGCCACCATCTCACCTTTCTCCCACCTGACATCTCCTTCTGTGACAGATTCAGCAAATGCTGGTGTGTTGACGGTCACCACGTCCTGCCCTGCCGGGGGGAGAGGGAGGGATTAGGAGAATAGCGGTCGCTGAATTGTTTCATCCGATTGCTAAGCTGTGCTAGTACTTACTGCAAACGGCTGACGTCCGATAGAACCTGATTGCATCTGTACTGGAGGGTCTGCAGAGAAAGAGACCAGACAGCGCAATCAGCATCCTGTCCAAACACACACATACACACACACACAAACCCCCAGATGCTATCACCAACCCAGATCCACAGCGCAGGCCCTGAACACTACTTACAGAAAGTTCTTCTGGCTGCCAACAGACGTGATTCGGCACCCGGCGGCCCCTAAAAAAAATAAACAGAACATAAAGAACAACTCTGCACCATTCTCTGCAGAACATCGCATTCATACTCACGCGTGTAAAGTCGAATCTGCGTGCCGCTGGAACCCTGTGGGAGAGAGAAAAGCTATCAGAGACTGGGAGGAAGCTCTGCCAACATTCCTCCAATCAGATATGTGCATTGTGCTCCTCCCACCTTTACTAGAGGGCAGTCCTCCAATCAGCTGCCTGCACTGTGCTTCCCCCTACTTCCACTATATGGCACAGCGCCAATATTCCTCCAATCAGCTGCCTGCACTGTGCTCCCCCCTACTTCCACTATATGGCATAGTGCCAATATTCCTCCAATCAGCTCCCTGCGCTGTCCTTCTCCCACCCCTACTATAAAGGCATAGTGCCAACTTCACCCTCAACGTGACAAATTATGACTCACAGATGCCTCTGATATAGGAACAGAGGAGCCAATGGGAAACGGTCCAGAATTGTGCACTGCTAAACATTCAGCAACACATCAGACGGCAGAGAAAATTGGATTTTTTGCTTTCTTGGAATACATCACAGGACACAGCATATTTATATCCATTACAATAGATTTCCTATGGTTCCGCTGTCACTTTCAGGCGATTGGACACTGGCAATAAAAACACACAGGAAGGTCTCCTCCTAGGCATAACCCCTCCCCTTAGGCAAGGCTTCAGGTTTTGAAGCCAGCCATGAACCTCAAAAGGAAAAAGAAAAAAAAAAAAAAAAAAGGGGTGGGATCTTTGGGTCCGGGGTTGTACAGGCAAATCAAAAATCCTATTTTCTTTATTGTACATCACGGAACATGGAGTATCTTCATATACATGATGACAGGGATGTCCCAAAGCACTGAATATGAGGGGGAGGACAACACAGAAACTGGCCCCAAACAACGAAACCAGAACAGGTTAGAACCTACGCAGTGGCCCTCAACACACGCCGACCAAAAGGTACCGTCCTCAGCGGCTCCAACATCTACTTGGTAAAGCTTTATGAAAGTAAGAACCAAAAACCAGATAGTATTACAAACTTGAGCTACTAAAGCCTGGCAACGAGTAGCCCAGGAGGCACCAACACTCCTGGTAGAATGAGCCGTTACCGAAAACGGTGGAACCTTGCCTTTTAGACCGTACGCTTGAGCGACAAGCTGACAATTTAATAGAGAAATGTTAGATTCTGAAGCTGCGTGGCCCTTCTTCGGGCCTTCAGGAAGGACAAAAAGAGGGATTGTGACTGACAAATAGAAGCAGTCAACCTCAGGTAACAACCAACAGCACAAAACTAGGGATGCACCGATACTTTTTTTTTCCCGGCGAGTATGAGTACTGATGCCTTTGCAGTGTAATTTGAGCCCATACAAAATGATGCGGTTGCCCGCACCACTCCTGTGTGAAGTCACTATGGCAAAACTGAATGCAATTCGGACAGCAATCGCACCTCATTCCTGTTCAAATCGCATGTGATTCTTTGCATTGCCATTTCAGCCCACTCATTTTGTATGGGTTCAAATCACATCGCAAAAAGGTATCGGAGCATTTGCATAAGTACAAGTACTCGTGCAAAATGCTTAGTATTGGCACAGATGCTGGCATCGATGCAATCCTAGCACAAACCATATCTAAATGGTGAAGAGCCTTCTCCCTCAGTCTGAGGCTTAGGACAGAAATAACACACCACATTGGGGGAGATTTACTAAAGCTGGTGCACTCAGAATGTGATGCAGAGGTGCATGGTAGCCAATCAGCTTCTATCCTCAGCTTGTTCAAATAAGCTTTGGCAAGAAAACCTGGAAGCTGATTGATTTCTATGCAGAAGTGAGCCTGATTTTGCACTCTCCAGCTTTAGAAAATAAACCCCAATGTCCTGGTTAAGATAGAAAGAAGCAATCGCCTTTGGTGAAAATAATGGCCGAGGCCAAAAAAATCACCTCCTCACAGTGAAGCAACGGGAGAAGTTTCTTACAGGGAAGAGTAGCCAATTCAGAGAGCCAAAGTAATGGCAACCAGAAAAATAACCTTCGGAATCAGGACTAAAGGAATATCCTGGATAGGTTCAAACGGAGATCTCTGCAACATAGAAAGTACCAAGTTGAGTTCCCACAAATGACTTGTGGGACAACAGGGGTGACGCCTTCCACAAAGACATGCAGCAAAGAAATGTGTAACAACTGGTCTCTGAAAAAGGCAGAAACTTGACCCTTGATCGTTCTCAAGGCCAAACCCTGATCAACTCCAGATTGGAGAGCAGCCAGGATGTGACCCAGGACATACGTGTGAGGATGAAATCACCTAGCCTCACACCATGCAAAATAAGAATTCCAGGTTCTGTGGTAGAATCCCCTTGGTCGCATTCCCAGTGTTCATTAGGGTAGGAACGACCAAATCTGAGACTCTCCTGTCTCTTAAGATCCTGGCTTCAACAGCTATGCAATTAAAGCCAGTGACTGTAAAGGACAGAAGGCTGGAACTTTCAACAGAAGGTCCGGTCAATCCCGAAGGATCCAAAAGGTTGTTCCCCCGGCATGTTTACAATGTCAGCAGAGCACCGCGTTCTCCTAGGTCAAGCCAGGGTAATTCGAATTTCCGGAATTCCTTTCACTCAAATCTTGCGAAGCAGACGCAATGGTAGTGGAAGGAAAGCAAAAATTATGGAGGAGAACTGGTGCCACAAGAGCATCCACCACAAACACTTGAGGATCCCTGATGCTGGAGAGGAACCTGTAAAGCTTTGCATTCAACCTGGACACCAGAAGATCCACATCTGTGATGCTCCACCATCAACAGAGTTTCTCAAACAACACTGGGTGAATAGCCCATTCTCCCCGGAGACAGTTGATTGAGGAAACCCCCCTGCCTATTTTAAATGCCTGGAATGTGCACAGCATACAGTATGAGCAGTGGCAGCCGCTCCATTAGGAGTGCCGCCCCCTAATCCCTGCAGCTGTCTGGTGGATCTGGTGGTTTGTTTGCCCTGACAAAAATGGAGCACCAGCTGCCACTGAGCACGAGAATATGTTTTGCCCAAGCCAGGGTGAGATCCACTTCCTCTTGAGCAGCCCAACTTCTGGTGCCTCCTTGATGATTTATGTATGTCACCACCATAGCTTTGTCCAACTTACAGGAAAGCCCTGACCAATGCAGTAGGGCAAAACAAATTGTCAGAACCTTTGAGGATTGAGGGAGGAATGATTTTACCATCTACAGCACCCATGGAGGAGGTCCTCCAATCAAGAGACAGTCTTCTGCTGGGGTGTAACAGCATCAGGGAGTCCAATGACTGCTCCCTCCAGTCCATTGTCACCAAGACATTCTACTATAGGGGTTTGGAATTAAACTGGGCATTGCCTCAAAAAAGGTGGCTACCATCTTTCCCAGAACCCTCATACAAAGACAAATCGGGGGACTTATCAACGACTAAAGCAAGTCTATCATAGTTCTCAGAGCAAGAAATTTCTCCAGAAGGGGATCACTCTTGCCTGGATGGTATCCAGCCTAAATATTCCAACCTCATGTTGGGACAGTCCAGAGTGCGCACAGTGAGATACAATGGTCTCCAGCAGTGAAGGAGATATTTACATTTGAGGGAACAATGTTCAGGTACCCCATGACAGGGATACCTCAGGTACGAGTCCCAGAGCCAGGACCTCAGTGAGCATACTGGGAGGTGTGGAGAGGTGGAAGAACAAGGCCAGCAACCAACAATGGTGGAACTCCACCGCAAACCAAAGAAACCTTTGGTGAGGTGGAAAGGTCAGAACGTGCAGGTAAAAATAGTATTCACTGAGGCCAGGAAATCTCCCTGCTGGAGAGAGGCCACAAAAGACTAACAATTCCTTGAGGTCCAAGATGGGGGCGAACAAAGATGTTTAATTTGGGACCCCTGAAAAGGTTTAAGTAGAAACCGCATAACCTCTGCCCTTTAGAACGCCTTAAAACAGAAGATGATTGAAAGCTTACAAAAGAGCAAATCTGTTTTTAGGGGGGGGATTCAAAGAAACATGTCTTTACAAATTTGCTTCAAATCTAGGAGCCAGCTAAAAAAAAAGTTAGGAGACAGTTTTTTTAAACAAAACTTTACGGGTGAAACATGCAACATGTTCCCAAAACGTGAACTTATCCTTTAACCCTTTTACAGCCAGAGCCTTCTTCGCAGCTTTTTAAAACACGTTTAAAAAAAAAAAAAAAATTAGGCCTGAAGATTACATTTAAAAAAAAAAAAAACCCAACAACTTTTACTGAAAGACACCCTAGAGAATAAAATAGTTCCAATTTTTTATATCACACAAATTTACCGAAAAGGTACATTTCTGTAAAAAAAACAAACAAAAAACACATTAAAAGTTCATTTTAAGGTGCACAAAAACACAATAAATCACCCAAGTTTTTGGTAACATATAAAAGCCGAAGTTGCATCGAGTAGATACCCAACATGTCAAACGGGCACCCAGAAGTGACATCAGGGAGAAGAGTGTATACTAGGGCTGGGGAAAAAAAAAAAAATTGATTTAAATTTTGAATCGAGTTGAGAGGTCAAATCGATTCAAAATTTAAGCAAATCGATTTTTTTTTCACCGCGCCGGTCCTGAGGAGCGAGGCGAGGTCACAGCTTCGGCCTAGTCCACAAGGCCGGACGCCGCGGACTATCCTGAAGCCGCGGCCTCGCCTAAACTCCTGCCCGCTGCTCCTAAGGACTGGCGCTGTGTCCAAAAAAAAAAAAAAAAACAAACACAACTCGATTCGAATCGTGAATCAAGTTTTTTTTTTAACAAAATCGCAGATTTTTTTTTTTTTTTTTGTGAAAAATCGCCCAGCCCTAGTGTATACATAGCGCAGGGTATGGTACAGCATTTGGGCGGCAGCCCAGGTGCCAGGACGAAATTTTTTGTCACCATGGCACTTGGTGTTTGTCGAGCCCTGGCATAAGGCATGGAGGAGGAAGGCTCTGAAGTTCCAGCTCGTAGCTGTGAGACACGATATTGCAGATCCACATGTCTGAAATCTCCTCCTACCAAACCTTTGCAAAGAGCTGCAAACATCTCCCCCCATCCGTGTGTGAGTGGGTGAATCCTTTATTTGCTAGGAGGACCTGTTCCCTGGCTTAGCGGACTTTGGAATCCATGGTTTCTTCGAGTGGAACTACACTTCATCTGAGCAACACAAACACTATTTAATCAATTTTTATTATTCAAAACAAACTCCCCCCATCCATGTCTTCATGCTATTATTTGCTGAGAAATCACTTTGAAAACTGTCCCCTAGCATTTCTAGCTGTGGCCATCTTGGATAAGGGCAGATGTTCATTTATCATTTACTTCCTGGAATACATCTGCACTTAGCATCCTGCAGGTTCCAACACACTATTCCCAAGGCACACGTTCCTGTAGAAATGGCCGTGTAGGTAAGTGGGTGCTGCAGCGACCACCACCTGGAACTGTGTACAGCAATAAGCAACATTTTGGAGCCTCCCAGGACCCCTTTATCAGGGCAGGTCACATGCCAGATGAAGGGCCCCTGTGAGGCTCTGAAACGTTGCTTTTGCAGCACCCACTTTTCTTACACACTCTTCTCCTGCAGGTGGCGGCATCAAACTCAATCGGTGAATGAGCGAGCCGTGTCCTTCAACGAACGATAGAGAAAAAAAAAAGTTTAACACAAGTAAATATAATCTATGAAGATGTTCTGCGTCTTGTGATGTACATTACAGAAAAGCCGCGGCTCTCAATGCAGAGTCACCTTAAAAAAAAAAAAAAAAAAAGAAAATGGCGGCTCCCTCCCAAGACATGCCTTGGACGTTACATATGAGGGACTCCACTTAATACTCTCACCGGGTTGGACCCCCTTTTTGTCTTCATTCTTTGTGGCGGAGATACAACAAGGTGTTGGAAACATTCCTCAGAGATTTTGCTCCATAGTGACATGATAACATCACACAGTTGCTGCAGATTTGTCAGCTGCATATCCATGATGTGAATCTCCCATTCCACCACATCCCAAAGGTGCTCTATTGGATGAGATGTGGTGAGTGTGGAGGACATTGGAGTACAGGGACCTCATTGTCCAGTGGTGAGATGATTGGAGCTTTGTGACATGGTGCATTATCCTGCTGGAAGGAGCCATCAGAAGATGAGGACACTGTAGTCATAAAGGGATGGACATGGTCAGCAACAATACTCGGGTAGGTCGTGGGGTTTAAACCATGCTCAGTTGGTACTAAGGGGCCCAAAGTGTGCCAAGAAAATATCCCCCCCACCTTTACACCACCACCACCAGCCTGAACCGGTGATACAAGGCAGGATGGATCCATGCGCCAAATTCTGACCCGACCATCTGAATGTCGCAGCTGAAATCTCATCAGACCAGGCAACGTTTTTCCAATATTCTATTGTCCAATTTTGGTGATCCTGTGCCAATTGTAGCCTCAGTTTCCTGTTCTTATCTGACAGGAGTGGCACCCGGTGAGGTCTTCTGTTGTAGCCCATCTGCTTCAAGGTTCGATATGTTGTGCGTTCAGAGATGGTATTCTGCATACCTTGGTTGTAATGAGTGGTTATTTGAGTTGTCTTTCTATCATCTAGAACAGGGGTCTCAAACTGGGGGCCCTCCAGCTGTTGCAAAACTACAAGTCCCATGATGCATTGCAAGGCTGACAGTTACAAGCATGACTCCCTCAGGCAGAGGCATGATGGGACTTGTAGTTCCTCAACAGCTGGAGGGGCCCCCAATTTGAGACCCATGATCTAGAACCAGTCTGCCCATTCTCCTCCGACCTGAACAAGGCATTTTCCTCCACACAACTGCCGCTCACTGGATATTTTCTCTTTTTGGACCATTCTCTGTAAACCCCGAGAGATGGTTGTGTGTGAAAATCCCAGAAATCCTCAGACCAGCCCGTCTGCCACCAACAACCATGCCACGTTCAAAGTCACCTAAATCCCCTATACCAGGGATATGCAATTAGCGGACCTCCAGCTGTTGCAGAACTACAAGTCCCATGAGGCATAGCAAGACTCTGACAGCCACAAGCATGACACCCAGAGGCAGAGGCATGATGGGACTTGTAGTTCTGCAACCGCTGGAGGTCCTCTAATTGCATATCCCCGCCCTATACCATCCGCTCACCCGTCATGTGATCCAATGCCAGCACACCGGTCACATGACCTCGCTGAGGGCGCTGGGGCGGTGCAGATCATATGACTGGTGACAAACACCAACATTGCAAGACCACGATACGGCTTATGTAGGCGACACGACACCCCCCCCCCCCCCCCCAATAATAGGCTAACCACAACCCAACATGACCTGAGGTGACCTCTGGGGGTGTAGAGAAGTATATGTGGGAAGGTAGGTACCTCCTCAGAGGGAAATAGGTAGACTCACCCTCCGGAGGGCGGACACCGAGTAACATGGGGGGGGGGGGGGGGGCTGGGGTTACATAATTAGACTCACCCTCCGGAGGGCGGACACCGGGCAGCGCAGGGTTCGACTTAGGCAGCGGGAGAACATGGCTGGGACAGTCGCCTCAAGGACACGCCGGAAACAGGACCGGACCAATGACCCGGGAGAGGGGGAGCTTCGATCCCTACAGTGACCCTGTCCCCCCGTCCGCCATTTTGTCGGAGTCCGAAGCCTATTCTTCTGTGCGCATAGTCACTGGGAAGATGGGGGTCGCGCCGGAGACCGTAAGTGCTAACGCTCGGCCTCTAGCGGGTGGGAAGTCAAACGGAAGTAGGGGGGAGGGTGGGGCAGAAGTAAAACACTTCCATTACAGGGAGGAGGTTGCCATGTGACCGGGGGGCGTGGCCTACCATAACCCTTAGGGCGAATGCTTATCGTATAACGCCTCTTGTACAGAGAGATTGTATGATGTGATTGTGAGGGGACATACCAGACCGAGGAAAGTCACACGAAGCCATTACCGGGGCATAACTTCTAATGGGGCCACCAAGTCTACTGACATTCACAGAAACAAACTTCACTATATATATATATATATATATATATATATATATATATATATATATATATATATATATACACACACACTCCCTGGCAGCGACTCAATGCAGTTAGGCATCTAATGTGGTGTGGTGAAGACGACTTAGGAAGTAAACCCTGATGGGTTTACTTCCTCTTTGTTTCCCTGCATAGTAGCCCATTATGTGTCACTTACCTGACATAGGAGCCTGCGATGTCCCCTCTGCTACGGAGCGTCCATCTTCTTTCTGGGTATCATGGCTCCGGCGCTGTGATTGGCCGGAGCCGCAATGACGTCACTCCCGCGCATACGCACGGGAGCCGCCATTAACGGCATATCACCATTAGCAGCGCCGTGCTCAGTGCGTGCCACTGTCTACGGCGCATGCGCCATAGACAGCGGTGCCTGTCTTTTTGCAAATATCTCCTAAACCGTGTAGGTTTAGGGGATATTTCTTGGACCTACAGGTAAGCCTTAATCTAGGCCAGTGTTTCTCAACTCCAGTCCTCAAGGCGCCCCAACAGGTCATGTTTTCAGGATTTCCTTCAGATGAAATGGCTGTTGTAATTACTAAGGCAGTGAAACTGATCAAATCACCTGTGCAAAATAATGGAAAGCCTGAAAACATGACCTGTTGGGGTGCCTTGAGGACTGGAGTTGAGAAACACTGATCTAGGCTTACCTGTAGGTCAAAGTGGTCTGTGAGGATTTACAACCACTTTAAACTAAGCATCAGAATGGGGAAGAAAGGGGATTTAGGTGACTTTGAACGCGGCATGGTTGTTGGTGGCAGACGGGCTGGTCTGAGGATTTCTGGGATTTTCACACACAACCATCTCTCGGGTTTACAGAGAATGGTCTTAAAAAGAGAAAATATCCAGTGAGCGGCTGTTGTGTGGAGGAAAATGCCTTGTTGAGGTCAGAGGAGAATGGGCAGACTGGTTTGAGATGATAGAAAGACAACAGTAACTCAAATAACTTCTCTGATGAGATTTCAGCTGCGATATTCAGATGGTCGGGTCAGAATTTGGTGTAAACAACATGAAAGCATGGATCCATCCTGCCTTGTATCACCGGTTCAGGCTGGTGGTGGTGTAATGGTGGGGGGGATATTTTCTTGGCACACTTTGGGCCCCTTAGTACCAACTGATCATCGTTTAAACCCCACGATCTACCTGAGTATTGTTGCTGACCATGTCCATCCCTTTATGACTACAGTGTCCCCATCTTCTGATGGCTCCTTCCAGCAGGATAATGCACCATGTCACAAAGCTCCAATCATCTCACCACTGGACAATGAGGTCCCTGTACTCCAATGGCCTCCACACTCACCACATCTCATCCAATAGAGCACCTTTGAGATGTGGGGGAATGGGAGATTTGAATGGGCTGCCATGCCTGCAAAAACGCATAGGTGTGAACCTAGCATTAGGGCTACAGATAAAGAGGGAGAGGGCTGGATGCAGCTACCTAATCACCAAGGGACGTATGTGGCCCAGAAGGCTTGGTTCACACGAGTGCGGGTCATGTGTTCCGGTTGTAGCTATCACATTGATTCTTGATGCTATAAAGGTCCTTCCCCGTAGACCTCAGTGGTTTACACATGTGGCGCGCTCCCTCCTCTGCAGCCCTTGATAGTTTCTGAAAAGCATACAACCCTTAGTGATTTATGGGCTGTACATGGCCTTTTCCTGCCCCACCATCCTCATTGGTTTATGAGCTTCATGCTACCCACAGTGGCTTATAGGCCACACAAAGCCCTCTTCCCCCTTGTCTATGGTCCTCTGCCTTCTCCCGCCCCTGGGACCTATGTGGCCCTGAAGGCTTGGTTCACACTAGTGCAGGTCACGTGTTCCAGTTGCGGCTATCACATAGATTCCTGATGCTATAGAGGTCCTTCCCTGTAGCCCTCAGTGGTTTTTGCATGTGGCACTCTCCCTCCTCTGCAGCCCTTGATAGTTCCTGAAAAGCATACAGCCCTCAATGGTTCAAGGGCTACATGCAGCCCTCAGTGATTTATGGGCTGTACATGGCCTTTTCCTGCTCCACCACCCTCATTGGTTTATGGGCTTCATGCTACCCGCAGTGTAGGCCTCACAAAGCTCTCTTCCCCTTTGTCTACGGGCCTCTGCTTTGTCCCTCCCCTGGGACATATGTGGCCCTGAAGGCTTGGTTCACACTAGTGCGGGTCATGTGTTTTTCGGTTGCAGGTATCACATCAATTGCTGATGAATGCCTGAGGCTATGAAGGTCCTTCCCTGAAGACCTCAGTGGTTTTCGTATGTGGTGCTCTCCCTCTGCAGCCCTCAGTGATTTATGGGCTGTACATGGCCTTTTCCTGCTCCACCACCCTCATTGGTTTATGAGCTTCATGCTACTCACAGTGGTTTATAGGCCGCACAAAGCTCTCTTCCCCTTTGTCTATGGGCCTCTGCCTTCTCCCTCCCCTGGGACGTATGTGGCCCTGAAGGCTTGGTTCACACTAGTGCGGGTCACGTGTTCCGGTTGCAGCTATCACATAGATTCCCGATGCTATAAAGGTCCTTCCCTGTAGCCCTCAGTGGTTTTCGCATGTGATAGTTTCTGAAAAGCATGTAGCCCTCAGTGATTTATGGGCTGTACATGGCCTTTTCCTGCTCCACCACCCTCATTGGTTTATGAGCTTCATGCTACCCGCAGTATAGGCCACACAAAGCCCTCTTCCCCTTTGTCTATGGGCCTCTGCCTTCTCCCTCCCCTAGGACATATGTGGCCCTGAAGGCTTGGTTCATACTAGTGCGGGTCGTGTGTTTTTCGGTTGCGGGTATCACATCGATTCCTGATGGATGCCTGAGGCTATGAAGGTCCTTCCCTGTAGACCTCAGTGGTTTTCGCATGTGGCGCTCTCCCTCCTCTGCAGCCTTCGATAGTTCCTGAAAAGCATGCAGCCCTCAATGGTTCATGGGCCACATACAACCCTCTGTGATTTATGGGCTGTACATGGCCTTTTCCTGCCCCACCATCCTCATTGGTTTATGGGCTTCATGCTACCCGTAGTGGCTTATAGGCCACACAAAGCCCTCTTCCCCTTTGTCCATGGTCCTCTGCCTTCTCCCTCCCCTGGGACCTATGTGGCCCTGATGGCTTGGTTCATACTAGTGCGGGTCACGTGTTCCAGTTGCGGCTATCACTTAGATTCCTGATCTTATAAAGGTCCTTCCCTGTAGCCCTCAGTGGTTTTCACATGTGGCGCGCTCCCTCCTCAGCAGCCCTTGATCGTTTCTGAAAAGCATGCAGCCCTCAGTGATTTATGGGTTGTACATGGCCTTTTCCTGCTCCACCACCCTCATTGGTTTATGAGCTTCATGTTACCCACAGTGGTTTATAGGCCGCACAAAGCCCTCTTCCCCTTTGTCTACGGGCCTCTGCCTTCTCCCTCCCCTGGGACATATGTGGCCCTGAAGTCTTGGTTCACACTAGAGCGGGTCGTGTTCCGTTTGCAGGTAAGACATCAATTCCCCCACCCACAGCTGAATTACTGTTCTTGCAAGACGCACAGGACTGTCTTTTATTCCGAATGGCACCCCTACGCATCTCAGCTGGCAGCGTGGTCACGGGTGCAGGGACTACATGGAAACCACATGGTCAAAAAGACAATGCGGTTTCCTTGCAGTGGTTTTTAAAAATGCGCATGCACCTTTATTGAGCTGGTCATGTGGCACAGCAGCCCATTTAAATGAATGGGTTGCTGTGCCAGAGCAAATGCGGGAAGCACGGCCCACACCAGTGTGAACCGAGCCTTAAGTGATTGTAAAGGTAAACATTTTTTTTTTTTTTTTTTTAGAAAATACCAAGCATGTGATACTTAACTGCTGTGTGTAATGGTTTTTCTCAGAGCAGCCCGGAATCCTCCGCTTCTGGGGTTCCCCACCAGTACTTCTCAGTCCCATAGCCTGCCAAATGCCCCCATAGCAAGCCAATGGCTGCCGCTTCTCTGTCCATTGAGGTGAGAGAGAGACTCTGCACTTGTGCACATCGCTGACTCAAGATCAGGCTCAGGTAAGTATTTGGGGCCCCTAAACCACTGAAGGACACAGGGGAGGTAGAAGGCCGCATACAGTCCATAAACCACTATGTGCTGCAGAAGGAGAGGGAAAGGGTAGTATGTGGCTCATAAAATACCATGGGCTGCAAAAAGAAAGAAAAGGGCCGCATGCAACATAGAGATCACTGAGGGCTGCATGCAGCCCATAAATGACTAAGGGTTGCAGAGAATGAGCGATAGGGAATCCTGGGGCTCATAAACAAGCGGGGGCCACGTCACACTCAGCTCATACACTACTGCAGGCTGCAGCTAGGGAGGGAGAAGGCCACAAGCAGCCCATAAACCATGAGCATCAGATGAGGCCAATAAACCACTGAGGGCAGCAGGCATGGAAGGAAAAGGCCACAAGCAAATCACAAAGGAGGGAGAGGGCCGCATGCAGTGCATAAATCCCTAAAGGGCCGCATACAAGGAGGGAGAGGGCCGCATGTCGCCTGTGATGGTAATCACTTCGGGCGGGGGGCTTGTGGAACCCAGCTTACCTTGGAGAGCTCTGGAAACTCCTTGTCCAGCTCCCCCGGCCCCTCCTATGTGTCTATTAGCGGCAGAGGGTGACCGAGAACCCCAGTCTGATCTTCACTAATCATACTCACCGTAAAACCACACCGGACTCAGCATTTCCTTTTACCTGTTATCCAGGGTCTTATATGTGTGGTTTGTGTTGAAGGAATGAAGGGGTTCTTTCACTTGGGACAGTAATATTTCTGAACAATATCCCTCAAGAATATATGAAAATAAAGTCCCCCTTCCGTCAGAGACCATTGCTAGATGGTTTGAGGTGGAGGTTGCTATGTGTTTAAGTGTCTGTCTGCCTTGGGCGAAAAGTATTATGGGGTGTGTTTGTGGATTAGCTGTGAGGATGGAGGGGGGGAATTCCTCCAACAGCTCTCCCTGCTGATAGGACAGCCTACTGATGAGAAGTTTGAATACACCTGTGTGTCTGTTACTGAATGTAGTTTACCCCACCCTGTGTCATTATGCAAAGGAGGGGGGATTGTCCCCTGAGTGTATATCTCTGTTTGCGTCTGTTCAAATAAACAGTTCAAGTTCCAGCTTTGCAGCCAAAACGAGTCCTGCCTAGATTTAATAATATCTATTATCTATATACAGACTGGAGGAAGCGGTATATGACGGAAGCACTCAAGCAGAGTGTGGGAAGCAATTTCATTACATTGCCCATAAACCCTTGAGGGCTGCAGACCAGGAGGGAGAGAGCCCCATGCAACCAAACTACTAAAGGCAACAGGGGAGGGAGAAGGCAGAGGCAGTAGAAAAAGGAGAAGAGGGCTTTGTGCGGCCTATAAACTACTGAGGGTAGCACAAAGGCCATAAACCAATGAGGGTGGTGGAGCAGGAAGAGGACCATGTACAGTCCCATAAATCACCGAGGGCTGCAGAGGGGGGGAGAGCGCCACATACGAAAACCACCGAGGGCTACAGGGAAGGTCTTTTATTTGCAAAACTGCCAACTGGTCTTCTGTTGACACGTTTAAGTTTCACCAGGCTGATGTTTTGGCCTCCTCTGATACCAGCTGCTGAGCCCTTCTTGACCAGTTTTGTTATTTGGGCTTGTTGCTGGTGTTTGCTGTGTTGCCCATCCCTCAGATGCACTTGCATTTGGACATTCTGCAGGAAAGGCTAAGGATCCTGTAAGTTTACAACCAGGGACGTAACTACCACCATAGCGACCCATGCGGGCGCTATGGGGCCCGCAGCCGAGTGGGGCCCAGTGAGGATGAGAGCACCGCCGGCACAGTCTCCCAGCCAGGGGAAGAGAGAGGAAAGGAAGAGGCGAGCTGTCCGAATCAGCAGAGAATTGCAGCTGAATTGCCCGATGTAAGAGCTTTCATTAGAACTTCCAGTGTTCCCGGGGCTCACGTCACATAGCTCCACCTTTTGGCCCGGTGCCTTTGATAGACAGAACGCCAATCCAATGCGGGACATGTGACATCATCAAAGGCGTCGGGCCAAGAGGAGGGGCTATGTGATGATGAGCCCCGAGAAGACGGGAAATTCAAATGAAAGCTATTACAGCGGGCAATCCCGCTCTCTGCTGATCCGGGTGGCTTGCCTCTTCCTCTGCATAGGTGGGGCTGTATGGGGCACAGGCAGACCAAGCTGTATTGGGCACAGGTCACGCTGCATTGACACTAGGGCAGCCGTTGGGGGGAGGGGGTTGGGGGGGCTGTTTGCAGGGGAGCCCCATACAACATTTTGCTATGGGGCCCTGCTATTTCTAGTTAAGCCCCTGTTTACAACTAAGAAAATTGTATTTTTGACTGCTGCTAAAATCAATTTCTTGGAGGATACAAGTACAAGACCTTTCTCTCCGTTCTATATGATCCTTTATTGCTTGCTACAAAACTGAGGCTAAATGGAAGTAGGAGGGGGTTATGGGGGGATGTCCCTGCAGCTATCCCTTTTTTTTCCACTGTCCCATTGCCTGAAAGGAACTGCATATAACCCAAGCACTGTACATCAAGAAAAACAATTTTTACTGGCAAGTCAAAAAGCCTAATTTTCCTGATTTATCTCCATGGCAGCAAAGCCAACCAAACTGGTGGTATTTTAAGTTGTTGAGAACCAGGGTTTAAGGGTATTTTTTAACATCTAGACCTATAGCATTGAGGGGGTGGAGGTCACCATTGCATATGCTGCCCATAAAAATATGTCCGGAACAAAAAAAGGCTGTATTTGTTGCACAGCCAAATACTGAAGGTGCTGTCCTCACACATCCAATCAGGGAAGAAACCTCCCAGGAAGTGGCTGCAGGTCACATAGCTGATCAGGAGAATGGGGCTGGCAGCTCTACAACTGTATCTGTGGATAGTTGCCACTCAGGCTAGACTCCAGCCATGGCTCCCTTAGTTCATCTCATTACATAATAGGTTTAGTAAAGAAAGATAACATTGTTTTTGATTCCAGTTCATTTCACACTTCCACTTCCATTTGTGGCAGGATCAACAAGTATTTTCTGTACTTACCAAAAATATTCTTAGCCTGAAGAAGTAAAACAAATGAAGCCACCACATCGAAGGACTGGTAATCTGCAATGGTTTACATTTTTGTTTATGGGTTTAGTTTTCCTTTGCAGCGGTGTCAAACTAGCAGCCCTCCAGCTGTTGTGGAACTACAAGTCCCATCATGCCTCTGCCCGTGGGAGTCATGCTTGCAACTGTCAGCCACATGGGATTTGTAGCTCCACAACAGCTGGAGGGCTGCTAGTTTGACACCTGTGTTTTAGGCAGATGGATGGAAGTTAATCTGCCTCGGCACTCAGCTGGCTTTATCACTACAATCCTGGAAAGTGCATGGAGCCAGGTTATCAACATTTTCAGCCATACACCTGTGACATTTCCTTAGATTTCATCCGTTACTTTTACAGAACTGACCAACGATGATGTTGGAGGGAGGCTGGAGTTAATATTAATTGGGTTTACCTTCACACTTTATAAACAAAGGTAAGTACAGCACAACAGAATAAAACAAAACAAGAAAAACAAGTCCAATCCACATAAGTGGAGAAATGCTGTATCCAAAGAAGATAGAAGCCAAGATTCCTTGTGACAGAAAGTGGGATAATTACTCCAAGTCAAAAATGGGTGACAATATCCTCCACCATATAAGCTGAATTGCGCTTACCAGATAAGATGGACCTCTGTGTTACAGAAGGTCAAGTACGCATTTATCCCAACAGGGATGATAGTAACTCCTGGCACTGCTTTAGAGATCCTCGCTCCAGCAAGATGGAAAAAAACGCCCAGCAGAGAGTTCCAAATAGTAAAAGCCTCCAGGTCAGCAATGGTGAATGTTAGGATAATACAGCCTCCCCAATGGATATGAAAGGATATAAGGACATACTCTAAGTGTACTCCGTAAGTTTATTCAGATAAAAAAAATCATGTAGTGGACATGAAAGTATAGCGCTCAAAGGCGCAAGCAGTAAAAAGCCAAATAGATATCAATAAAAAGATCACTGGATCAAGTGTATAAAAACACATAGGGATGGCAGCGGGTGATGTTCGTGCATAAGCTCCTCCCCCCGTGCGTGGCGTTACGTCCTGATAGGACTTCGTCAGCGAGGGTGGAGCTAGACAGTCACCAGACAGGTTTATATGGACGACTGGTGTCTGCACAGGATGTGGCGGAACGGAAGCCAGAGATGCTTCTACAAAGCGGTCGCCTTAGTGTGCGGGGACACCAATGTCTACAGTCTAATGAACAACTAATACAATAAATTATGAACGAAAAACGTTCTAATTCTAAAATAGCTAATATGCTTAAAAACAGACAAACAAAAAAGGGGTTGCCCACGGCCATCTCTTTAACAATCTCATCAATATGTACATGATATAAAATCAAATTAATGAGAAAACAATATGTAGATAAAACAAACATTACAAAAATTACTTATCTGATATAAAACAGTTGAGGTCAAATTCAACATTTAACCCCTTCAGGACCGCAACCATCATGGAATATTCTGAAATGTTTAGAAACTTGTGTTTTTAAACCCCTTTTGATGTTGTTTACATGTTCAGCTATGCGGACACCCATAGGTCTGGAGGTTCTGCCTACATATTGGAGTCCGCAGTCACACTGCAACATGTACACAACCCCTACTGTATCGCACATAAGATAAGATTTTTGATCTGGTATTTTTTATTAGTAGCAGAGGCAGTGAACTCCTTTCTTCTTTTAAGATTGTATCTGCATTGCTTACACGCTGGGCATTTCCCACAAGCGTAAAATCCTGACAAAAAATTAAAGATTCTATTTTCTTTTATCACTGGAGGATCCACCACACTCAGGGCTAACATGTCCCTCAGTGTTGGTGGTCTCCTATAAATGAATCTCGGACGAGAGGGTAGTACTGTGCCTAGAATACTATCCTTTTTTTAAATTTCCCAATGTCTCATGATTATCTTCTCAAATTTCTTATGTTGGATGTTGTAATCTAAGATTATTTTATACTCAAAATGATCTTTTATCAGAATCTGCGACTAAAATAGCTCAGTCCATATTTCCGATACTGTCTATATCACCTATTATATGCTCTTTGGTATATCCTTTTTGTAAAAAACGATCAGCCAAAACATTAGCCTGTGCATAATAGTCTGAGTCCAGGGTACAATTCCGCCGTAAAGGAATGAATTGACCTCTGGGAATATTATATAGCCAAGAGTGATGGTGGAAGCTAACCAGGGATATGTACCGTTTCTATAAGTCGGCTTGAAGTAGTTTTTGGTCTTAAAAGAACATCCTCGTTTAAAAATTTCTGAATCTAGGAAGGCTATGCGCGAAGCATCAGCATTCCAAGATAAACGTATGTTTTTTGTATTACCATTAAGCTGACATAAAGAGTTGGAGGCTGATTAGATCCCCCTCCCATATCATGATCAAATAGTCTATATATCTTTGGTAGCAGACCAGCTGTGCTGGCCTGCTACCAAAGACAAATTCCTCTTCCCAAAGTGCCATAAAAATGTTTGCGACACTTGGCGCAAAACGAGCGCCCATGGCAACTCCGAGTATTTGTAGGAAAAACTTTCCGTCATACCAGAAATAATGTCTGGCCAGACAGAATTCCAAAGATTTCAGAAGGAAATCCTTAAGTGAGGGAGATAGAGTGGACTTATTAAGAGCCCATTGAACTAAGATGAGGGCTTCGCGGTGGCCTATGATGGTGTACAACGAGCTAACATCAGCTGTTACTAGAAGACTGTTTTCTTTACAAGGGATTTTTTTCTATGATCTGAATAATGTTTTGTATCCTTAAGATAAGCCGTAGTGGTAGACACTAACAGCTTCAAAATATAATCTATATACTGACCCAAGCGTGATGATACAGAATCAATACAGTTGACTATGGGCCGGCCGAATCATCACGCTTGGGTCAGTACATAGATTCTTTTTTTTTTTATTATTATTATTAATAAAAAATACCAGATCAAAAATCTTATCATGTAGGATACAGTAGGGGTTGTGTACATGTTGCAGTGTGATTGCGGACTCCAATATGTAGGCAGAACCTCCAGACCTATGGGTGTCCGCATGGCCGAACATGTAAACAACATCAAAAGGGATTTAAAAACACACGTTTCTAAACATTTCAGAATATTCCATGATAGGGATCTGAGATGTCTAAAATTCTGGGGTCTGGAAAAAGTAAATAAACATTGGAGAGGGGGGGGGGGATGATATAAGGCAGTTGAGTCAACAGGAATCCCTGTGGATTCATGAAACCCAGGTTGCGGTCCTGAAGGGGTTAAATGTTGAATTTGACCTCAACTGTTTTATATCACATAAGTAATTTTGTAATGTTTAATCTACATATTCTTTTCTCATTAATTTGATTTTATATAATGTACATATTGTTGAGATTGTTAAAGAGATGGCCGCGGGTAACCCCTTTTTTGTTTGTCCGTTTTTAAGCATATTATCTATTTTAGAATTAGAACGTTTTTCGTTCATACTTTATTGTATTAGTTGTTCAGTAGACTTTAGACATTGGTGTCCCCGCATACTAAGGCGACTCTTTTGTAGAAGCATCTCTGGCTTCCGGTTCCGTCACATCCTGTGCAGACACCAGTCGTCCATATAAACCTGTCCGGTGACTGTCTAGCTCCACCCTGGCTGACGAAGTCCTATCAGGACGTAACGCCGCGTACAGGGGGAGGAGCTTATGCACGGACGTCACCCGCTGCCATCACTGTTTTTATACACTTGATCCACGGATCTTTTATTGATATCTATTTGGATTTTTACTGCTTGCTTCTATGAGCGCTATACTTTCATGTCCACTACATGATTTTTTATTATCTGAATAAACTTACGGAGTACTTAGAGTATGTCCTTATAGCCTTTCATATCCATTGGGGAGGCTGTATTATCCTAACATTCACCATTTCTAACCTGGAGGCTTTTACTATTTGGAACTCTCTGCTGGGCGTTTTTTTCCATCTTGCTGGAGCGAGGATCTCTGAAGCAGTGCCAGGAGTTACCATCATCCCTGTTGGGATAAATGCATACTTGTCCTTCTGTACCACAGAGGTCCATCTTATCTGGTAAGCGCAATTCAGCTTATATGGTGGAGGATATTGTCACCCATTTTTCACTTGGAGTAATTATTCCACTTTGTGTCACGAGGAATCTTGGCCTTTCATCTTCTTTGGATACAGCATTTCTCCACTTATGGGGATTGGATTTGTTTTTGATTTGTTTTAGTCTATTGCGCTGCACTTACCTTCGTTTATAAATTGTACTTCTAGGCATATGTGATTACCTATAGTGTTCAGCTTGCATTTCATTTGTGCTTTTCGGTTGTGTGTGCGCTAATTGCTCCGTTTTTATATTTTTCTCTTAACACTACATAATTTCAAGAGGAAGTAAACCCTGGTGCGTTTTACTTCCTCTATTTCCCTGCAAAGGTAAAGCATAATGGGCTACTATGCATTGCATAGTAGTCCATGATGTGTCACTTACCTGAAACCGAAGCACACAATGTCACCGTTGTCCCCACTACCATGGAGCATCCATCTTCCCCCCCCTCTTCCTTCCGGGGCCGCAAACTCCGGCTCTGTGACTGGCCGGAGTCACATGTGCGCGGGTGCCGCCAGTCATGGCTTGACCCCTATCAGAAACAGCATGATGTGCCCTTTCTAATGTGCACATGCACTGATGCTGGGCTTTTTAGTTAATACCTCCTAAACCGTGGAGGTTTAGGAGATATATCAAGCACCTACAGGTAAGCCTTAACCACTTCCCGCCCAAAGACGTCATATGAGATCTTTGACTTTCAGTGGGAATATCTGAATGATGCCTGCAGCTACAGGCATCATTCAGATATCCTTGTTTTCAGCCGGTGATTCTGTGCACCAAAAGAACGTTCATAATGGCGGTTCCGCCACTTAATTGTTCTTACAAGCGACGCGGGGGGGGGGCATCCACCACCACCATCCGGTGCTTCTCCAGGCTCTCCCATGCCATCGGGGACCTAGAGAAAGAATCGGCCGCCGCTGGATGACGACCATAGAGATATCCGGTGACCAGATGGTCACCGGTCATCTCTATGACCGTCAGAAGCCCGGGCCTGGCGTTATGACGTCACGTCCTGGCCGCGGATGTAAACAAAGCCTGTGCATCGCATACTAGCTCATTATGAAATACTTCCCTTTCAAGCTGTTGCAGCAGCCCCCACACACTGCTGTGACCGGCGACATGTCTCCCGAAGTTATTTCCAGGTTTGCGGGCTCTGGCGCTGATTGGCCAGAGCTGCGATGACGTCACTCGCACGGGAGCCACCGGGCACGGCGCAGCTACTGAAGAAACAGCACGAGCGGGCCGTTTCTTTAGTGCACATGAAGATATTGTACAGTGAATATCTCCTAAACTGTGCAGGTTTAGGAAATATTCACGGTATCTACAGGTAAGCCTTATGATAGGCCTACCTGTAGGTAAAAGTGGTGTAACAAAGTTTACAACCACTTTAACTTCGTATAGTAAAACATTTTTTTTTCTGCCAGTAAATACCTTATACAGCCCACTTCCTGTTTCTTGTCTGGTAATGAGCCTAGGCTTATGACATCATGCACAGCTCTCTCTCACTCTCGTGAGTTTGCCAGGAAGGGAGGGGGAATGAGTCATAAGAGGGCCAATTAGAGCTGCAGGTGTCTGTGTAAATCCAGGAAGTGAACAGGCAGCAGCTTCAGCTGCCCACAGTTAAAATGGATGCAGCCAGACTTAGTGGAGGGAGATTTCTGCAGCATATTTGGCAAGTACAGAATCACAGTATATATAAAATAATATGCAAAGTGGTTGGAGGGAAGCTTCAAAATGGCAAAGATGTTTTTATTACAAATTATGTAGGCAGACTGCAGTTCCTCTTAAAGCTCCCTGAAAATTAATACTTTTTTCCCTAGGCTAGAATCACCATTGAGGAAGGTTTATATAGCTATCATGTCTCCTCTCCAGGGAGAATACATTGAATGCTTGTAGTCATTCATTGTAGCCGAGGTCCCCTTATTAGGCTTTGTTGCCCTGTTCTGGACTCTGTCCAGTTAAAGCACATACTTCCTGGTGACCAGAACTGAACTACATACTACAGTACACTGGTATTGTTCAATTAAGCTGATCTCAGGAAAATATCAGAGGTGCAGAATAAAGGAGAGGTTCAAAACAGACGACAGGATTTCATTAAAGATCAGAAAAGAAAATAGATGGTTGATAAAAGACTTCACTTACCTTTTAACTTATACCTACCGTTGACCCTATAAGGAGGCTTACCTGCAGGTTCAGTGACCATCTCCTAATCTTGCACTGTTTTGCTGATATTCACACTGCATGCAGCAGGTGACATTACCAGCCCATGCGCTCTCTGAAGGGATGGCATACCCATGCCATCCTTTCAGAGCTTTGTGCCCGGGCCATGACTCCTGCACGGGAGTGACATCATCATGGTTTTTAGCCAGTCAGACAGCCAGAGCTCGTGTCCCGAGAAAGAGTGAAGATGGAAGCCCTGTCAGCGTGCCGCTGGAGGGCTTCGTTGTAAGGTAAGCATTTCATAATGTACACATTATGCCACTGTCTTGCAGTTTTTTTTTTTTTTTTTTTTTTTTAAAGGGCAGTTTACTACCACTGTCACTGCACCAATGGACCTCAGTAATGGCTGTGGAGTCTTCACTCTAGTATAAAGGCTGCCACTTTTTCAACACTCTCTGTGCTGCTGGAGAACTCTGCTCCATCCAGACTCTATTCCCACTAATCAACTCTCTCCTCCCAAAATACTCTGCATTGATGGAGGACTCTGCTCTTTCCTCAGCCTCTCCTGAAAAATTCTTTGCTGCTGGAGCACTCTGCTCCTTCTTTCTATTTAACGCTCCATCACCAAGACTCTGCTTCTTCCTTGAAAGTATGGTACACACCACTAGAGTTTTTTTGGGGGGTTGAACAAAAAAAAAAGTGTCAGCATCAGTCGTAGACTTTGTACTAACAATCCGTCGTTAGTACAGCTGAGCTGCTGTGTTCTGAGGGGGGCACTAGCCCCCCTCAGAACACTCCGATCAGCGCTCTCTGCCATTGGCTAAGAGTGCTGATCGGGAGTCAGTCGTCTGCTGCTTTTCCTGTATGAACAACCGGCTTCTGTCAAACAGATCAACATAAACACGGGCCGTATGACAGCCATTTTGTTTGTGTTTAAATTCAGTCTGTGGATACAGTGCTTAAAGAGGAAGTAAACCTTTTACTTCCTCTTTATTTCCCGGTAAAGCATAAATAAGCTACTATGCATCGCATAGTAGCCCATTATGTGTCACTTACCTGAAACCGACGCCTGCTATGTCACCGCTTTCCCCACTAGCAGCAAGCATCCATCTTCACCCCTCTTCCTTCCGGGGGACCGCGAACTCAGGCTCTGTGACTGGCCAGAGTCACGCGGGAGCCGCCAGGCACTATCTGCCCTTTCTAAAGTGCGCATGCGCCGTAGACATCAGCACACAGCTTTTTTGTAAATACCTCCTAAACCGTGGAGGTTTAGGAGATATTTCCAGCATCTACAGGTAAACTTTAATATAGGCTTACCTGTAGGTAAAAGTGGTTGTACAGGGTGTACAACCACTTTAACTCTCCTGAAAAAAAAAATCTGCTCCTTTTCCTAACTCTCTTCTCCTGAAATACTCTGGCACAGAAAGGGAGAGAGTTAGAGGGATGAGCAGTCCTCTGGTGGCAAAGCGTATTTAAGTAGAGGAAGTTTGCTGCCCAAAGAATTATTTCTGCTCTCTTGGTATACTCTTAGAATTAGTGGAGTTGGCAAACTCTTCTCCTGAAACACAGCACCCCTGGGGGACTCTACGTCTTCCTATAACTTTCCTCTCCTGCAATACTCTGCACTGCTGGCTGAATTTGCTCTATCCTCTTAACCAACTCTCCTCTCCTGAAATATTCTGCACTGGTAGGGGACTCTGCTTTTACCTCTAATACTCTTGAAATACTTAGCTTCTTCCTCTAACTCTTCTCTACTGAAATTCTCTGCTCTGCTGGAGTACTCTGCTCATTCCTCTTTGCCCTCTTCAAAATACTCTGTAGCAGGAGTATTCTGCTCCTTCCTCTAACTCTCCTCTCCTACAATACTGTGCTTGGGGACTCTACTGCTTCTATCTGACTCATCCTCTGAAATACTCTGCACTGCTGGGAGACTCGGGGGGAGATCTACTGAAACTGGAGCACTCAGAATCTGGAGCAGCTGTGCATGGTAACCAATTAGCTTCAGCTTGTTAAATTAAGCTTTAGCAAGAATACCTGGAAGCCGAGTAGTTTCTATGGAGCGGGGCAGGAGATTTTGCACTCTCCAGTTTTAGTAAATCACTTCCTCTGTTCATTCGAAGAGTATTTCAGGAAAAAGGAGCTCTATACTTGCTGAAGCGGATTCCTCCAGCAACAGACTATCTCCATTCTGCACTTCAAATCATACCGGAAATTCCATTCAGAATTTTGTTCATCTTTCCCAATATGCCAGGAACTGTGGGGTCTTAATAATAAGTCTGAGCCTAGTAGGATTGAATTGAGGTTTTATTAGACACAATGCAAGAAGATATAATCCATCCATTGTCATCGGCGTTTATAAGAACACGAACTTTGGAGACATTCTTGTCCATTCACCATGAAAAGTATGGAGGCCCATCCTCACGCCATATTGAAGAAAAAAAAAAGTTCTTAAAAAAAAAAAAAATAAATGTAGGACACTAATGGTGAGAAGTGGTGGGGTTTAAAAGAGAACACAAAAAAATAAATAGGGGCCCATATCCCAGGAACACAATACATATTGGGTCAGGCAAGCAGAATTTCTTTGTTCAATGCCGTATCCTTCTACCAGAGAGTGGCGAATAGAAGACTTGTGTCTGAGGGCTCAGCCATCATTTTATTTTAGTCAAGCTTGGAGTTGCAATTGTCATTTTATTTCATTTTGGCAATTGACTCTAGCTATGTGCACTTTATATTTTTACTATATAAATAAAAACACAAAAATATGACTGTCACTAATTCATTCTATGATCATTGCAAACTTGTAGCTTTCTATTTTATATACTCCTTTCAGCGACGTGAAGACATCCAATAATGCAAATAAAGGGCTGTTAAAATAAGAGAACATTAGTAGGGCACTACCTCCGCTGATGGTGCAGTCCTCCAAGGAATAAAACAATGGAAGGAGGGATGTTTACTCTCTAGCAAGAACAGTCATCTTGGCTAAAACCAAGTCAAATGAAGAGACGGAACTAAACCCAAACGCCCTGTACACAGATAGCCCCCCAATTCTCAGTACCACAGGCAAGAATGACGCATTCAATTGACTCGCTGACAATTTGGAACACTGATATAGCCCAGGAGGAATATAGTCTTATTGTTTCCACTCAAGCTTTGCTGGGGCCAATCTCTAGGATGCACCTCTGGCAGGGGAGTCCTGGGGACATGGAGACATAAAGCTGCGAGAAAAGTCCCAGAGGACAGGGGAATATCCATCTGCTGGCAGAAGCATGGATTACACAAGGACATTCCTTTGGCAGGGGATTCCTAGAGGAGACGACATGGCTGTCTAGTTGCTTGGAGACTCGTGGAAGATATGGACGTCCAGCTAGCCAGAGACTCGTGGCTGTCTATGTAGTGGGAGGAGACATGAATGTCCATCGGCTGGGGGCTTCGTGGTGGACGCAGGGAGATTCATCTACCAGGGGCCTCATGGAGAACACCACGTTGTACATTTGCTGGGGGGAACTTATGGAGGACACTGGTACATTAATCTGCCAGAGAACTTGTAAAAGGACACAGGGCCTTACATTTTGCTTGGAGATCTATGGAGGACACAGTGACATCCAGCTGTCTTAAGACTCGTGCAGGGCACCCATGGAGGACACAAAGTTGGCCACTTGCTGGGAGATGTCCATCTGCTGGGAACTCCTGAAAACCACGGGGACGCTCGTCTGCCGAGAAGACTTGGAGAACATGGGTAAGTTAATCTGCTGGGAGACTTATGGAAGACATGGGGACAGTCATCTGTCTCAAGAATCGTGGAGGACAAATTGACATCCATGAGCTAAAAAACTCATGGAAGGCCATAGAAGCCCCCCAAAAAATATTAACAGCAGATAAAGTTTCTTAATTTAATTCGTGATCGCAGCAAAACTTGAAGTCCAAAACGTAAAATGCCACCTGCCGTCAGAACATTGACCTTGCAGCAATAAAATGTGAAACCGTGTGCTCCTAGTTCTCAGATCCACCGTCGGTCACAAAAACTGATGCAGTCCACAGCTGCTAAACTTGGTCTGGGCTTCTTGGTTTCAAACTTCTGGTCACAAAAAATGCTACTTTGCCATTACGGTCTACAGGTTTGAGCAACCCAACAGCATTGTCCTGGCGCACACACAGGCTCTGGTATTGTTAGTAACCCCAGGGACGGAGTTTCACTTTCCCTGTTCCAGTAGCCGAAGCTCTTGAGGGAAAGGTCAGTCTACAGAGGCTAGGAAAATACACTGATGTGCCAAGTTAGTAGTTTGATTCCTGGCCCTCCTCTATTGTCAACAGTCCTAGTCTCCAATCTCCGGCACAACCCAGGAAACTCATTCTTATGTCCTCCTCAGTGCTTCTTTAGCATATCCACATACTCTCACATTTCTATCTTCATCAAATGCAGTCTGAACCTGCTAATGTTCTAATGAAATCCAAACCAAGCTCTAAAAGATGTTCTGGTGTGGTCACCACTGAACTTCAGCCTTCGTAGGTTATGTTACAGTGCAGTCACTAGCTTCCCTGGTCTTCTGACTTTCCAGCACAGCCACAATCAACTCTGGCCCAATAACGTCCCCATATGGTCACCCGTTAACATGTCAGTGTTGTAAGCATTCTAATATTCCGACGTGGTTCCCACTATCTTTGAGTTCTTTTTTTTCTGTTTCAATAATTTTTTTAAGCCAACATGCTATAGTTCCACCACCACAAAGGCTAGCTTTGACAGTTTTAACAAGGGTTAGCTTACCAAAACAGCCAAAAATGAGGCACTGTAAAATGTTGTGACCACTATGCCTAGCCTCCCTATGACTTGAGGTTACCATGATTTCCTGGCAGCAGGGTTGTCACTGGCTGTCTCAGCCTTTTTATATTGCAGCGTGGTAACCATTATCTTGAGCATTCTTGCAATTTAAATATGGTTCCCCACTAACCTTGTTCTCCTGACTTATCAAATCACCGTTTAGCACTGGGATGTTCCAGTGTGGCCACAAGCTGTCTTTGCATTCAGACGACTGCACGTTTTAGATAGCTGTTACTCAACCTCACGATTCTGTATCGCATATATTCCCAAAGCTTAAATAAAAACACAGCTTCTAAAATGTACATATATATTTAATAAAATACTTTATGTGTCTCTGTTGTAAACATTTATATTGTCCTGTCACAACAGATGTTTTATATGTTTTGGTGTTCATTAAACCCACATGAGCACAATCTATGAAGTACAAGGACACGTACATGCTTAATTTGTTATCTCTGTAAGTGCCTAACCGCTGTTTGCGTCCTACAAATACATTCGATTTTTTTCAGTTGTTTTTGAGTGTTTGGAGTTAAACTAAAAATAAGGATGTAATTTTAGGTTTCCCTTTATCGCTGAAGTGTATTTCTCCTCATTAACAAATTTGACGGTGTCGCGATAGTTCACTATAAAGTGAAAAAAGATTCAGACAGCTTGTGGTGCTCCAGCGTAGTCACAGATGTAATGATCCCACGAGAGCACAGCCTTCCACGTCCACTGTGTGTTCAGCCACAATCATTTTACGATACTACAGCCAAGATCATTTCCCATCTTCTGTCACTTCTTCAGGAATGACCAGCCAGAGGGACACCTGTAAAGAGAAACTAGACCTTGTATCAAACCCTTTTAGCGACCTTCCACTACGATTGTATCCTAGTATGCATCTACTAGGAAGTTCGACGAGAAAGCTCTGCCGAAATCAGATCTCCTGTGTGTGACATGATCCCAATGTGTTTGTGTGGAGCTTGTGCCATATTTTTTTTAGTTATGTTCCCTCTTCTTTCCTTTCACGAATCTTGGCAGGGCACAATTTCAGAAATAGCCCACAAACAGTGACGAGCGCAAAAAAAAAAAAAAAACACTACAAGGTGGATTGCAAACCTGTTAGTTACATCATTAGGAGCAAGCAAAAAGTAAAAACAGAGCACTTTGCTATAAACCAGTGTAATAATGAAAACAGTAATACAAATCTATTGCCTTCAGCTATTGTTTATTAGTCTCATTGCAGCAGAAACATACAACAAACCCTGAGAGATAAAGTACCTCCGGAGTTCTCATCTGCGGCATCACGCTTCACAGCTAGAGAGATCACACAGACATGGCACAGGAACAATATCTTCTCCATCAGAATCACCTTCTTCCTTACACTCACTGGAGCAGCCCTTTTCAACCAAGGTGCCTCGAGGTTTCTTCAGGGGTGCCTTGGCAAAATGGCTAAAAATTGCATACAAGCCAGCAAGTAGATGAAGGTTGCCTTTTAGTTACACCAATTCACAGGTTTTGCACGTTGTGCACCATTGCAACCTTCTAGCTGTCGTCATCCTAACGACCAATGGCGTCATCAGTTAAAAAGGGGGATGTCAGTCGCCTGCATAACATCCTTGTTTGACCCTCTCCTGCCTCTCTCCATCAGCGTTGGGGGTCACATTAGCTGAGTGATGGAGAAAAACTGAGGGAGAAGAGAAACTGTGGAATACTAGTCAGTACCAGTTTGCAAAAGTGTATTTGCTTTGGAAGAGTAAATAACCTCTAACGTTGGGTGTCCTACTTGGACATGTGGATGTTGCGCCATTATGTAAAACTATAATAGTTGTTACATTTTAGAATGGGGGTGCCTCGAGGCTGTCCATAAATTTTTAAAGGGTGCCTTGACGGGGAAAAAAAAAAAAAAAAAGTTGCGAAACACTGCAATGGAGGACTCAGAGGAACGCACGCATGGAATTTAGGGACAATATTTTCACCATCAAAATCACCTTCTTCCTACAATGACTGAAGATGCAGACACGTGAAATTCAGGGACAATAGCTTCACCATCAGAATCACCTTCTTTCATGCAAGGAGTACGATGCAGGCACGCATGGAATTTAGGGACAATATCTTCGCCATTAGAATCACCTTCTTCCATACAATGAAGAGGACGCAAAATGAATGGAGTGACTTGTATAGCGCTACCTATGCGAACTGAATCGCCTCAGGGCGCTTTTTGCCACCAGAGTCAATCTGCGGCATATCGCGGTCCTTTACCCCATAGGGTCCCGACGCGCCTAGACACGCAGAGACACGCATGGAATTCAGGGACAATATTACAATCAACTTCTTCCTCGCAAATCGCTCTGACGACCTAGAGACGTGCATAAATTCACAAGAGAAGTCCCCGGTGAGGACTGCATGTGAAAAATATGCCATGATACAGCACTAGAGATAGAAGTCAGAATATGACGCTCTTCTAACCAGGTTTCATTTAATTTCCAGGAGAGTCCATTTTCCAAGAGGCTTGGTGGTCAGAAGCTAAAGAAGACACTACACAGAATGACTAAAAAAAGTATTTATTTATATTAAAAAACACAACAAAAATGCTGAAAAAAAAACAAAAAAAAAAAAAACGCAGAGCGAAGTCTAACAAGGATTAGAAATAAAGCTTCATTCAGACGTTGTGAGTATCACCTGGTATCCTCATGTCAAAATAAGCCATCTTCCAGAAAAATCGATGTCCACCATGTGCATCTGGAATCTTCTTGGTCAGACAAAATAAATGAATCTACAAGTTAGGTAAGTGTGTCCACAGAATTTATTTCTCCAGTAAACCACTTTAAATGAACTACACAGAATATAAAATGCAACACATGCACATTTCCTGGGACAATAATATTACTACAACCGATTCTAAGACGTTGCATCATGTACTTTTACGTTACATAACAAAATAAAATAAAATTTGTAGGGACAGAACTGCATCCACTGCCGTCTTCACTGCCTTCTGGAGGGCACCTGGAAGACAAAAATCCCTCTTAGAACAAGTGCAAGCAACACGGCAAGAGATGAATTCCACAGAAATAAGAACAGATAAAACATTTAATGCTACTGCCAGATAGAAATAAAAAAGGAGCCAAATAATTCTACAAAACAGGCCACCGGCTCCAAGTAAAGCAGTGACAAAACAACCTAAAAAACATCAGCCATTTTATAGAAATGTGATCTCTAAGTGGCTGACAAAGAATGGAGGAGACACAGTTTGGGAATTCTACACGCCACTCACCACCTCAAATGTATTTGGTGCGGTTCAGCGCTCGCTCTGCCAAGTGTCCACTTTTATCTGTTATCTTATCCCAGTCCGTCTGGCCAACAACAAAGCCGATGGCCCTTTTCCGATCAGCATCTTTCTTTTCTTCCAGATCGGCCCATCTGACCTGGTGAAAAGAAAAAAAAGAAGAAAAAAAAAAGCAACGATCAAAAAACTTGTAGCAAATGAGATGGAGCAGAAAATTTCCATGGCCAGTTATAATAAAGCCATGGCTTCATCAACAAGATTTTGTTTATAGGACGCTGCTTTGAATCTGCTTTACCCTCTTTTTCCCAGGCTCAGACTCCCGCGTGTCATAATCATCGGGAAGTTGTAGATAATCTTCCATGCGACTAGACACCGCTTCGTAGTCCCGCTTCCTCTTGTTGCCCTTTAAGCCATCCAGCTTATCTGGGGAGAAAGAAGTATGCTGGATTACAAACCCTCCTGACGACAATCGACATTCATTATAACACAGCCCTGCACAGGGGGACCAGCCAGATCCCAGTAAGTGGAAGGAACCAAGTTGATGCCATCTAGAATGGTTACTATGGACAGTACAGCATGGCCACTTCTGAAAATTGGCTGAGCCACAGATACTATTAGGGCTCATGTTGTCTGGCTTCTTCTTAAGCAGCCTTTACATTTGAACGCTGCTCAAAATGCATGCATTCGAATGGAAAAAACGCAGCGTGTGACCTGCTTTGCCTGCAGTTTACACACACCGGCTGCATCCGGAGATATGCAAGGCAAGTTGGGTTAAACGGCCTCAAAATTATCATCTAGATCATTGAACTTAATGGGAATTTGCTGACCTGCGTTTTAAATGAACATCAAGCACATGAAACCAACGCATGTCTACAAGAGATCTTATGATTTGTCTCAGTGCTAAAACGGGAAACCTGCCGTCATTACAATACAGTGCCAATAGGAAACACCTTCAGTGTGATGCCACGCTGCCATGTGATCACAGTGTAGTAGAGCAGATACAGCAATGCAGAAATCTGATATTCTGCCATTGCCATCTGGTTCCCTGTAAGGAGCTGTTGCTAAAATCTAAATAGGAAAAAGGAATTAAAGGGATTGTAACGTCTGTTTTTTTTTCCCCAATAAAAACAACAAGGCATACTTGCCTCCTCTGTGCAGTTGGTTTTGCACAGAGCAACCCTGATCCTCCTCTTCTCTGGTCCCTTCTTCTGTGCTCCTGACTGGTGCCCCAACAGCAAGCAGCTTACTATGGGTGCACCAAAGCAGAGTCCCAGCTCCCAGCCCAACCGTGCCCCCTCTCTCTCCTGATTGGCTGACTGACTTTGATCGACAGCAGTGGGAGCCAATAGCACCACTGCTGTGTCTCAGCTAATCAGAAGGGAGAGACAGTCCTGGACAGAGATGGGGCTCAGGTAAGTATTAGGGGCAGCTGCTGCACACAGAAGTCTTGTTATCTTAATGCATAGAACGCATTAAGATAAAAAACCTTCTGACTTTACAACTCCTTTAACCTGCCAAAAAGGACAATCCTGTCATTTGCACAACCCCAAGAACTGAAGGTCCTAGGAGAGGCACATCAGAACAAGACCTGCTGTGTATAGACAAGTGGCAGTCTAAGCCTTGAACTCTGGCCAGGCCATGCCCTCAACACTGTTCACTCCGCTCACTGGAGCTTACTCAGGGGGATGCTTCAGCTCTCATCTGTCATTGTCTGGAGCGTTGGCAGGCTCCTTCCCGGCCAGCACTTACAGGACTACACCTCCCTGCAGCCCTCTACTGCAGTAAAGTAATATAGCTATGTCACCAACATGCCACCCCCCCAAACCTATGATGGACAATGAGGGAGAAGCAAAACTAATGAGATCAGCACTGTTCTTCAGCCAGTCCTCTGTCAGCACATGTGCATACAGCAGAGCCAGACTGGCTTGGAGAGTTGCTCCTCCCACTCTACAGGATAATATATAGACAAGTTTCTGATGCTTACAATAAATTTACATATTCACAGCAAAATCATTTAAAACGCAACCAATCTGTTTATAACATCCTGAAGAAGTTGAGCTTTAAAGTGGTTGTAAACCTCTGAAATAAGAAAAAAAGGAACAAGGCATATCCTTCAATATTGTGTACTCGCCTCTATCCAAAGCACCTAGTGTGGTTTCGGTCTGCTCTCTCATTCATCTGCTAGCTGCATTTATCACTTCTGACAGTCTATGTGGACACCAGACAATCCCGGAAGACTCCTACTCACCCAAAGTACACAGCAGGCGATTGACAGCCTCAGCTATGCATGTTTACCCTATGAGACGGTTTAAAGGAAGGAGGGTCCAGTCCGCCATTCAGGTCTCAGATTCTGCTCCCTGCTCTATAATGTGCAGTGTGTGACATCAGATCCCCGCCCCTTGCCTCGTGGAAACGAGAAATGCTGTTTTAATGTTGTACTTTGCACGGCTACAGAGGAGAGATGGCTACAGATAAACAGGTACAATTTTATGGAGGAGAACTAATTTTATCTTGTATATTGTGAGGGTTTACAACCACTTTAAATCTAGAGTTGTTTATATCAGCCACTAGGTGCTATCCGGGCTCGGTGCAGGCACTTCTACTTAAAGCGGATCTTCACTGCATCTGAGCACCACAAACCAAAAAACACTATTCAACAAAAGTGATAATAAACCCACAAACAGTAAAATCAGTCTGTATACGCAGTAAAGCATGTTTGTTATGGTCACGGTGGAAGGGGTTAATCCTACGCATTGTGTAAAATGACTGTTGGACCCCGTGTTCCCTGATTCTCCCCTTCTTCCACTGTCCCCAATCCATCTGCTGATAATACAGAGCCTTGAGGGCACTCTGCACATGCTCAGTTTGGTGTATATTGCTAGAGTGTTTTTTTTTTCCCTCCCCCTGGAAGGGTGCATGTGATCAGCACAGGGCCAATCAGCACTGTCCAGACAAAGGGTCAGGGGTCCTGCAGCCCTATAGGACAGTCAGAGGAGAATGAAAACATCTCCTACAAGCTTTACCCAGACACTGATAGGAGTCACAAGACTGCTATATACTGCTGATGAGAAAAGGTAGCAGCAGTTTATATTTACTAAAATAATTGCATTTCCATGTTCTGTGGGGGACCAGATATAGTGACTGCAGGGTACTGGGTTTAGAAACACTTTATATTCAAAGCAATCTTACCCATTCATCTACGTCTCTATGTTTTGTTTTTTTTTTTTGTTTTTTTTGAGAAATCACTTTGAAAAACACCCCTCTAGTATTTCTGGTCATTGCCATCTTGAGTAAGGGCAAATAATTAATGTCACATTTACTTCCTAGAATCAATCTGCCCTTAGCTCAAGCATGCATGCAGGAGGGTGTGCTTAGCTGAGGGGACCCCTCCTCCCCTCCCGAAGACTCCTGGTATGTATATCATTTGCCTATGCAAAACTAAAGAAATGCAAAAAAAAAAAAAAAGAAAAAAAAAAAAGTTCAAAACAAGTAAGATATATACTTTCCCATCTTAAAAAAAATAAAAAAAATCACAAGTTTTTTGCACAAATACAGAAGTGTATATAGTAAGATAATATCACTGTGCCCCGAATTACAATGTATTAAAAAGTATACACGGATACAAGGATTTTAAATCAAGAGTAGATATAGGACATCAAGCAGATCTCCTACATATTTATCTAAAGCCAAAATGTTTGGATGGAGTAGGAGAGAGATAAAACGGCTGTCAGGTTTTTCATGCTGTGTCTCAATGAGAAAATCTCTCTTCACTTCCTGTTCTAAAGACTTAACAGGAAGCGAGAAGTCTTTCAAAATGTGAGAAAATCTTATAGGAGATTTGGAAGAAGTTCCTTCTATTCCCATTGGTGGATCTCCCCACAATTGTATACCTGGAGACATTGCTGACCCCAACAATTGGGAGTGAATCTCCCCCAGCATGGACAGAGACAGCAATAAAGACCCAACAGTGGTTCTAACCGCTCACCACTGCTTCCAAATCTGAAAAAAAAAAAAAAAAAAAAAAAAAAAGTTTACATATACTGTAAGAAAACACTGAAAAGGACTATACACTTCTTCTGCACTAAAGTTGGCCATACACGGGCTGAATGAAAAAAGTCCTAACATTGTATAAAATCGACAGCCTGCACTGGCAACACCGGCTGTCAAAATACCCGAACAGCCAACAACTTTCTGCTCGGCTCCTTCAACTTTTCAATTGAATTATGTGGAGCACGAGGGGGCAACAGCGCCTCCCGCTAAGCGAATTTTAGCCAATTCATCAAGACCTAGCCAAAAATTTACAAAGTGTATGGCCAGATATAGCTGAAATTTTACTCTGAGACCCATGCACTCAATTCCTTGGTGAAATGTTCCCTTTAAAGAACAGGAGCCTACCAGAACCCCCCATATTAACCACTTGCCGACCAGCCGCCGCAGTTGTACTGCAGCAGAATGGCACGGCTGGGCGAAACAACGTTATGCAACGTCGCTTCGTCCTGTGGCCACTAGCGGGCGCACGTGCCCCCTGCTCGCCCACGGAGCCGATGCAAGTGCCCGGCAGTCACGATCACCGCTGGGCTCCCGCGATTGCTCGGGGCACACCGAGAACCGGGATCTGTGTGTGAACACAGATTCTGGTTCTCTGAGGGAAGTGACAGAGGCGATCAAATACCACCAAAAGAACGTTCTATTTGTGGGAAAAAAAAGGACGTCAATTTTGTTTGGGGGCAACGTCGCACAACCACGCAATTGTCAGTTAAAGCGACACAGTGCCGAATCTCAAAAAGTGCTCTGGTCAGGAAGGGGGTAAAATCTTCCAGGGCTGAAGCGGTTAAAGCAGTAGTAAACTCCGCCTGCTCACGTGTACCCACAGGTAAGCTTATGATAAAGCTTACCTGTAGGTACAAGAAATATCTCCTATACGTGTATCGTTTAGGAGATGTTCACTACTTCACCGGTACATGCGCACTGCACTCTGAAGGTGCAACATACCTCGAGAGCGTTGTGCCGTCATTGCAGCTCCGCCAAACAGCTGGAGTTCGCAAACCTGGATAAAAGACCGGGTGAAGATGGAAGCCTTGGCAGATGTGACAGCGCGCCACTGAAGAGCTTCGTTTTAAGGAAAGACTTTAATAATGTGCTAGTATGCAATTCATACCAGCACATTATGCTCTTAACTTGCAGGGGAAAGATTTTTAGTTTTTTTAAAATGGCCTTTACTACCGCTTGAACTAAGCCAATCAAGTTTGCAAACATAGCCTCCACCATTTGGCCTTGCTCTTGCAGTCCTATGTACTCTACTACAATGACTTGACCATTGCCTGCCAAATGGTGTCTTCAGCCATTCAGCATACAGAAATCATCCCTTAGATACCCTCCACCGCCACTTCCGAGGGTAATGCTTCCAGCAATATACAAACAGTGGTGTACAGCGTCAATTAAAAAGGAACAGCAAACATAACATTCTTTATGGGTAGATATGCGGCCACTTAGATAATACAATAATCTACATGACATTAACTGCTGCAGAGCCAAATGCATCATCAATGCTCACAGACAGGAAGTCATCGGCACGTATAAAAATCACCTTCCCCAGTGGACACGTCAGAAAATGTAATTTCAATTGATTAATGTGTACAAATTTTACCTTACATTTAAGCTGCTCTTATGACAAACGTTAAAAGGCCAAGAAGAACAAATTTTAATAATGACATTTCCAAGCACAAAATGTGAAAGAAATATTTGGTATTCTATATGTAACAGAAGTCATCAGTTGGTGGGGTGCTTTCTGGTGCCCGTTAGGCTGCGGCACCAGTCAGCTGAACCCCCACCCTTTATTGGTCAGCCAATTACCCCCATCACCAATGCCGCTCATACCATCCCCAACACCCCCCCCCCCTATCCTGAATGCACAGGGCCCTAAAAACACCAGTACCACTTGATATAGCATTCAACCCCATTCACCCCGCAGCCTGTCAGACATTGACAGGCTGCCTGCAGTGAGACCGCAAACTGCACCTGTCCTTCCAAGGCGTCCACTGCAGCAGGATGGCCCCATGTGTAAGGGGCCTTACCGTGGGACAAAAAGCGATGTTCTTCCACCTCCACCAATTAAAGAACAGGAGAAAGACAACAGGCCACCAGGGAAGGGGAAACAGACCAGGTCACAGGGGAGGACGCCCACCGACAAGACACAAGGAAGGAAATTATGGATAGCCTACCCACGGGTCACGAGGGAGGAGAAAATAGACTGGGACACGTGAGGACACCCACCCATGGGACACCGGGGAGGAGATAACAGACTGCTCACCTAGGGGACACCAGCAAAGCGGCAACAGACCTGCATACCAAAGAGTATGCCCACCCATGGGACACCAGGGAGGAGAAAAACTGACTGGGACACTTGAGGACACCCAACTACAGGGTACTAAGGAGGAGATAACAGACTGCTTACCCACAGGACATCAGGGAAGAAGCAACAGAGCTGAACACCAGGGAGGATGCCCACCCATGGGACACCAGGGAGGAAAATGACAGATTGTTTTCTCCTTCCTGATGTACCGTGGGTAAGCAGACTGTGAATTGGGAGTACACCCACCCACGGGACACTGGGGGAAGAGGCAACAGCTCTGGACACCCACAGGACACCTTAGAAGAAACTGAGAGGACAGACCACTCACCCTTGAAGCTCAGTAAGGCAATGAGAGACCAACAGGTCATCGGCGAGGAAATAACAGACCGCTCACCCACGGGACACCAGTGAAGAAACAGACCAGGACACCACTGAGGATGCTCACCCAGGGGACACCAAGGAGAAAACAGATCACTTACCCACAGGACACCAGGAAGGAGACAGACTGGGACATGGGAGGATGCCCTCCCACAGAACATTGGGGAGGACAGCAAAGTCTTACAATATCTAATGATCACGAAAATAGAGCACTTATAAATAGGTAAAAACAGGACCGACAGGGGGGCGATATGGGGGGCTTATTTCATATAATAGAGAGCTCCCCAAAATGTCAAGTGAATGATTGGTTACTCAATGTTACGTGTGTCCATTAATAAGTGACTTTACTTATATGCCGAAGACGGAGAGTAAAGGAATATCAATAACCACCTCTAGAGCTACAGCTTAGAGGATATGGGCGAGATGAGCGGTACTGTCTGTCAGTGAACAATTCAGGTAACAGAGTCATAGATCACTTTTATAAAAGGGCCACAGTGTAGTTATGCCCCCCCACCACCACCATTAATCTCTGCTTATTCCATGAGTATCAAACACTGTAAAAATCATGCCAGTTTCGGTCTACACAAAGCTAATATCTAATCTTAAAGTTACATTAAAGACTAACAGACTTTGGGGGGGGGGGGGGGGGCTCTTCTCACAGCCAATCAGAGAAGGAGCTGGGGGCACTTACCAACCAATCAGCAAAGGAGCTATGGGAGGGGAAATTCTCAGTCATTCAGGGAAGAAGTACAAAGAGAATACTTTTAACAAAGTCATATAGGGACAGAGTTGGGTGGAGGAGAACTTCTCACACAGCCAATCAGGGAAGGAGCTGAGGGAAGAGAACTTCACATGGTCAGAGCAGGACCTGGAGGAAAAAGCTCCATACAAAAACGAATCAGGGAAAGAGTGGAGGGAAGTAATATCCTTACAGCCAATCAGGTGAGGGGGATTGGGTGGGGGAAGAGAACTCCTCACACAGGCAATCGGGGAAGGAGCACGGGGAGAAAAACTCTCATTCTAGTAAAAGAATTCCGGTTCATATAAAAGCAAAATGTAATAAAATCAGCAAATTTACAAAAACAAGCTGTTGTGCAGATGTTCATGTCAGGAGCTACACTTACAATGGCCATGGTCACATGCTCTAGGCATCGGAGATAAGAAAAAAAGCAGGGAGCTGATGCTACTTAGGCAGTTGCAGCAACACCACAAGTGATGAGAAGAGTCACATGGAGCAGCTTCAAGAGGGGAAATGAAGCAAAAGATGGGGCATGTGCACCAAGAGTGACAACACAGGAGCCGGAAGAGTGGCTGCAACAGAGTTGCCACTGATAGTGGGAGAATGGGTGGAGCCAGTTTATATTCAAGAAATGAACAGATGAATGAAGACAAGCCTCCACACACATGTACAGTACAATCTTTTGGAAGTTACACCATTTTTCTTTTTCTATTTTTTTTGGGGGGGGGTTAATGACATGTTAAAGCTGCACACTTAATACCTAAAATAACTTGATTTTACTGCTTCGGTCTCCACAGACTTTAAAATAAAATGTTAATCATTATAGCAATATATTTTTTTTATTACGGATTCCCACATGCTGCATTATTTTTAAAGTTCAGCTGGAAATTACTATCCCGCCAATGTCCTCGTTACAGCCATTAAATTGCAATCCATCCCCCACCCAAACAATGGCGAGAAAGACCACACAGGATTGGCCCCCGAAGAGCCCCACATCAGTTTACAGCTGCCAGAGACTGCCTGTCCGTCCCATACCACGCCACCTTAGACACACAATGTGAGGGGAGACATACGTTTGTGACTTTCTGTATTTATAAACTCCATGTTTAAAATATCAAATATGAAAGAAAAAGTGCAGTGTTAGCAATTTTGCATCAAACTTTCCAATAACATTGCACGATTTGTATAGAAGTCCCCCAACATACACAGACCTGCAAATCCCCCGTCCAATCAGGATAAGCGGTTTGTAATCAAATTTTTTTTTTTAAATCAATCAAAAAAAAAAAAAAAAAAATTCTAAGTTATTTAAAAGTGACACTGTGTGTGGTGTGATTGTATAATTTAACGTTCTCTATGCAAGTCATGATCAGTGTGAATGGTTAAATCTGAATTTTTTTTTTCTACAAATCACCGCTGGAATGTAGAAGCCTGTGAAATGGCCATGAAAAAGGTGTGCCGCTTTGCATAAATATATTTAAAAATGATAATTGATTTATCACTTTGTCAATGATTGATGTATAAGTTTTCTATGCAATACATGTATATGTAATTGGTTACGATAATATAAATTACAGATCCTGTAATGTGACGATTTAAATAAAGAATTTGAAAAAGCGACCAAGAGACGGCGCAGTGTGCAGCTCGCTTAATGGATATGAAGGGAGATCCTGGCCAGGTATCGACAACCTTTCAAGAGAGTCTAAGTCCAACACACACACTTCAAAAAAGGGACAGGGGCTTTTCTTCTGATCAGAAAGAAGAATTAAAGCCGAGTTCCACCCAAAAGTGGAACTTTCGCTTTAAGGCCTCCTCCCCGGCTCCTGTTTGTGAAAGGGAGCTTTTAGGGAGGAGGGGGGAGCAGGTACCCGCTCCCACTTCCGTTCTGGTCACCTAGGCGATCAGAAGTGGAAGTTCTCCCTCCCGAAGCCTTCTGGGACACACGAGAGGTCCTAGAAGGCTTCGAGACCAGTCACCGAGCACAGCGCCGATCGCGCATGAGCAGTGGGCACCCAGTTGTGAAGCCGCAAGCTGTGACAGCCGGGTGCCCATAGTAGAGATTCCCGGCGTCGCCGAGGGAGGACACGGGGCGAACACAGCACGGGTGAGTGCAACACTGGACCGTGGGACAGGTGAGTGGCTGTTTATTAAAAGTCAGTAGCTACACTGGAAGCCCGCTTTAAGTCAAAATTTGTACTTTGAAGAATTACTTCTATTATGCACAGCGATATAATTTACTACACACACACACACACACACACACACACACACACACACACACACACACACACACATTAAAAAAATAAAATAAATAGATATAGGTAGATATATAGATATCCATCTCTCCCTCCCCCCCCATTTCTCTCTCTCCGTTTTTCTCCCTCTCCATTTCTCGCTCTCTTCCTCTCCATTTCTCGCTCTCTATATATCATTATACAAATATAAAAAAGCACAGAACCCTTTTGAAGACTACATATAGATCTACAATGACTTGAAAAAGTATTCATACCCCTTGACATTTTCCACATTTTGTAAATGTATTATATTGGGATTTTATGTGATGACCATAAAGTGGCACATAAATTGTCAAGTGGAAGGAAAATTATAAATTGTTTTCAAAATTATTTACAAATAAATATGTGAAAAGTGTGGGGTACATTTGTATGGTGCCCCCCTGAGTCAATAATTTGTAGAACCGCCTTTCACTGCAATTACAGCTGCAAGTCTTTTTTGGGGATGTCTCTAACCAGCTTTGCACATCTAGAGTGACATTTTTGCCCATTCTTCTTTGCAAAATAGCTCAAGCTCTGTCAGATTGGATGGAGAGCCTCTGTGAACAGCAATTTTCAAGTCTTGCCACAGATTCCCAAATAGATTTTGGTCTGGACTTTGACTGCACCTTTCTAACACATGATGTTCAGTGTTTCCTGCCACACAGTGTTTTGCTTTTAGACAAAAGATTCAATTTTGGTCTCATCTGACCAGAGCACCTTCTTTCACATGTTTGATGTGTCCCCCACATGGCTTCTCACAAACTGCAAACGGGACTTCTTATGTCTTTCTTTTTGCCACTCCCCCATAAAGCCCAGATTTGTGGAGAGCACGACTAATAGTTGTCCTGTGGACAGATTCTCCCACCTGAGCTGTGGATCTCTGCAGCTCCTCCAGAGTTACCATGGACCTCTTGGCTGCTTCTCTGATGAATGTTCTCCTTGCCCGGCCTGTCAGTTTAGGTGGACGGCCATGTCTTGGTAGGTTTGCAGTTGTGCCATACTCTTTCCATTTTCAGATGATGGATTGAACAGAGCTCCGTGAGATGTTCAAAGCTTGGGATATTTTTTTTATAACCTAACCCTACTTTGAACTTCTCCACAACTTTATCCCTGACCTGTCTGGTGTGTTCCTTGGCCTTCATGATACTGTTTGTTCACTAAGGTTCTCTAACTAACCTCTGAGGGCTTCACAAAACAGCTGTATTTATACCGAGAATAAATTACATACAGGTGAAATCTTTTTACCAGATGACTGCTGAAGGCAATTGGTTCCACTAGATTTTAGTTAGGGGTATCAGAGTAAAAGGGAGCTGAATACAAATGCACGCAACACTTTTCAGATAATTATTTGTAAAAAAAATTTGGAAACCATTTTCCTTCCACTTTACAATTATGTGCTACTTTGTGTTGGTCTATCACATAAAATCCCAATAAAATACATTTATGTTTTTGGCTGCAACATGACAAAATGTGGAAAAATTCAAGGGGTATGAAATACTTTTGCAAGGCACTGTATATCTATGTGTGTGTTATACAAATAATCATTGTTAAAGACTACACTTGGGTCAAGGATCAATTCATTCTTTTTTTTTTTTTTTTTTTTTGGGGTTTTTTTTTTTTTGCATTCATTCTTAAAGATATTGGGTATATGGGAAGCTATAGTTGCCAAAATAAGCTATAAACTGCATAAAAAGTAAATTTTTTAGGTTTGGATTAGGACTCCTCTCTGGGGGTCCATGTCACCCTTGGGGTTGTTATATACAACCTAGGATGCAGGGGTCCCTCCACATTACCCCTCAGCAGGAGGTGGGGCAGTGTTCCCCTTTATTGTACACAGGCCACCCACCCTATGTGGTCACTTATGTTTTTGTGGCCATTTTTCTTTTAGGTGGTGGCCTCTCATTGTATGTAGAATACCGGAGGTTCTTCTGAGGACTTCCAGCAGGTCCTTGTGCATACGCACCACCAATTGCGGTGCAGATGCCCACCACCATCCTGTAGGGTTTTCCCCCATTACAGAAGTGCTGGACTGCCACCATATTGGCAATTTGCCAGTGGCGTAAATTACACAGCATATACCGTCAGGTTCCCGCTGGATAGTGTTAAAGGACATGATTGTTGGTGGCTTTTTATATACATTCTGTCTGTTTTACCCTTTAAAGTCACACAGGAAGTCACAATTAGTAGAATAGAATTCATTCAAATTTCAGGATTTATCGTTTTCAGTGCATACGCTCCACCTTTGTAAAAACAGCAGCCAATATATAGACATAGGCAATACCAATATTGCATTAGCCCACCCATTCACTAGAGACATCACTGATAATGAAGCCTTTGGTTCACAAATTAAAAACGCAGATCCTTCTATAGTGTGTAATTGCCACAATCCAAAGAACCTAGTGTGATTCCTGTCTGCTCTCGGCATGAGTCACTTCTGATCATTTAACCTGACACCAGACACCCCCCCTCCCCAGCATACAGTCGGTGATTGACAGCCTCAGATATGTAGGTTTCCCTATGAGGCTGTAGGGGGGTAATTTCCATTTCCTCCAACTCAGGTCTCAGGTAACGCTCTGCTCTCTGCTGAGCAGTGTGTGATGTCAGATCCACGGCCCCTGCCTTCTACAGCTGAGAAATGCTGTGTAAAATGCATGCTTTAGGAGGCTATAGAGAAGAGAGGGCTGCAGATAAACAGGTACAACTTATATAGGAGAACTTGTTTAAACTCTGTATCACTTGAGGCCAGTCACTTCAGTGGGTAATGTGTAGGTTTACAACCACCTTAAGTGGGTGTCAGGGCAAAAGAAAACAAACATCTAGAATTTAAGCACGTTTTCTCAGGTTTTATCCTTTTAAACAAACTGCAAGCACAGAAAAATAACTGTTGATGTGCCAGAAATAGTGTCTGTGCTTTTACCTTACTCTTCCAGAAATCTAGTATGCTCCTACCTGCCACATGACATATGCTGTATTCTCAACTCAACGCCAAAACACAAAGTGTCAGCCCTTCCTACTTCATTTCTGATAAAATACAAAGAAAACAGATCCTCTTCTCATCTATATGAACTCCTAATGAAGGGACAGAGTTGGGGAATATCTCAGCTCATAGGATTTCTGGATGGTATTATTTTGGACAAACACTATTATACAGGATTTATATAGCACCGACAGTTTACGCAGCGCTTTAAAATATGAAGGTAGACAATTACAATCCAATACAGTAGGAATCAGAAAAAAAATGTATATTTAATGGGATATTTAACCCCCCCCCCCCCGACACCAACCTCAAAACAAATATGCAGCCCCACTAGACTGAGCTTTTTTCTGAGGGGCCACATATTTGCGTAGTACTGTGCGGCAGGCACCCAGAACACCGAGAACGGGGTCTCATGAGAGCCCTGGGCCCCATACCAACGATCGGGACCCAGAACTCCCGATTCCGGGTCATCTGATTGCCATGGTAACCTCTGATTGGCTACCACAGTGATCAGTCACTGTGAAGCCTGCCCCCGTGTTTTCTCTCTCTGTGCATGGAGGAGAGAGATGCATCATATATGCTTGCAGAGTGAAAAAAAAATAAATAAATGACAAAAAAACCTAAATGAAGGTTTGATCTAGGTTAGTGCCAGAGTTAGTGTTTAGGTCAAGGTCAGTCTTTTTAAAAAAATGTGTATTAGTGTGGTTTTTTTTTTTTTTTTTAGGTAGGATAAAAAAAAAAAAAAAAAAAAAAAAAAAAAAAAAAAAGCGCACTATTGTTTCTGGACTGTACTACAGGTACAAACAACTAACATGCACACATGTGATATCGTTGCAATTGTCAGGAGCAGGATTAATTTCATTTTGGCTGTTTGATGGAAGGTTATGGTGGTAGCAAGAAATAGACAGCTTGATTCTTTTTTTTTTTTTTAAAGTATGATATTTACGGTTTAACTAAACACACGTCAAAGTTGCAAAATTGTGCTTAGGCATTAATATTTGTTTCACCCTAAGGGTACTTTCACACTGCTCTGTAGCAAAATCAGTTTTGTTACGTTTCAGATGTTTTTGCCGAGTGTTTTCTGGGTTGCCTGCACCTGTGAAAAATGAACGCGACTCAAACGCACCAAAAACGCAAAAATCACAGTGCGTTTTTAACCGTGATTTCCATTCATTTTAATGGGAGGCTGCGTTTTTGCAGCTTATGCAGCACTTTTCAAAATGCACCTGTAATGCAGCAGCGTGGAAAGTTCCGTAGGATTTAAAAGGAAACATTTTTCTTGCAAGGGAAAAAAAAAAAAAAAAGCAGAAAAAAATGTATCAGTGTGAAAAAAACCCTAAGGCGTGAAGGGGTTAAGGTGAGCAAAAGGGAGAAAATAAAAAGTTAATTGTAAGCATTTACATAAACTTCAATCTTATCATTTCCTTATCTGTTAAGTAAGGAAATCCTACAAAAAGGAGAATACAGGAATGTGTTTGTACAGAAAACATTGCACAAATACCAAATAAAGGGATCTAATGCTTGTGCATTAAAGAGTCCAGCCTTTCCATTCAGTATACTCTCCCCCATCATTAGCGATTCTTCTACTCTGGCCTTTTTCTGCATTGAGGAGCAGCCAGTCTCAGCAGACACTGGCTTTTCCAGAACTTATTTCAGAACAATTTCTTATTAGGAATGATTGTTGACAATTCAAGATTACAACATGTTCCACAGGAAGCTATGCATAATTACTATTCCACATAAACATTCAATGCCTGCAACACCAGTCCCAATCCAGGGACATCACCCGGAATGTGAGTTTACCTAGCAATGACATCAGCCCCAGCAGACACTTACCCAGTTTGGCTTCAGAGGTATCCATCTCCCACTTGCTTTTCGGAAGATAGACCTGTGTCACAGGAAATAAAAACTGCAAGGGTTAACATGAAACATGCAGTCAGCAGAAGAATGCCTTTATATACGAGAGCAACCGTGCAGCAATGTGCCCACACAGCCTCATCACACTCAACCAAAGCCAAAAAACGCAGCCTAATGAGGACTGGGCTCTGTCACAAAGCCCACAGGGTCAGTGACGCATGGCCAGAGAGGCCAGTGATGTGGGCAGACGGGCAAGGGGTCTGCGACACGAATGGGCGGGTAGACAGGCGAGGGGGCGGCGACACGAATGGGCGGGCAGACAGGCGAGGGGGCGGCGACACAGGGGGAGGGACAGAGACAGGTGACACAAACAGATGGGTCAGTGATGTTAATAGACAGGCGATGGTGGGTAGGGTGACCTGAAGGGGAGAGTGACTAATAAAGATCGTATGTGATAATGGATAGATAGAAATCACGCTGCATTTAGGGGTCATAAAGGATGTTGGGGCAAAGAGTAGTAGCCTGTAGATAAATCGTAATAGTGTTATCAGCCCTCAAATTTTCCAACTCGCCTACTCGCATTTTGCAAGTGGAAAATGGAGGCTTGTGAGCAGGGCTGCCTGTCGGGGGGTGGGGGGAGGGGCACCGCCTGTCAGAGAGGGAGCACCACCGGCGGGGTTGATCGGGAGCCATTCTCCCTGCGATCCCCCCCGGGGAGGAAGAGGAGATCAGTGGGATAGCACGCTGTTACCGGCGCTTACATTATAATTGTCTCCGCTCGACACAGCCCCGCATGGGGCATGGCTGGAGGAAGAGGAGAGCCGCGGGATAACACGCTGTTATCAGGGCTTACATTATAATTGTCTCCGCTCTGCTCGACACAGCCCCACCTCCTCCTGACCCTGTGCCTGTGATGCAGCATTGGACTTGCGTTCTATCTATCACAGGCACGGGGTCAGGAGGAGGCGGGGCTGTGTCGAGCAGAGCGGAGATGATTATAATGTAAGCGCCGATAACAGCGTGTTATCCCGCGGCTCTCCTCTTCCTCCAGCCATGCATTCCTCTGCCCAGGTGAGGCTGCATTGAGGGGCACAGGTGAGGCTGCATTGAGGGGCACAGGTGAGGCTGCATTGAGGGGCACAGGTGAGGCTGCATTGAGGGGCACAGGTGAGGCTGCACTAATAAAGTTGTTAATATTTATATTTTTGTAACTTATTTTTGCATAAAACATTTAAGCGTCATTTTATGAGATAATTTATTAGGGCATGTCTAGGGGCGGGGCAGGGATTAAGGGGGGCACTGGTGGCGAGTAACTTTTGAGGCCTGGCTAGTAGCTCAGGACTTGAAATTTTGAGCCCTTGTGTTATATCAGGTACAGAGCTGGCAGCAAGGGGATCTTATATGTCCTGGAAGACTTGCCAAGTATTTTAGAAACCTTCAGTATGCACGAGAAATATGTTATATAGAACATCTCCTACATTTTTCCATGAGTTGTAAGACACTGCAGCCTCTCCTACCCGATCGTTGTCTTCCTCTTCAGCTGCCTCCTTTTTCTCGTCTTTTTGTGGCTCGGATGAAGGCTCAGAATCCTCCATTTCAACCTATGGAATCAGACACAAGCAGCTCAGCTATTATACAAGATATTCATCACCAAAGAATCCCCAACATCCCACAGTCAGGTCCAAAATGTCTATTTCCCAACCACATTCCAAAGCAAGAAATCCAACCTCCTCCCACAATATTCCCAGTAGGAGGAAGCACAGAGCTTAGGGTGGAGTCCAGATATCCCCCCAATAATTACCTCTTCAATTGCGGCATCCTGAAGCAAAGAGCGTATGTCTAAGCGGATCATGTGACGTGGAGCTGGCTCCCAGTTTTCAGACATCTAGAGAGAGAAGGTAAGGAATGTACAGTTAGATGAATTGGGTACAGGGACGCAATGGATGCCTTCACTGCCATTGTACTCTTGCTTGGCATCACGTGCGTCCCTGTACCTTTAAGAAGGGGTGGGCTCCCTCCAGGCATACCTGCTATTAATCAATCCACTCTTATATGTGCTCCTACTATAGAGGCTCTGGACATTTAAAATTAGGACCAGAGTATTTACAGAAGTCCCTTGGCATGGACCCTGAGGCTTGTGGATATATTTCCAAATGTATGCAAAACAAAGCACTCAGTTTTTAATGTGAACTGTTAGACAGGGCTAATGTGGCTGTTTTGCAGGCTGGCAAGTGTGCTGGGAAATCTTTTGGCTGTGCATTGCCCTTCCACATGCACCTTGCTGCCAAGGCCAGTTATAGGTTGGGGTGGTTGCCACTTTATCGTACAAGGATTGGGCCAGACACCACACAGGAGGGATAATCAGATACTCCCACATTTACCTTATTTATGTCCTTCAGCTTTCGGCTGTGCACATTCCGCTTTGCACAGGTCTGGGTGTCCATAGTGATCTCTGCCAGATAGACCTAAAGCAGAAAGAACAGCCTTTAAAAAATAGGAAAACGTAAAGAACAGTCCTGGAGGGGGTTAGTATATAATAGGAAATGTAAAGCACAGCCCTGGGGGTCATTATATGAGGTATATGTAAAGGGCCACCCTGGGATGGTTATAAGGTACATTCTGGATAATAGGCCCCTGGAGGGGCCTATTATATAACGGGGACTTAAAGGACAGTCCTAGGGGTTATTAAATAATTTGGGTGTATGTAAAAAGGACAATGTTGGGCATTATTATACAATTAGGGTATGTAAAGGACAGTCCTAGGAAGGACTTTAACCCCCAATCCTAGGGGGTTAAAGGAGAAGTACAGCCAAAGCTTGTTTGGCTGTACTTCCTTTGTGTATCACAGGAGTGCAATTTGTTTTGCACTGCTGTGACACGCTTTCAGTAGACAGTAAGTTGAAGGGCGCTGTCGGCTGATGTCACAGAGCCGGTCCAGGCTCAGGAAAGATCGCCACCACATAGTCGGGATCCGTCCACATGCCTGGACCGGCACCTGCTCAGCCTCTCACTGAGCTGCTGAGAGGAGAGCCTGATTCCTGCCCCCCTCCACAGCCCAGCGCTCCAGTGAGCACAGGAGGGTCAGGGGGAGGGGGACCAGAAAGCCGGTGACTGACAGTCATCAGCAATCTGCTCATGGAGATCATAGAACTGAGTGATCGGCGGTGATTGATCGCTCGGTTCTCAGTGTTAGAGCCGGCTAGGGACAGATGCAGCATCCACCTAGGTACAGTGAAGGGGGAAAAAAGTATTTGATCCCCTGCTGATTTCGTACGTTTGCCCACTGACAAAGAAATTATCAGTCTATAATTTTAATGGTAGGTTTATTTTAACAGCAAAACAGAACAAAAGAAAAAAAAAAAAAAAAATCAAGAAAAAACCTTTACACAAAGTTAAATTGATTTGCATTTTAATGAGTGAAATAAGAATTTGATCCCCTATCAGCAAGGCTTCTGGCTCCCAGGTCCCTATACAGATAATGAGCTGAGATTAAGAGCACTCTCAAAGGGAGTGTTCCTAATCTCAGCTTGTTACCTGTATTAAAAAAAAAAAAAAAAAAAAAAGACAACTGTCCACAGAAGCAATTAGATTCCAATCTCTCCACCATGACCAAGACTAAAGAGCTGTCCAAGGATGTCAGGGACAAGATTGTAGACCTACACAAGGCTGGAATGGGCTACAAGACCATCGTCAAGCAGCTTGGTGAGAGGGTGACAACAGTTTGTGTGATTATTCGCAAATGGAAGAAACACAAAAAACTCAATCTCACTCTGTCTGGGGCTCCATGCAAGATCTCACCTCGTGGAGTGTCAATGATCATGAGAACGGTGAGGAATCAGCCCAGAACTACACAGGAGAATCTTGTCAATGATCACAAGGCAGCTGGGACCATAGTCACCAAGAAAACAATTGGTAACGCACTACAACGTGAAGGACTGAAATCCTGCAGCACTCGCAAGGTCCCCCTCCACATGGTACAGGCCAGTCTGAAGTTTGCTAATGAACATCTGAATGATTCAGAGAACTGGGTGAAAGGGTGGTCAGAGAAGGCCAAAATCGAGCTCCTTGGCCATCAACTCAACTCGTGTTTGTGACCCCAAGAACACCATCCCCACAGTCAAACATGGAAGTGGAACCATTATGCTTTGGGGGTGTTTTTCTGCTAAGGGGACAGGACAACTTCACTGCATCAAAAAGGGACAACGGACAGGGCAATGTACCGTCAAATTTGGATGAGAACCACCTCCTCTCAGGCAGGGCATTGGGTCGTGGATGGGTATTCCAGCATGACAATGCCCCAAAACACACAACCAAGGCAACAAAAGAGTGGCTCAAGCAACAAAGCAGTGGCCTAGCCAGTCTCCAGATCTTAATCCCAAAATATGTGGAGGGAGCTGAAGGTTAGAGTTACCAAACGTCAGCTTCAAAACATTAGTGACATGGAGAGGATCTGCAAAGAGGAGTGGGACAAAATCCCTCCTGAGATGTGTGCAAACCTGGTGGCCAACTACAAGAAACATCTGACCTCTGATTGCCAACAAGGGTTTTGCCACCAAGTAACTAAGTCATGTTATTACACTGATTAAAATGCAAATCAATTTATAACTTTTTTGAAATGCGTTTTTCTGGATTTTTTGTTGTTATTCTGTCTCTCGTAGTTTAAAAAAAAAAAAAAATACCATTAAAATTAGACTTTTTCTTCTTAGATTTTTTTCTTTGTCAGTGGACGTACAAAATCAGTAGGGGTTAAAATATTTTTTTCCCCTCACTGCAAATATGAATTTTAAACACAAATCCCATACTTCTCTTTTAATATATAAAAGGAAAGTCCTGGGAGGCCATTAAACATAACACATTTAATGTCACTGGTGAATTCACACTGTACCTCAAATCCTTTAGTCTTGGCAGCACTCCAGAATTGCTCAAAATGGCGCACGCGATCATGGATACTGTCCAGTATAATGAACGGGAAGAAGCCATCATCCAGAGTCTTCTTGAAGGTCTTCAGCATGCCGCTACGGTAAGACTCCTCCATTTCTGGCTCATATTCATACTCCATAACCTGAAGCAACAAAACCAATTGCGTGTCACGGTGCGGGAGAGTACAAAAGGACCCCTTCCCCCAACTTCTCCTCTACTCACCTTTTTCTTCACTTTTTTTCCTGATTCTGGATCCTTCTCAACCTTTTCCACCTCCGTGATGAAATAATCATCAAGACTTAAGACTCTGGGGGCCGATCCGCCATACTCCACCTCTTTGTCCTGTGCAACAACATAAGCAGAAAGTGAGAGGGGGTTCCTGTGCCGTTACCTGTCAGGGAAAACCCAAAGACAACATTGGGCTATGTCCTGAAGTCAGTCAATAGGTTGTATAATACCTTGCAACCAATGACCGGTAGGAGTCTACATCTGTGGGCCCCACCAGTGACCAAAGAGTCTCCCCCTGCTTGCCACAAGTTACCAGAAAGTCTCCCCCTGCTGGCAGAGCCATCAGTGACAGATAGGTGCCACCTCTTGCTAGCAGGGACTCTGTTAATAGGAGTCTAACCTGTTGACAGGTAGGAATCTTTCCATGCTGGCAGGGAACGTGAACTGAAAATGCACTTACCCTAATCAGTTTGGCAACATGCGTTTTCCCACTTCCTGGCAAACCCCTCATGATTACCACAATCTGAAAGAGACAATTTGTACTCGTTAATTGAACAAAATCGTAAAATATACAGCAGAGACGTATGGAAATAAAAGATGGCATACACGATCAGGCCGACTGTCTCGTCCAGGTTTCTTAAGAAGATCGTCTACATTTTTGGTCTCTGGCTTCTTCTCTGGTGGCGGGGCAGGCATGGGAGGTTGTACGACAGGTCGTTCCTCTGGGAAATTCCTACGGCTTCCTGCCAAAACACAAACAGTATCATTTTTGCTCCTAATAACACAGGCGCAGTGGGGTTAATTTACTTAAACTACAAAATCTGGTGCACCTCTGCACCAATCAGCTTCCAGGTTGTATTGCCAAAGCTTAATTGAACAAGCTGAAGTTAGAAGATAATTGGCTACCATGCACAGCTGCACCAGTTTTTACACTCTAGTAAATCAACCCCAGTGTGTCAGTCAGCCTCACCTCCATACGATGGTGGGGGCACCTCATATCCAGGCCGATCCACCTTCCGATCATATTGCTGTTTGTCAGAGGTGCTACGTCGGCTCAAGCTCTCTTTGTCACGGTAGGAAGACCTACAAAAGATATACAGATGATTGTGAAATTCATAACACCACCCTGATAAGCTTTGCACTCAACAGACGATCACATACCGGTCTTCTCGGGAATGACGATCACGATCCCTCTCATGATCAGCACGATCTCTATCTGAACGATCCCGTTCATAATCTCGCCGATCTGCATTTTTCATCCTTTCATAGTAGGGATCCCGGTCCCTGAAGTCACGATCATAGGAATCTAACAAAAAATCTAAAAGAGAAAAAGCTTCAGTGCTGACCCACTTCTGGGGTGGGCAAGATAAAAACAAACAAGTACACAGAACCAGCTGACATGCATGATGAAAAGGGGACACAGCTAGAAGATGGGGTGCAGTGCTAAAATTGTCACACTCAAGAAGCAGGTTTAGTGTGACACATGTAGCACTGCAGGTGACCTGGCAGAAGGGGGAGCAGGTATAGTTTTGACACACATGCAGCATGGACAGATTCGATTTCAGAAGGTGGAGCCATTAGAGCAGGGGTGTCCCAGAGAGTTCAGCATGCAGCCCAGGCATGTCTGTAGGGATGCCGAGCAAGCATAAAAGCCACAGCGGTTGACAGGGACAAGCTAAGCACGTATGGAGGGTAGCCGGGGATACCATGGAATCATAGCAGCCGCGTTGGCCGACAATGAATTCAGGCACCTCTGGAGGGATGCCGAGTTTGTAACGGCACTGGCAGCAGCAAAGGCAGGGACTCGATAAGGGCAGGCAAAAAAAAATGCCACTTGTCTGTATCTAGGGGGTTGCTGTGCCCAAGATTTCAGTTGTGCCCCTTGCCCACAACCCCCCACACTGCACATATAGTTTAAATCAAATCCCCTCATCTATAATGTATTATTCTAGCATGGCTTCCACATTGCTAAAGAAAACAGTGTCCCCCCCCCCCCCAAAAAAAAAAGTTGCAGGTGAAGGTAGATTGGAAGGAAAATTATTGCTCAGATAGGTACATTATTTATATCAGTGATCATTAACTAGTGATCAGCCCGACTTTCTGATTATCAGCTATTATTAGTGTATTTTATGTCCAATACAATTCCTCTTCTTCCAATGTAGCCCAGGAAGGTCAAAAAGATTGGACCCCCCTGTGTTAGAGCGTGACACACATAGCTCACAAAGTTGACCCACAGGCAGCACAGAAAGGTACCACTGACAGAAGGGTTACAGTGTGACACACATGTAGCATGGTCAGGTAATGTGGAGGGAGCTACATGTCTAGAACTCACATATGGTCTTTAGTGTAGCACTTACCTTTCTGAAACGGAGGTATTCCACCTCTGTCCATTGTCGGCTCTGGAAGGAGCATAACCCGCTCACCATATGGAGTCTGCTCCACTTTCCCAATAGCAAGATCTAAAACAAAAACATACCATGAGTCCCAAGTGCAGCAGGTAGCACGTACAGAGGATAGTAATGAGGTGGTAACCAGTACAGCAGACCATGCATACAAAGAAAAGTAATGGGGCGTACAAAGGACAGTTATGGAGGGGCTCCTCACCTCGGCCATGAGCATAGTCCACAGTTTGCTGAATTCCAGAAAGTTTGGAACCCATAGGAAGGGCCCCCCTCCTCTCTTGTTCCCAAAGATCACCGAACTGGTCACCGACAGCTCTACCAGCTGCTGAAGTGGAGGATGCTGGGTCCACTCCAGTCACAGGAGCATTAGGTGGTGGCTGACAGGAAACAAAAGGCATCATAAGTGTTTTTAAAGTCTCCTATTGCTAAAGCTCAACTCGAGTCAAACGTTAAACCCACAAATACATATATTTAAGCTATTCAGCGGCAACATTTTTTGTAATTCTGTTAAGCCAGTTTTGTGATTCACACATCTCTGGCACCCTGTATAGTCAGAGGGTAATGCCGTTTATATTCCAAGAGCAAGAGCATCATTCTACTTCTGCAACCCTCCCTGCATTCTCTACTCATGCAAGCTGCTTCAACATCTCCCACTCTCAAGCCTCGTACAAACGATCGGATTTTTCGGCAGGGAATTGTGTGATGACAGACTGTTTGAGTAAAATTCAAATGCTCCATCAGACAATTGTTGTCCAACTTTCCGCCAACAAATGTTGGATGGCAGGACAACGGTCTGTTGTCAGATTTTCCTATCCTCTGTGCACAAGTCCGTCAAACAAAAGTTGAAAGTACAAACACGCATGCTCAGAATCAATGCTCACCAAACACGACATAAGCAGGTGCCCAAAGGGTGGCGCCCAAGAGCTGAAATTCCTTGTAGTACGTCACTACTTTTGCGTTTGTTGGCCAACAATTGTGTACAGTTTGTATGCAAGACAAGTTCCTGGCACATGCCCTTCGGACAAAAGTCTGATGCTTTGTTGGCCAACAATCTGATAGTGTGTACGAAGCTTAACTCCCAGCACCTCCCCCTCCAGCTCAAGCAGGCCAATACATTTGCCCCCTCTGCAGACCCCAAACCTACTTCCTTTTTAGTCGCCAGCGCCTAAACAGGCTCCAGCTACAACACCCAGAACCTTCCTCTCCAGCCCCCAATGCTTGAACCCACTTGCTGCAACGCTCAACCTGCTCCCTCTCCAGCCCTCAGCCTCTAAACCCACTCCCTCTCCAGCCCCCAATGCCTGAACCCCGCTTGCTCCAACTCTCAACCTGCTCCCTCTCCAGTCCCCCAGCACTTAAAACAAGCTACTTGCTCCCAGCGCCCAAACATGCCTGCGCTCTAGCTCCCAGCAGCTCTCACCTAAAGTGGCCCCTCCCTCCTGTAGAGTGCCCCCACCGCAAGCAGCTTGCTATGGGGGCACCCGAGCTGAGCTGCAGCTCTGTATCCATTCAGACATGGAGCTGCGGTTCGCCCCCACCTCTCCTGATTGGTTGAGTTTGATTGCAGTGTGTCAGCCAATCAGGAGGGATATTCCCAGATGGCTGAGGGACCTGTGGACATAGAGATGGGGCTTAGGCAAGTATTAGGGAGGCTGCTGCACACAGAAGGCTTTTTATCTTAATGCAAAGAATGCATTACGTAAAAAAAAAAAAAAAAAAAAAAAAAAAAAAAAAAAAAAAAAAAAACACCTTCTGCCTTTACAACCACTTTAAGTTACATTTAACAGCAGCAGTAACTGACTGGCACCATGTACTGACAAGCAATGATAACCGTGCTATAAATTACACAATTCTATGCAATGCTCACCTGAGATTTTTACAGGGTCACTAAAATCATAAGACATGCATTACTGAAAACCTACCTGTTTTGGTTCCCCACTTTCCTTTACATCGGACGCCGGTTTTCCTGTAGTGTTTGATGGTTCTGGATCGCCGAAAAAGTTTTTTAAGTTATCCAGCTGCTCCTTCTGCTCCCTTTACAAATCAAATGGAATGTTAAGTGCACAATTCACAGAACGATTCATGAAATTCCTAGAAAAATCTTAAGACGATACCAAAAAAAAAAAAAAAAATAAAAAAATACCCACCTGAGCATTTTCAACTCTTGTGCCGCTTTCAGAATGATCTCATGTTGCCGCTGACTCAGTGCCAGAACGCCCGCCGCTGAGCCAGGCTCGCCTTCTGGTATCACTGGCTGTTCAGTAAGAGCCGATGAAGCTGAATCTCCGGGAACTGTATTCGAGCCTTCGCTCACTCTTTCTTCAGGTGGATACCATCGACCATCTTTTAGCTCCAATTCTGATCTTTCAGAAAGCAAATCAGGATTTATGTCTTCATGCCACAGGGGGCGTTCTGGATAGTCTCTAATACGGAGCTCACGATCACGGAAATCTCTATCCGACAATTCTCTATCTAATCTCCACCTATCATCCAGATATCTGTCAATTGGTGGGAGCGGTGGTAGAGGGGAACGTGCTCTGAGAGGAGAATATGGACGATGTGGAGACAAAGGCCTTCGAGAAGACAACCAATCTCTATCCCGAAGTGCTAAATCAAGGTCTTCTGGAATCCTCGGATAATCTCTGTCAAGATCCAGTTCAAATAAATAAGGTCTTTCTAGCCTGTTGTAATTTATGACTCGGTCTAGGTCTCTGTCTAGGTATGGATCAAACAGAGGATCACGTCTTACATCTATATCATGAGGAAGGTGTGGTGGCCGTAAGGGCAGTCGTTCATCTCTCAAATATAGATCCAGAAATGGATCTCTTAGGTGGTCTGGATTACGAGCTCTCCACAATCTCTCTCTTTCCCATTCCTCCAATAGCTCTTCCTCGAGTGCAAAATCCCTCCTTCGCACCTCTAAGGGTGGATCCTGAGAAAACCTCTCTCTATCAAGAAACCTTGGATCTCTAAGTAAAGGCTCTCGACCAAATGGTGGTGGCTCATTCAAACCTTCTCTAAATAAAGCTCTCTCATCTGGCAAATGCCCTCGTGGCTCAAAGTCTCTGTCATCTAAAACATCTCTCTCACGGCTGCCTGGTCTGGGTGGAGGTCGACCACGCATAAACCCTCTTGCTCTTCCTCTCCCACGGTGATCAAATCGCACATCATAATTTTCTGGCCAATCCTGTGCAAAAGGTTCCGACTCAAAGGATGCATCATCTTCTCTAAAACCACCTGGCCTGCCTGGCTCTTTGTGGAAATAACCTCCTGCATCATCATCATCTTCATCAGGAAATTCTGGTCTGCCATGATGACCCTCTGGACCATGTGAATAAGTTCCCTCCTCTTCATCTGCCTCGGTATAGGGGTCCTCACCCAAAGGATCAGCTCCCATGGACGCATCATAATTATCACTGTCCTCACCTTCAGCCATTCTTTCTAGAGGCTCTTCCCAATTAGAAAAGGGCCCCCCAGGAGCACCAGGTCCAATAGGATGACCTCCCCTCGGCCCACCCATTCTAACTGGAGGACCTCCCCTCGGCCCACCCATTCTAACTGGAGGACCTCCCCTCGGCCCACCCATTCTAACTGGAGGACCTCCCCTCGGCCCACCCATTCTAACTGGAGGACCTCCCCTTGGCCCTCCCGGCCTGACTAAAAGATCTGGCCTCGGCCCACCCGGCCTGACTGGAGGAGTTTCCCATGGTGCACCTGGCCTGATTGGAGGAGCTGCCCTTGGCCCACCCAGCCAGACTGGAGGAGCTCCCCTTGGCCCACTACCTGGCCTGACTGGAAGGGCTGCCCTAGGGCCACCTGGTCTAACTGGAAGGGCTCCCCTTGGTCCAGATGGCCTAACAGGAGCAGCCCAAGGATCAACTGGCCTCAATGGAGGAGCCCAAGGGTCACCTGGCAATGAGTGAGGAGCCTGTGGCCTGAATGGTGGCATGTTATGGGGTGTAAAAGGGCCACCTGTCCCAGGAGTAGGGAGCAGGCCACCTGACTTATTAGGGAAAGGACTCTGAAAAGCATCCTGTTTTCCAAAGGAACTTGGACCATCAGTAGGCTCTACTGGCTTACTGGCCATTGATAGGGTAGGTACCGGAGCATCTGGTTTAGCAGTTTTGGGAGATGAAACCTGTGACACTGAAGGCTTACTGGGGCCAGGCAAATCTATTTCATGCTTATCAGATGTACTTGTAGTCTCTATTTGACCAAGACCCTTCGATGCATCTGAATGAACTGATGATGCAGGCAATGGCTTATTTACTTTACTCAGGTCAGGCAATGTTTGGCCACCCAATGGATCAGTTTTAGGCAAATCCGAAGCTTTTGATTTATCTGTATTGGAATCTGCAGCTTTTACTGGTTTATGCAGCTCAGAAGGTGCTGAGGTTCCAGTTTTTGAAGCATCCTGCACAGCTGGACCTTCTTTCTTGGGTGCACCATCCTTCGAGGGCTCATCAACTTGTTTCATATCAATATTTTGCTGCTTTTGTTTTTCATCTCTCTGATCACCAGCAAAAGAATCAGCACCCAGACAGACTTCAGTCTCTTTAGAAATGTGCTTCTTATTGAATTGGCTTTGATAACTTTTAGTGGTAACATTTGCCGTATTACCTTGTATTTCAGACTTCTCTAAAGGAGAAGCTCCCAGCAAAGGTGGCCTATTTCCCCCATCACCTCTCCCCTGTGGCCAATCTGGTCTCCCTTTTCTATCACCTGGGCCCCACCTATCACTAAAGGGAACCCTGTTATCTCGACGGTCATGAAAGGGCATATCTGCAGCACCAAAACTGTCTTTATCAGCAGGGCTCCAATTATCCCGACGTGGACCATCAAAATCCCCAAATCTATGTTGTGGTTGAGAAAAGGGCATATCACGGTCTTTAAAATAGTCCCCAGGGCCAGGGGGCATGTCGGGGCCCTTAAACCGGTCGCCAGGGCCAGGGGGCATGTCGGGGCCCTTAAACCGGTCGCCAGGGCCAGGGGGCATGTCGGGGCCCTTAAACCGGTCGCCAGGGCCAGGGGGCATGTCGGGGCCCTTAAACCGGTCGCCAGGGCCAGGGGGCATGTCGGGGCCCTTAAACCGGTCGCCAGGGCCAGGGGGCATGTCTGGGCCCTTAAACCGGTCGCCAGGGCCAGGGGGCATGTCTGGGCCCTTAAACCGGTCGCCAGGGCCAGGGGGCATGTCTGGGCCCTTAAACCGGTCGCCAGGGCCAGGGGGCATGTCTGGGCCCTTAAACCGGTCGCCAGGGCCAGGGGGCATGTCTGGGCCCTTAAACCGGTCGCCAGGGCCAGGGGGCATGTCTGGGCCCTTAAACCGGTCGCCAGGGCCAGGGGGCATGTCTGGGCCCTTAAACCGGTCGCCGGGGCCAGGGGGCATGTCTGGGCCCTTAAACCGGTCGCCGGGGCCAGGGGGCATGTCTGGGCCCTTAAACCGGTCGCCGGGGCCAGGGGGCATGTCTGGGCCCTTAAACAGGTCGCCGGGGCCAGGGGGCATGTCTGGGCCCTTAAAGCGGTCGCCGGGGCCAGGGGGCATGTCTGGGCCCTTAAAGCGGTCGCCGGGGCCAGGGGGCATGTCTGGGCCCTTAAAGCGGTCCCCGGGGCCAGGGGGCATGTCTGGGCCCTTAAAGCGGTCCCCGGGGCCAGGGGGCATGTCTGGGCCCTTAAAGCGGTCCCCGGGGCCAGGGGGCATGTCTGGGCCCTTAAAGCGGTCCCCGGGGCCAGGGGGCATGTCTGGGCCCTTAAACCGGTCCCCGGGACCAGGGAGCATGTCTGGGCCCTTAAAGCGGTCCCCGGGGCCAGGGGGCATGTCTGGGCCCTTAAAACGGTCCCCGGGGCCAGGGGGCATGTCTGGGCCCTTAAAACGGTCCCCGGGGCCAGGGGGCATGTCTGGGCCCTTAAAACGGTCCCCGGGGCCAGGGGGCATGTCTGGGCCCTTAAAGCGGTCCCCGGGACCAGGGAGCATGTCTGGGCCCTTAAAGCGGTCCCCGGGACCAGGGGGCATGTCTGGGCCCTTAAAGCGGTCTCCGGGGCCAGGGGGCATGTCTGGGCCCTTAAACCGGTCCCCGGGGCCAGGGGGCATGTCTGGGCCCTTAAACCGGTCCCCGGGACCAGGGAGCATGTCTGGGCCCTTAAAACGGTCCCCGGGGCCAGGGGGCATGTCTGGGCCCCTAAAGCGGTCCCCAGGGCCAGGGGGCATGTCTGGGCCCCTAAAGCGATCCCCAGGGCCAGGGGGCATGTCAGGGCCCCTAAAGCGATCCCCAGGGCCAGGGGGCATCTCAAGACCCCTAAAGCGATCCCCAGGGGGCATCTCAGGGCCCCTAAAGCGATCCCCAGGGCCAGGGGGCATCTCAGGGCCCCTAAAGCGATCCCCAGGGCCATGGGGCATCTCAGGGCCCCTAAAGCGATCCCCAGGGCCAGAGGGCATCTCAGGGCCCCTAAAACGATCCCCAGAACCAGGGAGCATCTCAAGGCCCCTAAAACGATCCCCAGAACCAGTGGGCATCTCAGGGCCCCTAAAACGATCTCCAGAAGCAGGGGGCATCTCAGGGCCCCTAAAACGATCCCCAGAAGCAAGGAGCTTCTCAGGGCCCCTAAAACGATCCCCAGAAGCAGGGGGCATCTCAGAGCCCCTAAAACGATCCCCAGAAGCAGGGGGCATCTCAGGGCCCCTAAAACGATCCCTGGGAGGCGGGGGCATCTCAGGGCCCCTAAAACGATCCCCGGGAGGAGGGGGCATCTCAGGGCCCCTAAAACGGTCAGGAACATCAGGGCCACCAAAGCGGTCATGAGCTTGAGGTAGCTCAGGACCACCAAAGTGGTGATGGGTAGATGGCATCTTGGGGTCTCTAACGCCCTCCTGATATGATTCCTGTGAAGGTGGCTGTTCAGAACCTCTAAAGCGTTCCTGAGTAGGTGGTTGTTCGGAGCTTCCAAAGTGATCACGAACAAGTGGCTGCTCTGGGCCTCCCATGTGGTCCTGAGGAGATGGCAGCTCAGGGCCCCCAAAGCGGTCTCTTGAAAAAGTCTCAGGATAGCCAAAACTGGATGGTCGACCTTCTGGAGCACCAAACCTGTGTCTGGGCTGGCTTTCAGAAAATGGAAACCTACCCCGTGGTGTTATGGAGGGAAATCTAGCTCTTCCCCTTGGCTGTAAGTCTGGTGCATTGTACCTAAAGCGCTGAGAACCATCAGGGTGGCCAAACCTATCCCGAAAAGGAACTTCAGAAGCAGCATGCTGGTCATATGGTGGACCCACCCCATCTCTTTCATAGGGAGCAGCTTCAGGACCACCAAACCTGTTTGATCCAGAATTCTGGGCATTCCCAAATCTGTCCATGGGGGATGAAGTATTTTCTACACCCCACCTATCCTGAAAATTGCTCCGCCTATCACCGGACTGTTCATTAGATCCACCCCACCTACCATCGGGAGGTTGATCCCATTTATTTCCCATGTCATCACCTTGACTTCCCCGCTTGTTAAACTGAGGACCATCAGGCCTGTTCCACATTTCTGCTGGGTGCTTTGACTCTCTATCTGACCCTGGTCCAGGGGGGTAATCAGACATCTCCTTGGTTGCGGATTCTGAAACATTAGGTGGTTTAGGTATATCCCAGGACTGATCAGGATTATCTTTTGGCCTGTCCCATCGGTTAGCTGGAACCTTTTGATCAGTAGTTTCTAAATACTGCTTGGATGCGGCTGCTGGGGTGGACTGGTCCTTTTCATTTGTCCAGTGCTGGTTCTCCCTGTCTTGTGTAGGTTGGGAGCCATAGAAACCATGTGACCCAGGAGGGGGGAAACGAGGTGGTGCAAAACCAGGTCCCTGGGCTGCGAATCTGCAAAACCAAGAGACAAATCATTAGTGCAGCAGGCACAAAAGATGACACTTTTTTTTTTTTTTTAAAGCACAGGCCCTACAGATTAAAATGTTGTATGTCACATATTTGCGCAGCAGTTTTTCAAAAAATACACTTTTTGAATTTTGATGCAAACTTTTTTGGTAAAATATAAAAGACGATGATGTTACGCCAAGAGTACATAGATACCAACACACGCCGCGCTTTAAAATTGGGCACACCCCACAGGAGTCAAGCTTATAATAGCGAAAGCTTGGAAGAAACCTAGGCCCTTCTTGTCAGGTCAGAAGAAAAGTTTCCTGGATAATGACCCAAGAAAAGTTAGCCAGCATTTTAGCCGACAGGATCCCACAGTTTGAAAAAACCTGAGATCCTTGGGCTAAATATATAGGGACTTATATTTCGCATGGTGTCACACCGGCTCTCTCTCCTCCCAAGCATTAGGATAGACCCGCATCCCCTTTCTTTCTCTCCTTTTCCTTTCCTTTTCTTCTTCTGTCCTTTTATCTATATGTTTTGAGGACACCTGGAAATGACATTTGAGGATTCTTATCTCCAATTTTAATTATATCAACATTTATAGATAAGTTCAGTTTATCTTCCTTCATGTTGGACTGGATATTCCTGTCAAAACATTTTTTGACCGAGGGGGGTGGGGTTGTTGGGGGGGTGGAGGGTTCGCTCCTTCGGCACAGTATGATCCCGTTAGGGGTGCTGGAGGTTAGGAATACCTCTGTTTCCTTAGTGCTTTCCACCAGACTGGGTTACCTAATAAGTTGGCCTCACAGGATTGGAATATCCATCCTTTTATTTATATCCAATTTTATTTTATCCCCAATTTTATTTTATCCCCAAGCTTACTGTTATGAACTCGTTATTTTCCAGGATTTAATGTTATGAAATGTTAATGAACATTTAAAACAATAATTAAATGTATTGTATTCTATGTTTTTTAAAAAAAAAAGAAATATTTTGAAAGTAAAATTGCGCACACCCATGCAAAGGCGACAAATGGCGTAAATTTTACGATCCATAGGCAACGGTTTAAAAGCCTTTACAGGTTACCACTTTAGATTTACACAGGAGGTTACATAGTTACATAGTAGGTGAGGCTGAAAAAAGACAAGTCCATCAAGTCCAACCTATGTGTGTGATTATGTGTCAGTTAGGTGTCAAGAGGTCTGGAGCTCGAATTACTGGCCATTATCTTATGTCCGTGGGGATAGCTCACATGTGTGGGATTGACACGTGTGCTCGCCTCTCAGCACATAGGGGGACAGGGAGGGGGCACTTTTTCATTTTCTTTTTTTACACTGTCACTTAGACCCCTTTCACAGTGGGGCTGCGGTCGCGTTTGCGGTAAAGTGCTGCTCATTTTAGCGCCGCATTTTTCTGCCTTTTTTCGGACGCTAGCGGGGCGCTTTTAACCCCAAAGGGGTGTTGCGGCACTTACGAAGCGCTGCCCATTCATTGCAATCGGCAAGGGTGTTTAGGGGCTGTACACAGCGCTCCCAACCTGCCGCAAAGATGCTGCTTGCAGGACTTTTCCCGAACGTCCCGCAAGCGCACCGCCCGGGTGTGAAAGCACCCATTGCAGAGAATGGGAAGCAGTTTTCAGGCGCTTTACAGGTGCTATTTTCTAGATCTAAAATGCCTGAAAACTGACTCGGTGTGAAAGGGGTCTTAAAATTTTTTTTTGATCAATTTTATTGCTGTCACAAGAAATGTAGGCATCCTTTGTGACAGCAATAGGTATGCGACAGCTACTCTTTAGGGAGAGATCTGGGGTCTACAAGAAGCATACCCTAAAAAGCATTTGATCACACCATGATTAGCGATTCTCCAATCATGCTGCCCACACGGAAGCATCATTCATTCACAGAGTTCTGTGAATGAACTACAAGTACCGACATCCTTTGCGGCTGTCGACTTGTAGTTCTGAAACTACCACGGCACTGTTGAGCGCTCTGGTAGTTCATTGAATCTTCCTATTAGTGTGCAACTGCCTGCACTAATGATGTATGGGCAGACAGCTTACACTGGCAGTCTGCAGGAGACCTGCATACCACTCGCGATCTGCTGATTCCTGGTGCAATGCTTTCCAGGCTCAAAAAAAAAAAAATTGTAAATGCATATTTTTTTTTACTGCAAAAAATGTGGATTATTTAACCACTTGCCATCCGGGCCATTTTTGACACTTCGCTCTTCTATGTAAAAATCTAATTGCTTAGAACCCCCAAACAATTATATATATATATATATATATATATATATATATATATATATACATACACACACACACACATACATACATATATACACATACATATATACACACACATATATACATACACACATTTATTTTTTAGCAGAGACCCTATAATATAAAATGGGTGTTGCAATTTTTTTTGTCACACTGTATTTGCGCAGCGGTTTTTCCAAACGCAATTTTGTAAAAAAAAAAAAAAAAAAAAAAAAAACTAACTAAAGTAAGCCAAATTTTTTTGTATAAATGTGAAAGATTTTACGCCGAGTGAATAGATACCAAACATGTAACGCTTTAAAATTGTGTCTGCCTGTGGAATATCGGCAAACTACGGTGCTTAAAATGCTCCATAGGCAACGCTTTAAACGCCTTTACAGGTTACCAGTTTAGAGTTGCACAGGTCTGGAGCTAGAATTATTGCTCTCGCTCTGAGGTTTGCGAATATACCTTACATGTGTGATGAGATCACAATTTACATATGCGTGCGGGTGTAACGCATGCACTCGCATTTGTGCGTAAGCACGGTGGGACGGGGGCACTTAAAAATATATATTTTTTTAAATACAAACTTTGGATGAAAATGTCACAGCATGGGCCATGACAGGTCCCCTTAATAGAGAGATTTGGGGTTTATTAAACCCCAAACCTCTCCTCTGGCCTCCCATGCAGCTGATCAGACACAGATCAGTCTGATTGGCTGCTTTCCTGGGCGCTGGTGGGCAGGTAAACAAAGGGGCGGAACCCAGAAGCGACAAATTACTCATCGCTCCTGGTTTCCAAGGTTACAGAGAGGGGGAACGTCATCAGTTCCTCTCTCTGTACAGGGCAGTCATTGCCTCCAGCCGCATCGCTTCCAGCCTCCGCGATGAGACCTGAGAGCCCGGGAGAGGCAGCTGCGGGAAGAGGAGTGGGACACCCTTCTGCCACCCGCAGAAGTGATCAAGTGCCTAATTAGCCACTTAGATTACTTCTGCATGAAATGGAATCGCCAGCTGAAAAGAATGATACCTACAGGCATCCCAGTATAACCACTGAAACCCAAGGACATCCATGTATGTACACCTTGGGTGGCAAGTGGTTAAAAAAAATAAAATAAATAAAGTTTGACTACCTGAATTCTAGAATCCCCCCTACAATACCAAGCAGATCGCAGGAGGAACACTCTGCAGACACCATAGTGAACACACTGTTGGCGATACGGCAGCATCTTCTGTTACAGCTCTCATCTTCTATACATGAGGCCTTCATGGCAAAGCTTTATTCTTTAGATATAAAAACACACTTACCTTGGCTCTCTGGGTGCTTCGTAGGGCACCCCTGCCATCAAGCTAGGAGGCGTGGGAGGGACAGTGGGCGTCAACTCCCGATCAGGGGCCGGTGGAAGTAGAGGTGGGTTTAAATATTTGACGTCCTCGCTTTGCTTGTCTAAGCCAGGAGAAGGAAATTCCAGTGGAGGATTATGGGAAGGCACGGGAGGGGCACTATGGCCCAGTGGTGGTTGAGCACTCAGAGCCGGATGTGACTGATAAGACAGTGCAGTAGGTAGAGTCATATTTCCGGAAATTAAAGGTCCTGCAGTTACCGGCGGATCTGTTCCTGCTGTAGGCATTGTGGAGGGTGCAGATGTCATGACAGATGAGCTGGTGGTGGCAGGCGGGCTGGTAGAAGAGGATGGTGCAGGCGCTGGAACAGATGTGGTTTCCAGCTCTTGGGCAGAGAAAGAGCTTTCTGCTGGAAGAGGTGGTTGTGCGTCAGTGGCAGGGGGTAGAGGAGGTTGTACAACTTCTGCTGAAGGGGAGCAAACAGGTGGTGGAGGGGGCGGAGCACTGGATGTCGGAGGAGGGGGCGGAGCACTGGATGCCGGAGGAGGGGGCGGAGCACTGAATGCCGGAGGAGGGGGTGGTGCACTGGAAGCCGGAGGAGGGGGTGGTGCACTGGAAGCCGGAGGAGGGGGTGGTGCACTGGATTCCGGAGGAGGGGGTGGTGCACTGGATTCCGGAGGAGGGGGTGGTGCACTGGATTCCGGAGGAGGGGGTGGTGCACTGGATTCCGGAGGAGGGGGTGGAGCAGTCGCAGGTGGAAGAGGTGGCGTTGCTTCAGAATATGGAGTTACAGGTGGGAGAGCGGGAGGTGGGCCGGTGCCATACACTGGTGGTGCCACCGGAGCGGTATAGGGAGCCTGTACGCTCACTCCAGTGGGCGGAGCTGCAGGAACAGCCGGAGAAATGACTGGTGAGTATGTCGGGTACTGGGGTACCACAGCAATGTTTCCTATATAGTGACTGCCACCATACTGCTGCTTTAAGCTTTTTAGAGAGGCAATTTTATCCTTTAGATGTGTCTTTGTGGATCTCATGTGGGTCTGCCAAGATGCCCACTGGACCTGGTAGTCATGCAGCTGATCCCTGTGGGGGTAGGTCTGCAGTAACTCCTGCCACTTCTTGAATTGAGTCTCCCAATCTTGGTACAGCGGCACAAGCTGCTTCTGCTCCATCTCATAGTGCTGCAGCTGAACATCTACAGTCATGGCCTGTACAGAGGAAATAAGAGATTGACGTGAGGAAGGACTGGAACACTAGATCAATCGCTCGATCTTATAATAAAAAAAAAAAAAAAAAAAAAGAAGAACACCACCGACTGGTTTCACCTATTAAAAGGAGCAGCGAGTACATCAGCCCACAACTAGATTTATCCGAACGCAATACGTATATCAGCCATAACCCCGGTATTGCTTTTTTTAGCCGGTGGCTGTTTTTCTGACCCCAAATCTCTCCATAAAGAGGACCTGTCATCCTTTTTTCTATTACAAGGGATTGCCGTGAATGTTAGAGCGAGAGTAATAATTCTAGTGCTAGACCTCCTCTGTAACTCTAAACAGGTAACTTGTAAAAGGCGTTTAAAACGCCGCCTATGGAGATTTTTAAGTACTGTAGTTTGTCATCCTTGGGTGTGCGCAATTTTAAATTGTGACATGTTAGGTATCCATTTACTCGGCATATCATCTTTCACATTGTACAAAAATAAATTGGGGAATATATTGGGTTTTGTTTTTTTAAATTTACTGAAGTGTATTTTTTCCCAAAAAATTGTTTGCGCAAATACCGTGTGATATAAAAAATTGTAACGATTGTCATTTTATAAAAAATATGTTTGGGGTCCTAATTAAATTTTCTAGCAAAAAATACTGACCTAAAGCAGAGGTCCGCCGAAAAATTTTTTTTAAAAGCCAGCAGCTACAAATACTGCAACTGCTGACTTTTAATATATGGACACTTACCTGTCGAGGGAGCCCGCGATGTCGGCAGCCGAAGCCGATCCGTTCGTCGGCTCTCGGCTGCTGCCGCCGCCATCCTCGGTAAGGGAATAAGGAAGTGAAGCTGTGCGGCTTCACTTCCTGGTTTCCTACTGCGCATGCGCAAGTCGCGCTGCGCGTCCTCTCTGGTCCCGGCTGTGTTCTGGGACCTGTGTGTCTCCCAGAATACAGCGGGGAAGGACAGTGTAGGTGCCGGAAGTGGCGTAGGTCACCGCAAGCGCCGCGGTGATCTATGCCAGGAAGTGGGAGCAAATACCTGTATTAGACAGGTATCTGCTCCCTCCTCCCCCCTGAAAGGTGCCAAATGTGACACCGGAGGGGGGAGGAATCCAAAAAGTGGAAGTTCCATTTTTGGGTGGAACTCCACTTTAAACTTGTAAACAAAAAGTGACAAAAAAAGCCTGGTCTGCAAATAGTTAATGAAATGGAAAATGGTTGGTCGGTAAATGGTTAATGAATTAGAAACAAAAAACTATATATACCCCAATTTTTGGGGGAAAATGTGAAAGATGAGGTTACGCCGAGTAAATAGATACCCGACAAATTTAAAATTGCGCACGCTCGTGGAATGTCAACAAACTATAGTACTTAAAAATCTCCATAGGAAACGCTTTCAATCTTTTTTACAGGTTACCTGTTTAGAGCTAAAGAGGTGGTCTAGCGCTAGAATGATTTGCTCTTGCTCCAATGTTCGTGGAGATACCTCAAACGTGTGGTGCGAATACCGTTTACATATGGGTGCGTGACTTTAGACTGACTGACTGAGCCACCAAGAAATGGTTCAACGAGAAGCTGGTTCACCTTCATGAGAATTATCAGAAATGACAGTCGGTCTCTGAAAGAAACAGTGGCCGTAGGGTGAATTATATTACATATTCTAAGCAATGAGTTTGTTCCAGTGATGATTTCTTAAAAGGAGTAGTAAACCCTCGAGGTTTTTCACCTCAATGCATTCTATGCAGATGAGATGGACGGGGCCATGTACCATCAAATCTTGAGTGAGAACACCTCCTTCCTTCAGCCAGGGCAATGAAAATTTGTGAATGGGTATTCCAGCATGACAATGACCCCAAACACACGGCCAAGGCAACAAAAGGAGTGGCCTATCCAGTCTCCAGACACTAATGCCATAGAAAATATATGGAGAGAGCTGAAGGTTCGACCAAACATCAGCCTCGAAACCTTAATGACTTGGAGAGGATCTGCAAAGAGGAGTGGGACAAAATCCCTCCCGAGATGTGTGCAAACCTGGTGGCCAACTACAAGAAACGTCTGACCTTTGTGATTGCCAACAAAGGTTTTGCCACCAAGTACTAAGTCATGTTTTGCGAAGGGGTCAAATACTTATTTCATTTATTAAAATGCAAACCAATTAATAACTTTTTTGAAATGCGTTTTTCTGGGTATTTTTGTTATTTTGTCTCTCACTGTTAAAATAAACCTACCATTAAAATTATAGACTGATCATTTCTTTGTCAGCAGATGCGACTCTGGCTTTGACCACTGATAATAGACAACTGTTGCACAATTGTTGCATGTATAACATTCAAGTGCGACTTTTGAGAGACAATATTAAGGTCTGTGGCCTTCATGACACATGAAAGTTGGACCAAAGTAGTGCAGGAACTACTTTGAAGTCGCTGTAACTTCAAACTAGAGGTGCACCGAAATTTCGGCCACCGAAACATTATCGGGCGAAAACCGTTTTTTCATTCAGCCGATACCGAAAGGGGGCGGGGTCAGCCCCTGGGTGTCGCCCATTTCCCTCCCTAATCGCCGCAATCTCCGCATGTCACGGAGCTGAACACTCCGGGCCATAGTAACAATGTTCCGACTCCTGTGATAGACGGCACACTGATCCAATGGTGGGACATTGAATCAGTGGGACGTGATCACAGGAGGCAGGACATTGTTACTGAGGCCCGGGCAATTCAAACCCTGCTCCGTGACACGCGGAGATCACCACTCTGATACGGGCACAGGCATGCTGCATATGAAAGACACTGGGAAGGCTGCTGGGTACAGGTATGCTGCATATGATGGACACTGGTGAGGCTGCTGGGCACAGGCAGGCTGCATATGATGAACACTGGTGAGGCTGCTGGGCACTGGTAGGCTGCATATGACATGCCCTGGTGAGGCTGCTGCGCACAGGTAGGCTGCATATGACATGCCCTGGTGAGGCTGCTGGGCACAGGTAGGCTGCATATGACAGGCAATGGTGAGGCTGCTGGGCACAGGTAGGCTGCATTTGATGGACACCGGTGAGGCTGCATTGATCTCTTGTATCATGTCTGCAGTCTGACCTTCTTCAGTATCATATCTGCTAGAGGTGCAACTAATGGAAATTTTGCTAATACTATTAGCAATGTATTTAAGTTTAAGTAAGTGATTGCAGACATGGTACAAGAGATGGTTAGAGACTGCAGACTGCATTTTTCTTGACCTTTCTTGCACTAAAGATGCCAATAATGGCAAACAATAAATTCATATTAATTTAAAATTGATGCTATTAATTAAAAAGTTGAATATAATACAATGATATATAAAAATAATATAAATATTTTTTTTAAAACTGTCATTTTCGGCCCAGTGCATCCTTCATTTTCGGTATCGGCACCAAAAGTTCCATTCGGTGCACCCCTACTTCAGACTGTACAAAGACAAACCCCCCTCCCCCACAAAAAAAAAAAAAACCCACACGCATATTTTTGACCCCCTCTAACTGTACAGAGACAATTGACACCCCCCCCCCCTCCAATCAGCTCATCTCTGACCCGTCCCTCTGTGTCACTTACAGCCAGGTGTGGAGGCTCCTGGACAATCTGTTGGTAGCGCTGGAGAAGCTGCTGCATGGCGGTGTGTTTTGCCATGATGCCCTGGTACTGGAAGCCTATGCGGTGTTGTTCATGCTGCTGCCAGTGAGCAGCCGCTTCTTGCAGGGTCTTTAGCCTTTGCGCTTGTTCTGGATCTTCTGGCAGATCAGACTGGGGGAAAAAAAAAAAAAAAAGTCAGAACATATGGAACATTCCCAGCTCATCACATTCACATGGCTCTGATCACCCACACAAGACAATACAATACATGGCCCGCTTTGCTTACACCAGGTAGTCATATTTACTAGACCGATACCATCTGTGCCTTGTCTCCTTAAAGTGTACGAGAACCCCAACAATTCATTTTTTTCTTATTTGAGCTCTTTTGGTCTATAAAAGTGCAACTTCACTCTCATAACTAACATTTTTAATTTTCAGGCTGCTAGTACTACTAAATAGATAGGCAAGTATATCATATTTACTTGTTTTAAAACTTTTTTTTTTTTTTTTTTTCACATTACGTCCTGGTTTCCCTGCCCAGGCAAAATATGTTATACATTCCATGAGCCTTTAGGAGGTGAGGAGGGGGGTGTTCTCAGCACACGCTCCTGCCTGCATGCTAGAGTGAATGGCAGATGGATTCCAGGAAGTAAATGCTACTTGAACCATCTGCCCTTACTCAAGATGGCGACGGCATGAAATGCTATGGGGTTGTTTTTCAAAGTGATTTCTCAACAAAATAAAGCATGGAGAAATGGATAGAGGCTGGGTTCACACTGCTGCGATGTCAGACATTGCATGTGATTTGCACCACTGCTGTGCAAATCACAATGCGATGTCTGTGCGATGTGCATTCAGCCATACAGATTGTATGGCTGAATGCGCATCGCATTCGTACCAAAGTCGTGCAGGATCCTTTTTTTTTTCTGGTCCGCACGGGTGTTCACACCCATGCGATCCGATTCCTGTCCGAATTGACAGTTCGCATCGTGATATGCGAACCGATCTGGAGGAGATGTCTCTTACTTTGTATTGACACTTCCAGTGGTTCGCATAGGGCAGTGTGAACTGCCTGTGAGTCAGGTGCAATGCGGGAATCGGCACTGGATTCACAGGGTTTCTACATTGCACCAATGTGAACCGAGCCGGATAGGTGAGATTGCTTTGAATATTAAAAATTAATCAAACAGTGCTTTTGGTTCGTGGTGCTCAGATGCATCGAACATCTGCTTTAACCCCATGGCGCTGGCTGCTGCCGGCCCTTTAAGGGGGGGGGGGGGTTGCAATGCCAAGGCTTACAGTGGGGACGGAAAGTATTCAGACCCCCTTAAATTTTTCACACTGTTATATTGCAGCCATTTGCTAAAATCATTTAAGTTTATTTTTTTCCCTCATTAATGTACACACAGCACCCCATACTGACATTTTTGTAGATTTATTAAAAAAGAAAAACTGAAATATCACATGGTCCTAAGTATTCAGACCCTTTGCTGTGACACTCATATTTAACTCAGGTGCCGTCCATTTCTTCTGATCATCCCTGGTGGTTCTACACCTTCATTTGAGTCCAGCTGTGTTTGATTATACTGATTGGACTTGATTAGGAAAGCCACACACCTGTCTATATAAGACCTTACAGCTCACAGTGCATGTCAGAGCAAAAGAGAATCATGAGGTCAAAGGAACTGCCTGAAGAGCTCAGAGACAGAATTGTGGCAAGGCACAGATCTGGCCAAGGTTACAAAAAACATTTCTGCTGCACTTAAGGTTCCTAAGAGCACAGTAGCCTCCATAATCCTTAAATGGAAGACATTTGGGATGACCAGAACCCTTCCTATAGCTGGCCGTCCGGCCAAACTGAGGTAACGGGGGAGAAGAGCCTTGGTGAGAGAGGTAAAGAAGAACCCAAAAATCACTGTGGCTGAGCTCCAGAGATGCAGTCGGGAGATAGTTGTAGAAAGTCAACCATCACTGCAGCCCTCCACCAGTCGGGGCTTTATGGCAGAGTGGCCCGACGGAAGCCTCTCCTCAGTGCAAGACACATGAAAGCCCGCATGGAGTTTGCTAAAAAAACACCTGAAGGACTCAAAGATGGTGAGAAATAAGATTCTCTGGTCTGATGAGACCAAGATAGAACTTTTTGGCCTTAATTCTAAGCGGTATGTGTGGAGAAAACCAGGCACTGCTCATCACCTGTCCAATATAGTCCCAACAGTGAAGCATGGTGGTGGCAGCATCATGCTGTGGGGGTGTTTTTCAGCTGCAGGGACAGGATGACTGGTTGCAATCGAGGGAAAGATGAATGCGGCCAAGTACAGGGATATCCTGGACGAAAACCTTCTCCAGAGTGCTCAGGACCTCAGACTGGGCCAAAGGTTTATCTTCCAACAAGACAATGACCCTAAGCACACAGCTAAAATGACAAAGGAGTGGCTTCACAACAACTCTGACTGTTCTTGAATGGCCCAGCCAGAGCCCTGACTTAAACCCAATTGAGCATCTCTGGAGAGACCTAAAAATTGCTGTCCACCAACGTTTACCATCCAACCTGACAGAACTGGAGAGGATCTGCAAGGAGGAACGGCAGAGGATCCCCAAATCCAGGTGTGAAAAACTTGTTGCATCTTTTCCAAAAAGACTCATGGCTGTATTAGATCAAAGGGGTGCTTCTACTAAATACTGAGCAAAAGGGTCTGAATACTTAGGACCATGTGATATTTCAGTTTTTCTTTTTAGTAAATCTGCAAAAATGTCAACAATTCTGTGTTTTTCTGTCAATATGGGGTGCTGTGTATACATTAATGAGGAAAAAAAATGAACTTAAATGATTTTAGCAAATGGCTGCAATATAACAAAGAGTGAAAAATTTAAGGGGGTCTGAATACTTTCCGTCCCCACTGTATGCCCACGTGACCGCAACGATTACTTGTCACAGTGGTCACATAACCAGAAAAGGCACAATCGCAAGCAGCGATCAGGAACTTTCCGTGAGCTGCCAGGCACTGTGCCGGGAACATAAGACGCATGCTCCCGGGACAACACTGTTGGCACTATCGCATGAAAATATGTGGCCGCTCTGCGCCAAGGCCCGGCTGCCGAGAGGCTACACGTTTACGTGCGCTCGGCACAAACTGGTTAAATATGCAGTCGAAAGATTTGTTATAGCCGTTTGATAAGTATAAAAAATAAAATAAATGTTGATCTTGCCAGAAATAACTTCCTGTGCTGCACGCTTAGCAACCAATAATGTTATCAGCAATATATGTGAACAAAAGAATACCTTTCCCCTATATGATGAGGGAAGGGAGGTGTCCTGTAGTCTTTTGCTAGGATGACAATGCTACTAATCCAGATACTGTACAGTAAGCATTGTCATCCTAGGACAGGAAGTGTGTTGCTGGCAGGATCACCATGTGTGAAAATTAAGAATCAAAAAGCAGAAAGCGATGCACAAACCAACACAGCAGTGATTAGCTCCCCATCTCAAAGTATGAGAGGGGATGTGGCGGTGGCTATAGGATGCCAATGTAAAGACAAAGTCGGGTAATCATACTAGATCTACAACATACAAAGTTAGGTCCATATAGATTTGGACACAGGAACAATTTTATTTTTCTTCAGGTATTTACCAAAACATATTTAAGCTATAGTTATATAATGGATATGGGCTGAGAGTGCACACTCCGGTTTAATTTGAGGGCATCTGCATCCAAATTGGAGGAAGGGTTTAAAAGTTACAGCTCTTAAAGAATAGTCACCCCCCGCCCCCCCTTTTTCAAGGGACCAAAAGTAATTGGACAATTGAATCAAAAGCGGTTTCATGGCCAGGTGTGGCCCACTCCATTATTTTTTCATCAATTAAGCAGGTAAAACGGTCTGAAGTGGATTCCTAAGCCTCATACACACGGTTCGATTGTTGGCAGGGGATTGTCTGTTGACAGACTGTTGTCTTAAAATCTTACAGTTAGTACGCTCCTTTTGACAACTGTTGTCCAATTTTCGGCCAACAAATGTTGGATGGCAGGCTAGTAAATTTATGGTGGACAACGGCTTGATGTCAGATTTTCGTATAGTCAGTACACAAATGTCGAAAGTACAAACACACATGATCGGAATCAATGCTCAAACACGGAATTAGCAGAAGGGGCCCAAAGGGTGGCGCTCAAGAGCTGAAATTCCACATAGTACGTTACTATGTTCGTGTTTGCGGCACGATAATTGTGTACCGTTAGTATGCAAGACAAGATCCTGGCACAAGCCCTTTTGAAAAAAAAAAAAAAAAAATCAGACGCCCGGTTGGCCAACAATCGCTCCATGTGGCTTAAAGGGGTTGTAAAGTTTTGTGTTTTTTCACCTTAATGCATTAAGGTGAAAAAACACCTTGCACCCCCCCCCCCCCCCCAGCCCCCATTTTACTTACCTGAGCCCCGAATGTCCGTGGGTGCGATCCCGCGTGGCTTTCCCCCAGCTCTTGTGGCCTCTTCCTTGGATGATTGATAGCAGCACAGCCATTGGCTCACGCTGCTGTCAATCAAATCAATGGCATGGCACGCTGGGCCGAGTGATACACTCGGCGGCTATGGCTGCCGACTGTATCACAGGGGAGCACGCCTGCAAGCTAACCCCCTTGTGAGAGCGCTTCCCAGAGGGAGGTCAGCTCTTGTGGGGAGGAGCCGAGACAGCTGCCGAGGGACCCTAAAGATGAGGATTGGGGACACACTGTGCAAAACAAACTGTACAGTGGAGGCAAGTATGATATGTTTGTTATTTAAAAAAAAATAAACTGTTACAACCCCTTTAACTGTGGTATTTGCATTTGGAATCTATTGCTGTGAACCTACATCATGCGTTCAATGGAGCTTTACATGCAAGTGAAAAAGGCCATTGTAAAATGAAACAAATCCATTAGAGAGCAGCAACATTAGGAGTGGCCAAATCAACAGTTTGGTATATTATGAGGAAAGGACGATGCACTGGTGAGCTCAGCAACATAAAAAGGCCTGGACGTCCACGGAAGAGAACAGTGGTGGATGATCGCAGGATCCTCTCTATGGTAAAGAAAAACACATTCACAACATTCAGACAAGTGAAGGACACTCTAGAGGAGGTGGGCGTATCATTGTCAAAGTCTACAATCAAGAGTAGACTTCAGGAGGGCAAATACAGAGGGTTCACCACAAGGTGCAAACTATTCATAAGACGAATAGAAAAGCCAGATTAGACTTTGCCAAAAAACACATCTAAATAAGCCAGACCAGTTCTGGAAAAGCATTCTTTGGATGGATGAAACTAAGATTAATCTGTACCAGAATGATGGGAAGAAAAAAAAAGTGTGGAAAAGGCTTGGAACAGCTCATGAGCCAAACACGTCATCTGTGGTCACATGGTAGAACTTGCAGAGTGATGGCATGGGCATGCATGGCTTCCAGTGGCACTGGGCCTTTTTGTTTATTGATGATGTGACAGAAGCAGCCGGATGGATTCTGCAGTGTTTAAAGATATACTGTCAGCCCAGATTCAGCCAAATGCAGCAAAGTTGATTGGACGGCCCTTCACAGTACAGATGGATAATGATCCAAAACACTGCAAAAGCAACCCAGGAGCTTTTGAAGGAAAAGAAGTGGAATATTCTGCAATGGCCGAGTCAATTACCTGATCTCAACCCAATTGAGCATTTCACTTGCTGAAGGCTAAACTAAAGGCAGAAAGACCCACAAAGAACTGAAGACAGCTGCATTTAGAGCCTGGCAAAGCATCAGAAAGGAGGAAACACAGTCTTTGGTAATGTCCATGGGTTCCAGATTTAAGGCAGTCATTGCCAGTAAAGGATTCTCAACAAAATATTAAAAATGAACATTTTATTTATGATTATATTCATTTCTCCAATTACATTTGAGCCCCTGAAAATAGGGGGGGGGGAGAGAGACTGTATAAAAATGCTTGCAGTACCTAAAATTTACTTGATATTTATGTTCAACCCCTTGAATTAAAGCTGATCTGCACTTCAAATTCACTTGGATTGTTTCGTTTTAAATTTTATTCTGGTGGCATACAGAGCCAAAAGTATGAAAATTGTGCCTGTGTGCAAATATATATGGTCCTCCTAACTGTAAAACCATTTACTTTTCATGGATTAAAAACTACACTGAATGATTGTTAGTGTCATATTTCAGCTCAGAGTGCAGCTCTATAAACACCTGATGTATGAGAAATTGCAGAGCAGAAAATGCTAGCTGCCTGGCTGCCCCCTACTTCCATACTTTGTGTTATTGACCTATAATAAGCGTGCAGAATGTGAAGTCAGCTCCTCAATCCAAACACTTCATTCAAGGACAGTGGCTGAAAAGACTTCAGCTAGAAGAGTAGCATGACCGGATAATCCAGTCATAACAAGGTTATATGGGGAGACGGCCCCCTCTTCCACTGTCACATTCTGAGCTTACCGCAACATTCTCCACTGGCAATGGAGGATTGACTTCCTCCACAGGAGGAGGTGGAGGCTGCTGGGAAGGAGGTGCTGCAACATATCCTGCAGAAGGAGGTGCCGTAGTCTCTAGCGCAGGAGGAGGGGCTTCCCTACCAAGGCTCTTGGCTTTTTGCTGTAGGCTTAGCAGGTGCTGATTGTACCAATACTGCTGCTGGTCCTACAAGAATCCAACACAACACATCACCATATGCCCAACACTCATCCAACCCCTTTCACTACTAGCCCATCACCCCTCACTGATCATCCAACCCTATCCATTACTAGCCCATCACCCAACCCTATACATTACTAGCCCATTACCCCTCACTGATCATCCAACCCTACACATTACTAGCCCATCACCCCTCACTGACCATCCAACCCTACACATTACTAGCCCATCACCCCTCACTGACCATCCAACCCTACACATTACTAGCCCATCACCCCTCACTGATCATCCAACCCTATCCATTACTAGCCCATCACCCAACCCTACACATTACTAGCCCATAACCCCTAACTAATCATCCAACCCTACACATTACTAGCCCATCACCCCTCACTGATCATCCAACCCTATACATTACTAGCCCATCACAACTCACTGGTGATCCAACCCTACACATTACTAGCCAAGCACCCCTCAGGCCCCTTTCACACTGCTGCCACTTGAAAGTCGCGTGAATCCAGGGAATGCCTGGGTAAACTTATGGTCTATGGACCTCAACTTGCATCAAAGTCGGACCAAAGTAGTACAGGGACTACTTTGAAGTCACACAGATATGAATAGTACTCATTGGAAATCATGGGGGAAGACTTGTCATGTGACTTTGCAATTCCAAGTCGCAGGACAAGTTGCAGAAGTGTGAAAGGGGCCTCACTGATCACCCAACCCTATACATTACTAGCCCATCACCCAACCCTATACATTACTAGCCCATCACCCAACCCTATACATTACTAGCCCATCACCCAACCCTATACATTACTAGCCCATCACCCAACCCTATACATTACTAGCCCATCACCCAACCCTATACATTACTAGCCCATCACTCCTCACTGATCATCCAACCTTACAGTACCTGCAGAAAAAAAAAAAAAAAAGAAGTACTCATACCCCTTGAAATTGTCCACATTTTGTCATCTTACAATCAAAAACGTAAACTCATTTCATTGGGATTTTATGTGATAGACCAACACAAAGTGGCACATAATTGTGAAGTGGAAGGAAAATGATAAATGGTTTTCAATTTTTGTTACAAATAAATATCTTAAAAGTGATGTGTGCATTTGTATTCAGCCCCCTTTACTCTGATACCCCCAACTAAAACCTAATGGAACAAATCGCCTTTAGAGGTCACGAATTAGTAAATAGAGTCCACTTGTGTGTAATTTAGTCTCAGTATAAATACAGCTGTTCTGTGAAGCCCTCAGAGGTTTGTTAGAGAACCTTAGTGAACAAACAGCATCATGAAGGCCGAGGAACACACCAGACAGGACAGGGATAAGTTGCAGAGAAGCTTAATGCAGGGTTGGGTTATAAAAAAAAAAAAAAATCCAAGCTTTGAACATCTCACGGAGCACTGTTCAATCCATCATCCGAAAATGGAAAGAGTATGGCACAACTGCAAACTACAGCTGCACAATATTCCTTAAAAAAATTGTGATCTCGATTCAACCCCCCGACGATCTATAGTGCAGAGTTTGCAGATTCTTTCATATAACAAGGGGAGAGACTTATCTGCTGACTCAGCTGTCAAAAGAAAGGGAAGTCTGCCAAGTTTTAAAATGAAACGTAACTAAGGGCTCTTTCACACGAACAATCCGTTCAGGTCCGCCTGTCAGTTTTTTTAGGCGGACCTGAACGGACCCTCCATCGACCTCTATGGAGAGTCGGATGTCAGCGGTGACATGTCCGCTGACATCCGACCCGCTCCGATCCGAAAAAGTGTAACGGAGGAAAAACCTACTTTTCCATCCGTTTCCGGATCGGGTGAGTGACAGACTCTACGATCCGTCATCATCCGATCCCCCATAGAGGAGAGCAGCACTCGGACAAGTCTGTCCCTGCACAGTGTGCAGGGACGGACCTGTCACCTGCCTATTCAGTGGGGATCGGCGGATTGATCTCCCGCTGAGCAGAGCGGGCTCCGTACACGGACACGTCAGTGTGAAAGAGCCCTAACTCTTCCTTCTTAGATCAAAGTGATAAACCTCCATGTGTGTAAAGAAGAATCTAGGCAGTCTGCCAAGTTTTTAGCAACTGTGTAAATGCAGGAAGTTTAACCACTTAAAGTCTAAATCTTTTTCTGACACTTGTTTTCTTAAATTTAAAAATTTAAAAATCAATATTTTTTGCTAGAACATAATTGGAACCCCCAAACATTATATAGATTTTAGCAGAGACCATAGGGAATAAAATGTCAATTGCTGCAATATTTTATGTCACACTGTATTTGCCTAGCGGTCTTTCAAACGCAAATTTTTTGGGAAAAAATACACTTCAATGAATATAAAAAAAAAGAAAAAAACAGTAAAGTTAGCCCCATTTTTTTTTGTTTTAATGTGAAAAGTGATGTTACGCCACGAGAATCGTGATCTATCTTCTAAGCAACAAAATCGTGACTCATTTTGGCCAGAATTGTGCAGCTTTACTGCAAACCTACCAAGACATGGCCGTCCACCTAAACTGACCGGCCGGGCAAGGAGAACATTCATCACAGAGAAGCAGCCAAGAGGCCCATGGTAACTCTGGAGGAGCTGCAGAGATCCACAGCTCAGGTGGGAGAATCTGTCCACAGGACAACTATTAGTTGTGTTCTCCACAAATCTGGTCTTTATGGAAGAGTGGCAAGAAGAAAGACATTGTTGAAGTAAAAAGCCATAAGAAGTCCAGTTTGGGAGAAGTCATGTGGGGGACACAGCAAACAGCCAGAGCTACAATGGAATGGTTTAGAACTTTAGATCAAAGTCCAGACCTAAATCCAATTGAGAATCTGTGGCAAGACTTGAAAATTTCTATTCAGACGTTCTCCATCCAATCTGACAAAGCTTGAGCTATTTTACAAAGAATGGGCAAAAATGTCACTGTCTAGCAAAAAGTCTTGCAGTGAAAGGGGGTTCTACAAAGTATTGACTCGGGGGGGCTGAATACAAATGTACCCCACACTTTTCACATATTTGTAAAAAAAAAAAAAAATGAAAACAATTTATCATTTTCCTTCCACTTCACAATTATGTGCCACGTTGTGTTGGTCTATCACATAAAATCCCAATAAAATACATTTACGTTTTTGGTTTTAACATTACAAAAATGTGGAAAATGTCAAGGGGTATGAATACCTGTATACAGTACTAGAGCCAGACACCCCCCCCCCCCCCCCCCACCAATAATAAATACACAGAGCTGTACTAATGGTATACTACAGCAACCTGATCACAGATATGCACAGCCCTCTCAGAAAAGGGTAGTCTCATCCACTCACCCATGCCCCTCTTATGGGGGGCCCCTGTACTTTGTATGCCCTCTCAAAGGGGACCGCTTACCTCCACCCACCCAGGACCCTCTCACAAGGGGACCCCTCTCCTCCACTCACAGGTGTACCCTATCCTCCGCTCCCCCTTTCCACAGGGGGACCCCCTCTCCTCCGCTCACCTAGGATCCTCTCACAGGGGGTCCCCTCTCCTCCGCTCCCCATCTCACAGAGGGTCCCCCCTCTCCTCCGCTCCCCATCTCACAGAGGGTCCCCCTCTCCTCCGCTCCCCATCTCACAGAGGGTCCCCCCTCTCCTCCGCTCCCCATCTCACAGAGGGTCCCCCCTCTCCTCCGCTCCCCATCTCACAGAGGGTCCCCCCTCCCCATCTCACAGAGGAGGTCCCCCTCTCCTCCGCTCCCCATCTCACAGAGGGTCCCCTCTCCTCCGCTCCCCATCTCACAGAAGGTCCCCTCTCCTCCGCTCCCCATCTCACAGAGGGTCCCCTCTCCTCCGCTCCCCATCTCACAGAAGGTCCCCTCTCCTCCGCTCCCCATCTCACAGAGGGTCCCCCTCTCCTCCGCTCCCCATCTCACAGAGGGTCTCCTCTCCCCTCCGCTCCCCATCTCACAGAGGGTCTCCTCTCCCCATCTCACAGAGGAGGTCCCCCTCTCCTCATCTCACAGAGGAGGTCCCCCTCTCCTCCGCTCCCCATCTCACAGAGGGTCCCCCTCTCCTCCGCTCCCCATCTCACAGAGGGTCCCCCTCTCCTCCGCTCCCCATCTCACAGAGGGTCCCCCTCTCCTCCGCTCCCCATCTCACAGAGGGTCCCCGCTCCCCCTCTCACAGAGGGTCCCCGCTCCCCCTCTCACAGAGGGTCTCCGCTCCCCCTCTCACAGAGGGTCTCCTCTCCTCCTCTCCCCATCTCACAGAGGGTCTCCTCTCCTCCTCTCACAGAGGGTCCCCCTCTCCCCTGCACCCCCTCTCACAGAGGGTCCCCCTCTCCTCCGCTCCCCCCTCTCCTCCGCTCAAATAGGATCCTCTCACAGGGGGTCCCCTCTCCTCCGCTCCCCATCTTACAGAGGGTCTCCCCTCTCCTCCGCTCCCCATCTCACAGAGGGTCTCCCCTCTCCATCTCACAGAGGAGGTCCCCCTCTCCCCAGCTCCCCATCTCACAGAGGGTCCCCCTCTCCTCCGCTCCCCATCTCACAGAGGGTCTCCTCTCCCCATCTCACAGAGGAGGTCCCCCTCTCCTCCGCTCCCCATCTCACAGAGGGTCCCCCTCTCCTCCGCTCCCCATCTCACAGAGGAGGTCCCCCTCTCCTCCGCTCCCCATCTCACAGAGGAGGTCCCCCTCTCCTCCGCTCCCCATCTCACAGAAGGTCTCCTCTCCCCATCTCACAGAGGAGGTCCCCCTCTCCCCCGCTCCCCATCTCACAGAGGGTCCCCCTCTCCCCCGCTCCCCATCTCACAGAGGAGGTCCCCCTCTCCTCCGCTCCCCATCTCACAGAAGGTCTCCTCTCCCCATCTCACAGAGGAGGTCCCCCTCTCCCCCGCTCCCCATCTCACAGAGGGTCCCCCTCTCCCCCGCTCCCCATCTCACAGAGGAGGTCCCCCGCTCCCCATCTCACAGAGGAGGTCCCCCGCTCCCCATCTCACAGAGGAGGTCCCCCGCTCCCCATCTCACAGAGGAGGTCCCCCGCTCCCCATCTCACAGAGGAGGTCCCCCGCTCCCCATCTCACAGAGGAGGTCCCCCGCTCCCCATCTCACAGAGGAGGTCCCCCTCTCCTCCGCTCCCCATCTCACAGAGGAGGTCCCCCTCTCCTCCGCTCCCCATCTCACAGAGGAGGTCCCCCTCTCCTCCGCTCCCCATCTCACAGAGGAGGTCCCCCTCTCCTCCGCTCCCCATCTCACAGAGGAGGTCCCCCTCTCCTCCGCTCCCCATCTCACAGAGGAGGTCCCCCTCTCCTCCGCTCCCCATCTCACAGAGGGTCCCCCTCTCCCCATCTCACAGAGGGTCCCCCTCTCCCCATCTCACAGAGGGTCCCCCTCTCCTCCTCTCCCCATCTCACAGAGGGTCCCCCTCTCCTCCTCTCCCCCTCTCACAGAGGGTCCCCCGCTCCCCCTCTCACAGAGGGTCCCCCGCTCCCCCTCTCACAGAGGGTCCCCCGCTCCCCCTCTCACAGAGGGTCCCCCGCTCCTCCTCTCACAGAGGGTCCCCCTCTCCCCATCTCACAGAGGGTCCCCCTCTCCCCATCTCACAGAGGGTCCCCCTCTCCCCATCTCACAGAGGGTCCCCCTCTCCCCATCTCACAGAGGGTCCCCCTCTCCTCCTCTCCCCATCTCACAGAGGGTCCCCCTCTCCTCCTCTCCCCATCTCACAGAGGGTCCCCCTCTCCTCCTCTCCTCCTCTCACAGAGGGTCCCCCTCTCCTCCTCTCCTCCTCTCACAGAGGGTCCCCCTCTCACAGAGGGTCCCCCTCTCCTCCTCTCCCCATCTCACAGAGGGTCCCCCTCTCCTCCTCTCCCCATCTCACAGAGGGTCCCCCTCTCCTCCTCTCCCCATCTCACAGAGGGTCCCCCTCTCCCCCTCTCCCCATCTCACAGAGGGTCCCCCTCTCCCCCTCTCCCCATCTCACAGAGGGTCCCCCTCTCCCCATCTCACAGAGGGTCCCCCTCTCCCCATCTCACAGAGGGTCCCCCTCTCCCCATCTCACAAGGGTCCCCCTCTCCTCACCTAGTATCCTCTCACAGAGGGTCCCCTCCCCCTCTCACAATGGGACCCCCGGGACCTCTCTCCTCCGCTCCCCCTCTCAACTGCTCCCCTTTTGCCCTCCTCGTTCTCTCACTCAGGACCCTCAGGGGCCCCTCTCATCCACACACAATGACTTACCTCCGCGTCAGGTGGGGGCGGCGGTGGCTGTTGATCGTTCGAAGGGGGTGGTGGGGGCGGCCTTTCGCTGTCCGGAGGCAGCGCCGGGGATTGGTACCCCGGAGGGGGCACATTATGGGTGTAGGGTGGGGGGTAGGCATAGCCCTGATGGCTCGGGTAGTATGGTCTGGGGGGGATGGGAGCAGGCCCAGGGGCCCCTACAGGAAGAACACTCTCCAGCTGTCTCTGGTGCATCCTCTGGAGCTGCTCCAGCTGGGCCCGGTGCTGGTCCCGAAAGCTCTGCAGTCCCTGGTCCTCCGGAGGGGGCGCCGGGTAGCCGGAGGGGCCGCCATACCGGGGCGTCCATCCCGAGAACATGGCGCCTCTCTGCACACACTCGGCTCAGGACGTGACGTCATGCAGGGCGCGCAGCCGCAGCTTGGGGTCATGTGACTAGCCCGAGGAGGAGGAGCCTTCCTACTGAGCATGCGCATGGGTAAAGAAAGGCTCTCCGGAGGCTCAGCCGCCATCTTGGTACTCTCAGGTTTCGGAAGACATTTGACATGTCGGCGCCGTGGGAGGGCAGTGCGACCATTTCCATTCTTGGTTTGGAAAAAGAGTGAAGCAGGATGATCAGTAAAAATTTGTCATTGTAAAAAAAAATGAAATTGTAAAAAGCGGCGACAAGGCTGTAATTATTTCCAAAAAAATCAGCAACTCCAAGATCGCCGCAATGTAGATTTTTAACCAGTTGACCCCCCACAAGTTTTACTGCCCCCCCTTCATGACCAGGCCATTTTTTGCGATACGGCACTGCGCTACTTTAACTGACAATTGTGCGGCCGTGAGACACTGTACCCAAATAAAATGTACGTCCTTTTTTTCCCCACAAATAGAGTTTTCTTTTGGTGGTATTTGATCACCTCTGCGGTTTTTATTTTTTGCGCTATAAACAAAAAAACAACGACAATTTAAAAAAAAAAACATTTTTTACTTTCCGCTAAAAAACATCCAATAAAAAAATGTAAAAAAATCTAATTTCTTCATCAATTTAGGCCAATATGTATTCTGCTACATATTTTTGGCAAAAAAAAAATCCCAATAAGCATATATTGATTGGTTTGCGCAAAAGTTATAGCATCTACAAACCATGGGATATTTTTATTAATTTTGTTTTTCTTACTAGTAATGGCGGCAATTGGCGATTTATAGCGGGACTGCGATATTGCAGCGGACAAATCGGACACTAAGTGACACAGTTTTGGGACCAGTGACACTAATACAGTGATCAGTGCTAAAAGAATATGCACTGTCACTGTACTAATGACACTGGCAGGGAAGGGGGTTAACACCAGGGGGGGCGATCAAAGGGTTAAATGGGAGTCCTTACTAACTGTGGGGGGAGGTGCTTGTACTGTGGGAAGGCAGAGATTTGTGTTCCTGCTTAGCAGAAAAGCAGGATCACTACCTTCCCTTCTCACAGAACGGCGATCTGCCTTCTTCACATCGGCAGACTGCAGTTCTGCTTCTCTTGGGAACAATTGGCGGGTCGTGACGGGCATCGAGTTAGCCCGGACCCACTGATTGCCTCACGCGCGCACCCCAGACCAAGAAGTGCAAAATCATGTAAAAGGTATGTGATTTTGCACAGGGAGCCACCTTGCGGCTGTATATATACAGTATACGGTCAGCAAGCAGTTAATAGTAAAATGCGTGTGTAAAAATAACCTCAAACAACCACGGATGACCGCACGACTCCATTGTGCTCCGGTTAGCCAATCACAATCCAGCCTTGAACACATTTGACCTTGCTATAGGGCAGTGATGTGGAATGTGGAAAGGGTTCTTTACTGTAAGAGCGGCAAGGATGTGGAATTCCCTTCCACAGGCGGTGGTCTCAGCGGGGAGCATTGATAGCTTCAAGAAACTATTAGATAAGCACCTGAATGACCACAACATACAGGGATATACAATGCAATACTGACACATAATCACACACATAGGTTGGACTTGATGGACTTGTGTCTTTTTTCAACCTCACCTACTATGTAACTATGTAACTATGTAACCTTGGCACGCCAGATGTTTTGGAACTACATTTCCCATGATGCTCAGGCACTCTGCAGTGTAGATGAGCATCATGGCAAATGTAGTTCCAAAACATCTGGGGTACCAAGGTTCGCCATCACTGCTATAGGGAGTTCTCATTGGTTGCTGTTGGTTACCGTGGTGACAAGAGGCCTCGTTCAGTGTAGGACACAAGGTCTGCCTTCATTATTGCCATCGCTGTACTCAGGCCCGGATTTACTCCCTTTGCCGCCCCAAGGCCAGGTCCTTCAATGCCACCCTCCCCCACACACACACACCACCATTGTCGTCCTTTATCGATGACTGCTACAATAGATCATTTAAAAACATAACTCCACACACAAGAACACTGAAAATAACTGGCTTTAATTGTACAGACTGAAAATACTCTGTAATGCAGAAAATGCCTTGGAGCCTCCCTGACGGTATTCCCGAGTGTGGCTCGGAGGTTAAATTTCAGCACCATTAGCGGTAACCCCGAGCCACACTCGGGATTGCATTGCAGGATCCTGGTGCAGTGTACTTACCTTGTCCCCAGGTTCCTGCGTTTTCCCCCCGCTGTGTTTGCGGGCTCCGCCCGAAGCCTCTCTGGGCCAGGCTCCGTTCCCTGCGAGCGTCGCAACGCACGGGGGCGGAGCCTGGGGCAAATTTTTAAAAAATGTAAAAATCATAACACATACAGGACTGTATAATCTTACAGATTACAGTACTGTATGAAATCATTTCACATCCCTTTTGTCCCCAGTGCTTTGTCCAATGCCCTGCATGCCGTTTTATATTATATATACTGTTCTTTCTGCCTGGAAACTGGAGATTGTCCATAGCAACCAAAAAGTGTCCCTTTACGTCAAAAGTGGCTTTAGACCAGCTAGAAAACAGCGATAGTAAATTAGAACACTTGCAGAATTGAGCGATAGTGAATCATGGGGAAATTTATTTTCTTATTAATATATTATTATTTTTAATAATTATTTATATTTATTTATTATATTATAATTTATGATTTTGTGTTTCAAACTTCATCATACCCGGGATATCTACTAGACTCTTGGTGGACAGATTTAAGTGTGTTGTTATTGCTAAGAATTACAGGCCTACAATATAAAACGCCAAATTTCTATGCAAAATAATGGTACCGCTTTGAGACGCAAAAATCGGAAATAATCATACCGCCAGGGAGGTTAAAGATTATAGCAGTAAGAAACTCCCTACAATTTTTTAGTTCTGACTTTTTCTTTTGGCAAACTCATCGATAATATCTTCGTAGGACAAAGTATTTAAAATTTCTGACTCAATGGCAAGTAAAGCTAAACTGTTCAGTCTTTCTTGACCCAAAGATGATCGTAAATAGTTCTTTACTCGTTTCAGACATGAAAAAGATTGTTCTGCTGAACAGTTAGTAACCAGAGTGCAAAGATAAATACGCATTGCTATATCAATATTAGGGTAAATAACCTGCAATTTTTCTGCTTTGAATGTTTTGTAGAGCTCTGAAATTGAAGCCTCACCTTTATCAATATTTTGCAGACGCTATAACTTTTGCGCAAACCAATCAATAAATGCTTATTGCGATTTTTTTTACCAAAAATATGTAGAAAAATACGTATCGGCCTAAACTGAGGAAAAAAATTGTTTTTTTTATATATTTTTTGGGGATATTTATTATAGCAAAAAAGTAAAAAAATATTGCGTTTTTTTCAAAATTGTCGCTCTATTTTTGTTTACTAGTGCAAAAAAAATAAAAACCGATCAAATACCACCAAAAGAAAGCTCTAAAAAAAGGACGTCAATTTTGTCTGGGAGCCGCGTCGCAACAGCAACAAACACTAACCTGGTCCTGGAAATTTGTCTGGCGCAGTGGCAGGTCAAAACTCGCGGCCCTCGTGGGCGGGAGGAGGCTCAGGAGGAGAACTGGACTGGAGAAGTCGGGCTGCTGGCAATGTGCTGCCCTGTAGCGGCTGCGGGACTCAGGAGTAGTCGGCGGCGGCGGCCCCGGGACTCACTGGCACTGACTGGGCAGTGGGCACAGGCTGGATTCTGGTGACTCGTCACTCTGGTGTGCCTGGCTGGTCTCTCTCTCTCTGCTGCTGGCCGGAGGCAGGGAAGGAGAGAGGAGGTGGGTGGACTTGTCTCAGAGTTGGAAGTGCGCTGCTCAGCCATAGCGTGCACTGCCCACGTGTCAGCTGACGTCACTGGTTGTTAGACGCAAGGCGGCCCTAGCCTAGCAACCAGTTCTGCTGGAGATGAGTGTAACTATAGCAGAGTGGCGGAGGCGGACCGTTTTCTTTTTCTTTTCTTTCCGGGACACTGTATTGTCCTGGAATGAAGGTGCCTGGGACACGGGACAAAGATCATAATTAAGGGACAATCCCGGGCAATCCGGGAAGTCGCCGCAGGAGCGGCGCCGCCCCTGCACCACTGCCGCCCCAAGGCCTGGCCTCGGTGGCCTTGTGGGAAATCCGGCCCTGGCTGTACTAAAGAAATTAGCCTGGGAATGCTCATAGCAACCATCAATTCTAAGCAGTGTATCAAAAATATAGTTCCCGTTGCGGAGGATGCCTGACATTCTGCCTCAAGTTCTTCAAAGGAAGAGCTCAAGCTCTCCAAAAGGAAAAAAAAAAAAAAAAACAGTCAATCCCAGAAGGAGGACATCGGCCCACACGGATAAGGCAACTTCCCTTTTTCTTGGCAAAATGTTTCTAACTGAGCTAGTGCCCTTTCACACGGGCATGCCGATCATCTCCACTGTCAGTTTTTCAGGCCGACTTGTTCAGAAGTTCCATGCAACCCTATAGACAGGCGGATGTAAACAGATTTCTGTCCACCTACATTCACCTACCCTCCGAATCCCACCAGGTCTGTGTTCTTTTCTGTTTTTGCAGACCTAAACGTAAAAAATTGGAGGTAGCCTGATGTAAACAGACAGCAGAGTTTGCCACCCATGAAGCTGTCACAGGTTCGCCCGTATCCACCGGACACAAAATACGGAGGCACAGATGTCAAGAAACTGACATCCGTCCCGTAAAACTCAGATTTAGCAGGGGATCTGCTCACAGTCATGGATCCCCTGCTGAACAGAGCAAACTCTGCTCCTTGTAAAATGACCCTAATGCCGCGTACACACGAGCAGACTTTACGGCAGACTTTGCCCGGCGGACTTTTCTACGGACTTTCTGAATGAACGGACTTGCCTACACACAATCAACCAAAGTCAGACGAATTCGTACGTGATGACGTACGACCGGACTTAAATAAGGAAGTTCATAGCCAGTAGCCAATAGCTGCCCTAGCATGGCTTTTTGTCCGTCGAACTAGCATACAGACGAGCGGACTTTTCGACCGGACTCGAGTCTGTCGGATAGATTTGAAACATGTTTCAAATCCAAGTCCGTCCAACTTTTGAGAAAACAAAGTCCGCTGGAGCCCACACACGATCGAATTGTCAAACGCCGGACAAAGTCTGCCCGTGTGTACGCGGCATGAGGCTTACCACACACATAGCTCCCAACTGTCCCAGATTTTGAGGGACTGCACCTGATTTGTCCCTCTTTCCCTCTACTTTGTCCTTCATTTTGGTCTGATGTATATAGTTGTATATAAAATGCACTATTTAGCTTCCCAGTGCTAAACCTTTCATCCAATTTCTAAATTGCTGCATTTGGACATGTTCTACCATAGCCGCAGTTATTGAGGACCAGGTTTCTCAGGGACAAGTTCTACAACAGCTGTAGTTATTGAGGATCAGGCTTCTCTCAGGACGGGTTCCACTATAGCTCCAGTTATTGAGGACCAGGCTTCTCTGGGACAAGTTCTACCATAGCTGCAGTTATGGGGGATCAGGCTTCTTTCAAGATGGGTTCCACCATAGCTGCAGTTATTGAGGACCGGGCATCTCTGCGACAGGTTCTACCATAGCTGCAGTTATTTAGGACCAGGCTTCTCTGGGATAGGTTCTACCACAGCTGCAGTTATCGAGGATCAGGCTTCTTTTAAGACAGGTTCCACCATAGCTGCAGTTATTGATGACCAGGCTGCTCTTGGGGTACTATAGGTTCTACCGTGGCTGCAGTTATGAAGGACCATGCTTCTTCTGGGGTGGTTTCTACCATAGCTGCAATTATGAAGGCCCAGACTGCTTTCAGGACAGGTTAAATTACAGCTGCAGCTATGGAGAACCAGGCTGCTCTTGTGCTCTTGGGGTGGGTTCTACCTTAGCTGCAGTTATTGAGAACTAGGCTGCTGTTGGGATGAGCTCTATCATAGCTGCAGTTATTGAGGATCAAGCTTTTCTCAAGACAGGTTCCACCATAGCTGCAGTTATTGATGACCAAGCTGCTCTTGAAGTAGGTTCTAATATCACTACAGTTATGAAAGACAAGGCTTCTTTTGGGTGGTGTCTACCATAGCTGCAATTATGAAGGGTCAGGCTGCTCTCAGGACAGGTTCCATTATGGCTGTAGCTATGGAGGACCAGTCTGTTCTTGGGGTGGGTTTTACCATAGCTGCAGTTATTGAGGATTAGGTTGCTGTTGAGATGGATCCATCTAATGTCAAATATTTCACATGCCACTCTAGGCAAGATTAGGCTCCACAATCACTTCTCCAGTACTGACTCAGCTTGTCTCCACCAAAGAAATTCATTGTTTGAGACAGCTCTGTCTCTAAAATGAAACATGTTAGAATAGAATGTGCTCTTGCTGACTGTTTTAATCAAGGTGTGCACTGCAGCATTCCTGTTATTGGTACAGTTGATTGCTCTTGGAATGGGTTCTACCATAGCCAGAGTTATTGAGGATCAGGGTCTTCTGGGATAGATTCTACTTTAGCTGCAATTATTAAGGATCAGGCTCCTCTAAGACAGGTTCTACCATAGCAGCAGTTACTGAGGACCAGGCTACACCCTGGATGGGTTTTACAAAAGCCGCAGTTATTGAAAAACAGGCCACTGTTATTAAGGGCCTGGCTGGTTTCAGGACAGGTTCTCCAGAGCTGCATTTATCAAGGACCAGGCTGCACTCAGGATGGGTTTTACAAAAGCCGCAGTTATTGAAAAACAGGCCACTGTTATTGAGGACCTGGCTGTTCTCAGGACAGGTTCTACCATAGCTGCTTTCGGGATAGGTTTTACCATAACTGCAGTTACTGAGGAACAGGCTGCACTCAGTAACTGCAGTTATGGTAAAACCTGAGGGCAGCCTGGTCCTCAGTAACTGCAGTTATGGTAAAACCTATCCTGAGTGCAGCCTGGTCCTCAGTAACTGCAGTTATGGTAAAACCTATCCTGAGGACCAGGCTGCACTCAGGATAGGTTTTACCATAACTGCAGTTACTAAGGGCCAGGCTGCACTCAGGATGGGTTCTACCATACCTTGCAGTTATTGAGGATCAGGCTTCTCTGGGATGGGCTCTGCTACAGATGCAGTTATTCTGAGCCATACATGTTGGATCTGTTGAGGCAGCCTGGTCCATTGCGCTGAAGAGCAGCTGATAAAATTATAAGATGAATACATGATCCCCAAAACACATTTTCCTGTTTTATAATCCCACTGGTGAGCCAGGCAGCTGATAAAATAATGATAATAGGAATGTGACCCCCTGATACACATGTCCTTTGTTGCATAATCTCATTGTGATTAGTTGTAGTAATAGAAAGAGATCACTAGATGGCCTCAGCTTCTTTCCCAGTTTGCAGCATGGCACTGAGGAACAATAGAAGATTCTTCCCCTTTCTTTGTGCCCTTTGCATGCTGTAAAGCAGCCCCTGCTGCACACATCAACTTGAGCTTTAACATGGTATTCGCACAGCCACTGTGCATCGCTGGCCATTTTGATGGCCTTGCGGTGTGGTTTGACCATCTGCGCATACATGGGAAGGAAACTCAGGGTCAGTGAAGGAGGAAGAGAGTGTGCAACCTAGTACCCTGCAGATCTGAACAGGAAAGAGGGGGAGGGGAGCTCAGCTAACAATAGAAAACACAGATGGGAGAAAAGAAAGTGCAACACAATCAGATCCCATCAAAATAACTGCTGCCAGCGTATTGTTTCCTTGAACAGTTTTAACTGTCGTGTAAGACCATCAGACTGGAGCTCCCCTCTTATTGGCACATTCAGAGACAAGGACAGTAGAGACTTTAGTCCAGGAAAGGTTGAACCCAGCCAGGGGCCACATAAAGTGGTAGATAGGGGTTAACCAGTTTACTGGTTTAAGGGAGCAGTGCTGAACCCCAGTTATGCTGCCGTGGAGCACCAGCATATATGGTTTTATGGTGGAATACATACAGATTGTGCTCCAAAATCCATGTGACTCTATCCCTCCTTATTATTCTCTTCCTTGCTCCTTCCCTGACTTCATCCTTGGTATTTTCCATGGAGTGCTCGTGGATGTGGTCCTTTACCTCTGCCTTCTAATGCCGCTTACACACGACCGGACTTTCTGGGAAGCTAGGTCTGACGTACTTGCCGTCAGACTTCCCACGGACTTTCTGAATGGACGGACTTGCCCACACACGACCGGACTTTCCGGAATCCGGTCTTCCTGCCGGACTTTCAGAATGAACAGACTTTCCCACACACGGACAAGTCCGTTCATTTTGAACGTGACTCGGGTACGACGGGACTAGAAAAGGAAGTCAATCTCGCCGCTTTTATCGGCGAGATTGAAACCTTGCGAGCCCCGTCGCGGGCATCCCAGGCCCTTAGGTCTAGTATGGATTTGTAAGGGGAACCCCCTACACCGAAAAACCAGCATGGGGTTCCCCCCAAAATCCATAACAGACCCCGATCCAAGCACGCAGCCCGGCTGGTCAGGAAAGGGGGTGGGGACGAGTGAGCGCCCCCCCCCCCTCCTGAACCATACCAGGCCGCATGCCCTCAACATGGGGGGTGCTTTGGGGGAGGGGGGGCGCCCTGTGGGGCCTACCCCACCACAAAGCACCTTGTCCCCATGTTGATGAGGACAAGGGCCTCTTCCCGACAACCCTGGCCGTTGGTTGTCAGGGTCTGTGGGCGGGGGGGCTTATCGGAATCCAGCAGCCCCCTTTAATAAGAGGGCTCCCGGATTGCGGTCCCCCACCCTATGTGAATGAGTATGGGGTACATGGTACCCCTACCCATTCACCTAGGGAAAAAGTGTCAATAATAAAAACACACTACACAGGTTTTTAGAGTAATTTATTAGACAGCTCCGGGGGGGTCTTCTGCCGGCTTCGGGGGTCTCTTCGGTTCCTCTTCTCCCGGCGTCTGGTTGGTTCTTCTCTTCTCCCGGTGTTCCAGTTCTTCTGCCGACTCCTCCGCTATCTTCATGCAGCTCTTTTGCCAGCGGAGGCCCGGACTGGCTTCTGGCTTCTTGGCTTCTTCCGATGTTGACACGACGATCTCTCCGGCTGGAATGCTCACCCGGTGACCACGCCCCCTAAAACGTCACAATCCCAGCATGCCCAGAGACTGTGACAGCATAAGGGGGCGGGGTCTCCGCCTATATAAGTCACATTGGAGCGCTCAGAGAGCATTCCAGCCCGAGAGACCGTCGTGTCAACATCGGAAGAAGAGAAGAAGCCAAGAAGCCAGAAGTCTGGGCCTCCGCTGGCAAAAGAGCGGCATGAAGATAGCGGAGGAGCCGGCAGAAGAGCTAGAACACCGGGAGAAGACCCAACCAGACGCCGGGAGAAGAGGAACCGGAGGGACCCCCGAAGTCGGAAGAAGACCCCCCCGGAGCTGTCTAATAAGTTACTTTAAAAACCTGTGTAGTGTGTTTTATTATTGACACTTTTTCCCTAGGTGAATGGGTAGGGGCACCATGTACCCCATACTCATTCACATAGGGTGGGGGGCCGGGATCCAGGGGCCCTCTTATTAAAGGGGGCTCCCAGATTCCGATAAGCCCCCCTCCTGCAGACCCCGACAACCAACGGCCAGGGTTGTCAGGAAGAGGCTCTTGTCCTCATCAACATGGGGACAAGGTGCTTTGTGGTGGGGGGGCCCCGCAGGGTGATCCTCCCCTTCTTTCACTGTCCCCAATCCGTCTGCTGATAGTACAGAGCCTTGGGAGCACTCTGCACATGCTCAGTTTGGTGTATATTGCTAAAGAGGGTGCACAGGGTCAATCAGCACTGTCCAGACAGAGGGACAGGGGTCATACAGCCTCATAGGACAGTCAGAGGAGAATGAAAACTCCTCCTACAAGCTTTAACCAGACACTGATAGAAGTCACAAGATTGCTATATACTACTGATAAGAAAAGGTATTTAGCAGTTACCATTTACTAAATAATTGCAGTTCCATGTTCTGTGTACTGTGGGAGCACAGATATAGTGAAGGCAGGGTCCTCGGTTTAGTAACACTTTAAACCTGGAGGATGTGGAGGAGCTTTTGAAAGCGACATACTATCACATTATGATCACATGTATCAGGAGGCTCACATATTTCCTGCCCATAAAGATTTTCTTTGAATCTATAAAAAAAAAAAAGGGAGTAGCAAGCTCTATCAATGAGGCCTTTCTATCCTAAATCTTATAAGCCTAGGTTCACACATATGCGGTGCAGGAAACGCAGCGATCCCTGCGCATTTCCTGCACCACATTGCAATCACACTGCATTTGCGCTCCGTAGCGGGTGTCAATACAAAGTTAGCAACACCTCAAATGCATCACAAACGTAGTGCGGTTTGCCTGCACCAGATTGCATGGTACAAAACGACCAAGTGATCCGGTTGCAGTACAGCTCCAAAGAAAAAGTGCCTGCACTTCTTTGGTGTGATGCGGTGCGCTTTGGGCCCATTCATTGGGGGTTATAGGTGTTGATTTACTAAAGGCAAATAGACTGTGCAACTGCACTCCGCAAGAGCAGTTGCTCTAGACTAGAACATAGTAAATGATTAGAAGCTCTGCTGACTTCCATCATCCAATCATGTACAAGCAAAAATGCTTTTTTTTTTTTTTTTTCTTGCATGTGATCAGGTATTCTTTGCAAATTAATCTTTACCCCATTTACTAAGCTCTGGAGCAACTGCACTTGCAGAGTGCACAGTCTTTTTGCCTTTAGTAAATCAACCCCATAGTGTGAACTAGAGCTTAAAGTGGTTGTAAACCCTTACAACACACTTTTACCTACAGGTAAACCTATACTAAGGCCTACACAGTTTAGGAGATATTTACAATTCCCCACACAAGTATTTCTTTAGAAATCTTACGCTGTGCCGTTCCAATAGAAGGTAATGCTGTGACTGCCGGCTCCCAAGCACACGCGCGGGAGTGACATCACGCAACTCCGGCAAGTCACAGAGCCGGAGTCCGTGACCCCGGAAGGAAGATGGACGCTTCCAGCCGGCGAGGAAAGCGGTGACATCGCAGGCTCCTGTGTCAGGTAAGTGACACATAATGGGCTACTATGCGATGCATAGTAGCCCATTATACTTTACCTTTGCAGGGAAACAAAGAGGAAGTAAACCCATCAGACCTTGAAGGCCATGCTTCATCACAGCAATATGGTAAAGAATATATTATTGCTAGTTTACTAAGTGAAGTTGGGGCTGGTTTATCAGTCACATGATCACTTTACAAAGTACAATTGAGTATCCCATTATCTAAGGTTTGCTATTTCAATGCCTAGTAGTAAAAATGTTTGTATGTAGTAAATGTCTTTTAAACAATCTGACAACACTTTAGTATTAATCCCTCACTTACAGTATATGAACTGAAAATAAACTCTGTAGCAAAATGTATTCATCTAAAAAAAAAAAAAAAAAAAAAAAAAAAACACAACTCTGCTTTTTCACCTCCTCTACCACTATTGGAGATTTTTTTTTTTTTCTTTGAGAGTGTACCTATTCCTGACAGGTATAGTGAGGGGAGTAAAGTATTTGATCCCCTGCTTATTTTGTACGTTTGCCCACTGACAAAGAATTGATCAGTCTATAATTTTAATGGTAGGTTTATTTTAACAGTGAGAGACAGAATAACAACAAAAATATCCAGAAAAACACATTTAAAAAAAAAAAAGAAAAATAGATTGATTTGCATTTTAATGAGTGAAATACATATTTGACCCCTTTGCAAAACATGTCTTAGTACTTGGTGGAGAAACCCTTGATGGCAGTCACAGAGGTCAGACGTTTGTTGTAGTTGGCCACCAGGTTTGCAGACATCTCAGGGGGGATTTTGTCCCACTCCTCTTTGCAGATCCTCTCCAAGTCATTAAGGTTTCGAGGCTGACGTTTGGTAACAAACCTTCAGCTCCCTCTACATATTCTCTATGGGATTATGGTCTGGAGGCTGGCTAGCTCACTCCAGGGCCTTAATGTGCTTCTTCTTGCGCCACGCCTTTGTTGCCTTGGCCGTATGTTTTGGGTCATTGTCATGCTGGAAGACCCATCCACTACCCATTTTCAATGCCCTGGCTGAGGCTAGGAGGTTCTTACATGGCCCCATCCATCGTCCCTTTGATGCAGTGAAGTTGTCTTGTCCCCTTAGCAGAAAAACACCCCCAAAGCATAATGTTTCTACCTCCATGTTTGACGGTGGGGGATGGTGTTCTTGTGGTCATAAGCAGCATTCCTCCTCCTCCAAACACGGCGAGTTGAATTGATGCCAAAGAGCTCGATTTTGGTCTCGTCTGACCACAACACTTTCACCCAGTCCTCCTCTGAATCATTCAGATGTTCATTAGCAAACTTCAGACGGCCTGTACATGTGCTTTCTTGAGCAGGGGGACCTTACGGGCACTGCAGGATTTTAGTCCTTCAAGTTGTAGTGTGTTACCAATTGTTTTCTTGGTGACTATGGTCCCAGCTACATTGAGATCATTGACAAGATTCTCCCGTGTAGTTCTGGGCTGATTCCTCACCGTTCTCATGATCGTTGAAACTCCACGAGGTGAGATCTTGCATGGAGCCCCAGACTGAGGGAGATCGACAGTTATTTTGTGTTTCTTACATTTAAGAATAATCGCACCAACTGTTTTCACCCTCTCACCAAGCTGCTTGGCGATGGTCTTGTAGCCTATTCCAGCCTTGTGTAGGTCTACAATCTTGTCCCTGACATCCTTACACAGCTCTTTGGTCTTGACCATGGTGAAGAGATTGGAATCTGATTGATTGCTTCTGTGGACAGGTGTCTTTTATACAGGTAACAAGCTGAGATTAGGAGCACTCCCTTTAACCACTTGACCACTGGGCACTTAAACCCCCTTCCTAACCAGACCAATTTTCAGCTTTTGGTGCGCTCCCATTTTGAATGACAATTACTCAGTCATGCAACACTACCTATATGAAATTTTTGTCCTTTTTTTTTCCCCACACAAATAGAGCTTTCTTTTGGTGGTATTTTTATTTTTTGCGCTAAGAAAAAAGACCCAAAATTCTGTAAAAAATGCATTTTTCTTCGTTTCTGTTATAAAATTTTGCAAATTAGTAATTTTTCTTCATATATTTTGGCCAAAATTTATACCGCTACATATCTTTGGTAAAAATAACCCAAATCAGTGTATATTATTTAGTCTTTGTGAAAGTTATAGAGTCCACAAGCTATGGTGCCAATCTCTGAAAATTGATCACACCTGAAGTACTCATTTCTTGAGACCCTAACAAGCCAGGAAAGTACAAATACCCCCAAAATGACCCCTTTTTGGAAAGTAGACATTCCAAGGTATTTAGTAAGAGGCATGGTGAGTTTTTTGAAGTTATTATTTTCCCACAAATCTTTCAAAATTTTCTCTCTTTTTTTTTTCTTCACAAAATTGTTATATAAAGCAGGTTATTTCTCACACACAGCATATGCATAGCACAAATTACACCCCAAAACACATTATGCTACTCCTCCTGAGTATGGCGATACCACGTGTGACACTATTACACATCGTGGCCACATACAGAGGCCCAACATGCAGGGAGCGCCATCAGGTGTTCTTGGACCATAAATTACACATATAATTTCTTGACTACCTCTTACACTTTTGAAGGCCCTGGAGCACCAGGACAATGGAAACGCCCCAAAAATTTTGGAAAGAAAACAACCCAATGTAAAATCTATGAGGCATATCGAGTCTTTTAAACATGTCATTTTTTTTCTAAAAGTTTTTGGAAAATGTGTAAAGAAAATGAAAACGCATTTTTATTTACACAATATTTCTAACACATAGCATGTACATACCAAAAATGACACCCCAAAATAGATTCTCCTACTCCTCCTGAGTACGGCGATACCACATGTGTGAGACTTTTCCACAACCTGGCCACATAGAGAGGACCAACATGCAGGGAGCACCATCAGGTGTTCTAGGGACACAAGTTTCAAATCTAATTTGACTACCTATTACACTTTTGTGAGGCACTGTAGTGGCATGGATGAGCATGAATGGGGATGGATAAACCATGGATGGGGATGGCTGAGCGTGAAGGAGTATGGCCGGGTACGGCTGAGTACGGATGGGTATGGCTGAGTATGGCTGGGTATAGATGGGATGGCTGGATACGGCTTAGTACGGATGGGTACAGCTAAGTATGGCTGTGTATAGATGGTATGGCTGGGTACGACTGAGTACAGCTGGGTATGGCTGAGTACGTCCGAATATGGCTGAGTATGGATGGGTATGGCTAACTATGGATGGGGGTGGATGGGATGGCTGAGCATGGATGGATGAGTATTGCTGAGGATGGGTGGATGAGTATGCCGAGGATGGATGAGTATGCCGGGTATGCAGAGTGTGGATGGATGGATGAATGAGTATGCCGAGTATGGATGGGTATGCAGAGGATGGATGGATGGATGGATGGATGGATGGACGGATGGATATATGGGTATGCAGAGGATGGATGGATGGATGGGTATGCAGAGTATGGATGGGTATGGAGAAGATGGATGGATGGATAGATATGCAGAGTATGGATAGGTATGCATGGCTGAGAATGGATGGATTTGTCACTGAGCAGCGCTGTGGGCACTACACATACAGCCCACACCGCTGCTGCCACCGATCTCTCCCCTCTCCGCTCACACTAGACGGAGAGGGAAAAGAGGAACCGGATATCACGCCGGTTTACATGTGATCGCTCCGTCATTGGACGGAGTGATCACATGGTAAACGGCCGTGATCAGTGGCCATTTACCATGTCACGGATGTGCGCGCCCCAGGGGGATTCTGGGAGGACGTCACTGTACGCCCTCCCAGAGTTATGCAACCGCCCTGTAGCCGTCATTCGCCTATGGGTCGGTTGTTAAGTGGTTAAGAGAGTGCTCCTAAACTCAGCATGTTACCTGTATAGAAGATACATGGAAGCCAGAAATCTTGCTGATTGGTAGGGGATCAAATGCTTATTTCACTCATTAAAATGCAAATCAATCTATAACTTTTTTGAAATGTGTTTTTCTGAATATTTTTGTTGTTTTTCTGTCTCTCACTGTTAAAATAAACCTACCATTAAAATTATAGACCGATCATTTCTTTGTCAGTGGGCAAACGTACAAAATCAGCAGTGGATTAAATACTTTTTTCTCTCACTGTACCTGCTCCACTTCCGTTCAGTTAGCGCAGTCGGAAGCCGGAAATCTGTATTTGTGTGGAAAAAAAAAAAAGGTAGAACGTTGTACCTCTGTGCTTGCCAACAAGGGTTGCTCCACCAAGTACTAAGTCATCTTTTGCTTTGGAATCAAATACTTATTTTACTCACTGAACTACAACTTAATTTATAGCATTTGTTTTATGTGTTTTTTATCTGGATTTTTGCTTGATATTCTGTCTCTATCATTTAAATTACACCTATGATAAAAATTAGAGACCCTCCATTTCTTTGTAAGAAGGCAAACTTACACAATCTGCCGGGGATCAAATAATTATTTTCCCCACTGGATACAGTACAATGACCACTGTCCTTGTCTGTTAGAAGGGGCAGAGCACAAATTATATGTATGCGGCCACAGACAGGCACAGAGGAAGGAAATTTTAAGCAGATAAAGAAGCACTTACCCTCTGAAACAGAACTTGTGGCTGATAAAAAACACCAATTAATCAAAGTACATGTTAATTAAAAAAATGTATTTTTAAATGGAACAAGAAGGCATATTTAGTTTGGAGTTAGCCCTATGACTAAGGACCTTTTCACATGGTGCGGACTCAGTTTTGATTAATCTGTCCAGAGCGGAATGGGCAGATGAAACAGTTTTTGCAGAGTGGACATGGACAGAGCCCATTTTGCTCTATGGGCAGCCAGGAGTAAACAGACTCTGCTGTCCGTTTACACCTGACCAACCATTGATCCGATTCGCCTAGACAGAGGAGGACTGAATGCCTTCAGTTTTTTTTCCCCCTTTAGGGGGACTGGAGGTAGGCTGTAGTAAACAGACACAAGTCCATTTACACCCCCCAAACCATAAGGCTGAATGCACCATCCGATCAGGTCTGCCTAAAAAAAAAAGGTGGACCTAATTGGACCCTTCATGTGAAAGGGGCCTTTGACTTCTGTGTGACCACCCCCCGCACTATGCCAGTTTCAGCCCCTCCCATACCCACCATCCTCTATCTCATCATTGCCCCCACCCCACTATGTGCCATTCTCCGTTCCTCCATTCTTCCCCCTCTCTTTCTGCTATGTGCCATCCTTGGTCTCTTCACTTCCATGCTACCTTCTAACTCTTCATTTCCCCTTCTCCATTTGTCATTCCCTGTCGCTTCACCCCCACCCCGCTATGTGCTACCTTCTATATCTCCATCCCCCCCTACCCACCATGTGACATTCTCTGTCTCTTTATTCCGGCCTACCCCCCCCCCCCATGTGCCATCATCTCTCAGTCCCTCTGCTGCTATGTGCCAACCAATGGCAAGTGCCCATCTCTCTTGTGTACATACAATGCAGCGACTGGTAGGTGTGTTGGGGCAGAAGGGGAGTGCATTGCCTTTTGACAAAGCAAAAACAAGGCAACCTGCAGTCAAAAGATTGGATTTGCATTGGCAAGCTCTCCTTGTGACTACACTAGGTCTCTATCCGTCATGCTGTTCAAATGGCTTCAGGAATTTTGGAGTCACCAATTCAAAACCACGTTAGGAGTTCTGACTTCATTCTAACTTTCCTAACCTGTATACCTCCCCCAGGCTAATGGATCAAAGATCAAGGCATTTTCAGGAGGAGATAAGCAATGGCAGCCCCCAGTTACCCCCCCCCCCCCCCTTACAGTTTTTTCTTTAGGTGCCTGTCATGGGCTAGGGTTCTCTCTGTGGTACACAATGGGAATTCCAGCACGGACGTAGTGGTCAGGGCTCTCTTCGAGGGTAAAAGATTGGTTTGTAAAACAAATTCATATTAGAAAGACAACAGAAGGAAATAATCATGGGCTGGAAATTGTTTTAATGGTGACTTTACATTTATAAAAACTCTAGGTGTGTTTATAGAATAATCTCTGTACAGACAGGTGATCAAAAGGGAAGACAGTACATGACAACAGAGTGACACTCTGCCATACAATGTATGGATATATTCACCAGCTTGGGGTATAGGGTCACCTTAAAGTTATTAATAGAGGCTTCTTCCCACGATCCTTGTATTTTCTCGGGACCCAAATATACCTGTCCACAGGTTACTGAAGGCCCTTGGAAGAACACCATGGGATCCTAACAACTGACCAATCACAATCCATGATCTTAAACAGACCAATCACAACCAGTTCAACAGGTAAGCAGCAATCCTAAAAGCGCGGAGCTCCGTAGTCATCTGGCATTCTTTCAATATTATACCTGAAGGAAAAAAAATAAAAAATTAAAAAAAAGGCAATTCATCATTATCAGGCAGGAGGAACCAACGAAGGGGAGGGGCACCCACAACGCATCTAACCTGTGATTGGAAATGTACATGATGGGAACTCCGGGAATCTTCCTGATCCTCCTTTTCAGGTCTCGGTCCACTGTGGCCACAATGTAACACTTATGCTGAAAATAAAAAAGGGAGATCTTACAAAAGTGCCTCCAGATTCCCTAGATGTATACCTTCCTATAGATGTACTGTATACCCTGTAATAGATGTTTACCTTCCTATAGATGTATTGTATACTATGGGTAGGCAACCTTAGAGATGGAGATCTACTTGAACAACACTGATAAAGTCAAAGATCACCGGGCACAGTGTCCTGTTAGGGCCGGTTCACACCAGAACGCGATGCCGGAAAGGCATGTTCCATGTGTGTTTTCTGCACCATGTTCAAAACGCACTGCCTTTATGATCTACTGCAAGTGATGATACAATTGTTAACCCCAAATGTAGAGTGCAAACGCAGTGAACATAAAAAAAGTATTACAAAAGAGTGTAGGGTCGGGAGCGCATTGTGCTCAGAATGCAGGGGTCGGGAAGGAAGTTTTGTGAAGGGTGGTAGTATGGGGGTGACCCTGCCCATAGCAGTGTCCACTGCCCCCCCCCCCACACACACACACACACAGTAGTGTGTGTCCCCCCCCCCCCCTTTTCTCCCATAGCAGTGTCCACTTCTCCCCTTCACATTACAGCACCTCCCACCCACACACACACACACACACACACACAGTTGTGCCCCCTTCCCTCCCATTGCTGCGTTCCATTGCATCTTACCTGTGCACATGAGACCGAGAAGCATCACAATTCTGGACAGGGGGCGGGAGCAGGAGCTGGCTGAGTGACTTTTAATATTAACAAGCAGGTGATTGGTTGCTTAGGACCTAGCAACCAATCACCTGTGGGTTAACTAGAAAAAGCTGAGTTAGACTTACTGGTAACTCCTTTTCTGAGAGTCTTCCAGGACAGCCCACGAGACCTTGGGCTCCTCATACCAGGACAGGAAACACGTTAACACCCACCAGATAAAAGGGCGGTCCTCCAGGCCCCATGTCAGTATTCTCGAGAACCATAGGACGTCCCTGTAAAACATATGCATAATACACATAACTTCAAGACAAAACCAGGTGGGAATCCGGCTGTCCTGGAAGACTCTCAGAAAAGGAGTTACTGGTAGGTCTAACTCAGCTTTTCTCTAAGCGTATTCCAGGACAGCCCATGAGACAATGAGCCAGAACTTACCAGTCTAGGGAGGGACAATTGCCTGAAGGACCTTACGACCAAACGCCTGCTCCTGAGCAGATAGGAGAGCCAGGCGATAATGTTTAATGAAGGTCGCAAAACTGGACCATATGGCAGCCCTGCAAATTTGTTCCGGTGAGGCTCCAGCCCTCCCAGCCCAAGACACAGACAAGGCTCTTGTTGAGTGCGCAGTGACAAAAGGCAGAGGAACTTCCCTAATTTTGTAAGTTTCAGAAATAGCTTGCTTTATCCATCTAGCAAAAGGTGGCTTTAGATGCACCTTTTCCCTTGTGTGCTCCTGAAAAGAGTTTTTCTAAAGGTCTTGGTGACCTCAAGGTAGACGAGAAGAATTCTTCTCACGTCTAAAAAACAAAATTTTCTCTTTCTTGGTTGCCTTTTGGTGAACTACAAAAAGGTTGGCAGTACAATGTCCTGGGATCTTTGGAACATACTGGCCACTTTAGGCAGAAATCCTGGATCAGAATTTCAAAACAACCCGATCCTCAAAAATTGTGAGGAAAGGCTCCCTCACCGATAGGGCCTGTAACTCACTTACCCTACGAGCTGAGGTAATTGCTACAAGAAAAAATGTTTTTTAAAAGGTAAGTAACTTAACTGAAATATTCTCTAGGGGCTCAAAAGGCAATTCTACCAGAGTTTGAAGCACCAGGGACAGGTCCCAGGTTGGACAACTTCTAACCACTACTGGCCTGGACCTAGAAATTGATTTGAAGTATCTAGCTATAGTGGGATTTTCCAAGAGAGAAAATTGGAGAAAAACACAGATAGCTGCCGCCTGTATCTTTAAGGTACTAACTAAAAGACCTTTGTCGACACCCTCTTGAAAAAAATCCAAAATTGAAGGAACATCATGAGTTAATCTTTGATTTTCAGATAACCATGAGTTAAATTTCTTCCAAACCTTGGAATATATGGCTCTAGTCACTGGTTTTATGCAATTTACCAGGGTCTTGACTACTTTGTCAGAGAATCCCTGGGCGCTTGGTATCTTTTCTTCAGATACCAGGCCATCAAGCTTAAGGAAACCACCTGTGGGTGCAACACTGGACCCTGCAAAAATAAGTCTTCTCTCTTCGGAGGACTGGGTGGAGGCTCTGAGACCAGAGTCTGTAACGGAAAACCATGGCCTCTTGGGCCAGAAAGGGGCCATTAGGATAAGATCTGTTTCTTCTAGAAGAAACTTCCGGAGGACCTACGGAATTAACCTGATCGGCGGGAAGGCGTAACAGAGGCCGAATGGCCACAGATTCCCCAGAGCATTGATCCCCAATGATTGATCTTCTGGGTTCAGAGAAAAGAACTTCTCTGTCTTGCAATTTTTCTGATCTGCGAACAGGTCCGCTTCGGGACATCCCTATCTGTCAGTGAGGCCAGCAATATTTCGCAATGAAGGGACCAATTGTCTTGAAAGACCTGGTAGCGGCTGAGATAATCTACCAGACAGTTTTGTGTCCCCTTCAGGTGCACTGTTGTAATTGAGGCTAGATTCCCTTCTGCCCATGATAAAATCTCCTGGGCGATAGATTGAAGTATCCGAATCCTCGTACCTCCCTGTCTGTTGAGGTAGGCAACCGTAGCGATATTGTCAGATAGAATCTGAAGATTGTGACTCCTGATTTCCATCTGAAATGCCTGCAAGGCTCTCTGAAGCGCTAGAAGCTAGAAGCTCTCCGATTCGATGAAGCTCTTGCTTTCCTTGAGGACCATTCTCCCTGTGCCATTGTGTTGCTGAGGTGGGCTCCCCATCCCAGTGGAACTCACATCCGTTGTGATCCTCTGGGATATAGGAATGGACCATGGTAGACCTTTTGTTAGGTGCAGGTGTGTCCTCCACCACCACAAGCTTCTTTTTACCCTGGAGGGTAACAAGACCCTTGATCCCAGGGAACTTGCATCTTCGTCCCAGTCCCTTAGTAGAAACAGCTGTAATGGGCGTTGATGAAATCTTGCCCATGGCACTGTGGGAAAGCAAGAAGTCATCAGACCCACTGCTCTTGAAACCTCTCTCAGCGAGACCGACTGATTGGTCTGTAAGGCCAACATTGTTTCTATCATTTTTGAGACAAAAACATTTTAAGGAAGCAACTGAGCAAAATTCATACCCAGATATGTCACTTTCTGGGCCCGGAATTAAGGAAGATTTCTCTTTGTTTATTACCCAGCCTAGAGATTGAAGGAAGTCCTTACAGTCTGGAGATCCACTAATAATTCTTGGTATGACTCCGCACCACTAGGAGGTCGTCCAGGTAAGGGATAATAGTTATCGCCTTTAACCCTAGCGGAGCCAACGCCTCCCCGAACACCTTTGTAAAATGCGTGGGGCTGAGGACAGACCGAAAGGGAGGGCTTGAAATTTAAAGTGCCGAATCTCTGTTCCCATCTTGAACGCTAGTCCCAAGAATCTTTGGAAGGCTGGATGAATAAGGATGTGCAGATAGGAATCCCTCAAATCCAAAGTGGCCATGAAGCAGTTTGGGTAAAGCAGGTTTTTCGATTGAGAACATTGTCCCTTTCTCTAGGACCTTGCTGCCTACTTTGGCCACAAAATAAACTTTCTGGCTTTTGGCTTTTTCTTACTCTCTGAAAAGGCCTTTTTTCTATCGGCCGTGCATTCCAGCACCTCTTGCAGCCTTGGCCAAAAAGATAATCGCCTGTTAAGGGAAGACCACATAGTCGCAACTTTGAGGCAGCGTTGCCAGACCAGGTTTTAAGCCATAGGCTTCTTCTGGCCGAATTAACTAAGGCAGAGGTCATAGCTGTCATTCTTACCAACTCTGCGGATGAATCAGCCAAAAACCCCACTGCATGAAAGAGGAGAGGGAAAGATTTCAGATTCTGCTCTTTAGAGGTACCTGCCAACAAGTGTGTTTGTATTTGTGTCAACCATACTTCTAAATTTTTGGCTACACAAGTGGAGGCCAGAGCTGGTTTAAGATTCCCAATGGCTGAGTCCCAGGCTCTGTGAAGAAGGATATCTCCTCTTTTATCCATCAGATCCCTAAGCGTGCCCATATCGTCAAACGCTAGGTCAGAGTTTTTTTGAAACTTTTGAAAAGAGGTGCGTCTAGATTAAATTTTTGTTCCATGGCTGCGCTGTGTCCTCTTCAATAGAAAACCATCTTTTAAGGTTACAGGAAAAGAAAGGTTTTCTCTCTGGATTTTCCCACTCCAGCTTGATAGTATCAAGGAGGGAACTATGCACGGGAAAAACTCTAGCCTTTTTCTTATGCAAACCTTTGTACATAAGGTCATGTTTAGATAATTGTACCTTCTCTTCTATATCAAGTGTCGTATAGATAGCCTTTAATAAGTCATCTACATCTTCCAATGAGAACCTATACCTCGAGCCCCTTGCGGATTCTTTATCCCTGGGCCCTGTATCTGACCCTGATTCTTCTGGAGAAGACTGGGTAGAACCAGCTTCATCCTCAGAGTCTCCACTCTCCGCAATCTGCTGTGGAGCGCTAGGACCGGCTGAAGTCCTAACTGGAGATGGACCCTCTGAGGAGACTTGAAACTTGTCAATTAGAGTTTTTAAACAAGCTAAACATTGTCATAAGCTCATCTCTAACAGAAGTCAGCATTTTTCTGACAGGAGACTACCGGGTCATCCTTAACTAGGCTGTCTATACAGGTGCAGCAAACTGCTTTGCTCCATGAGGAGCTCAATTTGTTTCCGCAAACCGCACACTTCCTTTTTGGTGGCTGCACTTTAGCCTTGTCCCGAGTCTTGGCCTGCAAGAGAACAAATGACCCCAATACATTTTATGCCACATACACTCCATAACACCCCATGCAGGAGGAAAGGAAGAAACGTGCCCCTTCACCAAGTCCCTACTGGTTACAAGGGGGAGAACACTCACAGGATGTGCAAGTAAAATACACCTCAGGCTTACCTGTGAGGTGCTGGCGTTAGGGCCTGCTTCCGCTGCCTATGCAGGTATCACAGAGGAGTCCATCCCGCCTACGTAGCCCCGTAGTGGTGCGCAGCCTCTGCCTGGGTTTCACTCTTTTAAACACCAGCTTTCCAGCGTCCCTGTTTGCGCCGTTTAGAGACAGAACTAGCATCTCTGGCGCCCGCTGATGATGTCACATGCCCTGGAAGTGATCCCGCCGGGTACTTCCTGTGGGCCAGCTTGGAACGGATAAGTTCCGACCCCTTCACGCGCGTGGCTTCCTCTCTTCCCCTGCACACTCCAGCCATGCTGTTTAACATGGAGAGAACAGCCGACTGCCGCCATGCGGCTCGCGGACCGGAGCTCGACGTACACCGCGGTGCTGGCATTCCCCATGCACTGAGAAGCAGGGACAGCAGCCACTCCCCTACTGGATGTGCTGCTCTGGGACCTAAGAAGAAGGTAGGAAAACCACTCCAAAATGCCACAGGAGCCATGCTCATGAGACCTAGGGGAACACCAATACTGAAATGGGCCCTTTTATCTAGTGGGGGTTAACGTGTTTCCAGTCCTGGTAGGAGGAGCCCTAGGTCTCATGGGCTGTCCTGGAAGATGCTTAGAAAAAGTTAACTTGGTCAGCTCCTCCGCCCCCCCTGCATCCTGTGCTGCCTCTCGCTTTCCGCTGTTACTGATGACAGCGGCAGAGGAGGCAGGAGGCGAAAGAGGAGGACCGAAGGCTCGGTGGAGGACGCTGATTGCAAGACCGGCAGCTAGCAGGAGGCGGCGGGGTAGACCTGTTCCCGGTCTACCTGTCTCTCACCCAGTCGACAGGTAGTCCGCGATTTATGGGGGTTGCCGACCCCCATTGTATACCCTGTAATAGATGTATACCTTCCTTATAGATGTACTGTATACCCTCCCATAGTTCTCCTGTATACCCTCCAATATATACCTTTCTTAACATGTATACCTACTGTGACAGAGGGAGGCCCTGTAACTGTAAGCATAAAGGAAAATGTAAAACAGGATTCGCATTAAGGGTTAATGAGAGGTTCAGAACTATAATTTCTGAGTAGAGAAAGTTGTGTTTTTGGCTTTCTCCAGATTTTTTAGTTCTGGGTTAGAACATTCAATCTTATGTCCGGGTTTTGCTAGACGCCTGGAACCTGGCTGACTACACAGGTGTGCAAGGTCATTATAGACTCAGGTCTGAGAATAGCTCCTGGTTTGGAGACCGCTCCCAGTGTAGGAGACTGAAGGTCTCAGACGCCCGGGGTCAGGGGGGCCCCAGTGAGGAGACAGAGTTCCAGTAGTCAGGTCTTTATTAGGGTGTCAGGAGGAACCCAATCCATAGACCAAAAGGTGGGCCACACAGCAGGGCGCTGCAACTAAAGACTATAGAGCCAAGTGTTCCAGGAAAGCTTGACAACACCAAAGACTGGTAAGAGTGCAGTGCTGCCAACAAGTGAGCCAGGTTGCTCAATAGTTTCATTTGAGCACATTGTGTGGAAGAAACTCCTGCGTGGGCAACTGATGTACATGTGAACTTTCCATTTACTGAATAAAGTTGGGCTGCCATGCCCCAAAATACAGTTTTGGGCTGGCACAACTCATTGCAACTGGACCTACTGCTTGAGTGTAATCCACCCATTCCCACACTACCCAAAGATGTACTCTATACCCTCCAATAAATTGTACCTTCGTAAAGATGTACTATTATACCCTTTAATAGATGTATGCCTCCCTACAGATGTAATCTATACCCTCTAATAGACTGTATACCTTCCTATAGACATACTCTAGACCTTTTAAATAGATGTATACCCTCTAATAGACTGTATGCTTTCCTGTAGATGAATAACCTCTTATAGATATATACCTTCCTATAGATGCACTGTATACTCTCTAACATCTTATAGATGTACTGTTTAACCTTCTATAGATGTATACCTTCTTACATCTCAACCAAGCAATCACTGTTCACTCCCAGCTATCACTACCGCTAACCCATGCACTGCCATGTCCACCACAAGGACTGGTACACCCCCCCCACCCACTAGGGCACTTACCTGGGTGACTCTCTGTACCAAGCAGTCATCAGCATATGTTCCCGCATGTGTGCACGGCAGCCGCTCAAATGTTGTATCCTTGGCAATCCTGCAGGACACCAACCAAGAAATGTAGTGCCACCACGGAACACACAGGAAGCACAATATTCTGACATCACTCACCAAACACGAGACAAGACAAATTTACAGTACAGGGGCACACATCACAATTATGGGGTTTAAATAAACAATTCACAAATCCATGGGGAGTACATCACATTACAGACAATGGCCATCTACAGCCAATATACACAGGAAGATGTTTGGGATGTAAAATATATCACAGTCAGCTCATCCACGCACACATAAGCTTTATAAAATTCATGCACTCGGAAGAGACTGACACAGTTACACATGGGAGGACCAGTATGGACTGACACAGCTACATATGGAGGACCGGTATGGACTGACAGCACCACATGGAGGACCGGTATGGACTGACAGCACCACATGGAGGACCGGTATGGACTGACAGCACCACATGGAGGACCGGTATGGAGTGACACAGCTAGACATGGAGGACCGGTATAGACTGACACAGCTAGACATGGAGGACCGCGGTATGGACTGACACAGCTAGACATGGAGGACCGCGGTATGGACTGACACAGCTAGACATGGAGGACCGCGGTATGGACTGACACAGCTAGACATGGAGGACCGCGGTATGGACTGACACAGCTAGACATGGAGGACCGCGGTATGGACTGACACAGCTAGACATGGAGGACCGCGGTATGGACTGACACAGCTAGACATGGAGGACCGCGGTATGGACTGACACAGCTAGACATGGAGGACCGCGGTATGGACTGACACAGCTAGACATGGAGGACCGCGGTATGGACTGACACAGCTAGACATGGAGGACCGCGGTATGGACTGACACAGCTAGACATGGAGGACCGCGGTATGGACTGACACAGCTAGACATGGAGGACCGCGGTATGGACTGACACAGCTAGCCATGGAGGACCGCGGTATGGACTGACTCAGCTACACATGGAGGACCGGTATGGACTGACACAGCTACACATGGAGGACCGGTATGGACTGACACAGCTACACATGGAGGACCGGTATGGACTGACACAGCTACACATGGAGGACCGGTATGGACTGACACAGCTACACAGGGAGAATCAGTATGGAATGACACAGCTACACATGGAGGACCAATATAGAGTGACACAGCTACACGGAGGACCAGTATGGACTGACACAGTTAAACATGGAGGTCTGGTATGGTATGGTATGTCACAGCTACACCTGCAGCAAGCGGTATGGACTGATACGGTTACACATGAAGGACCGGTATGGACTGACACAACTACACATGGAGGACCAGTATGGACTGACACAACTACACATGGAGGACCAGTATGGACTGACACAACTACACATGGAGGACCAGTATGGACTGACACAACTACACATGGAGGAACCAGTATGGACTGACACAACTACACATGGAGGACCAGTATGGACTGACACAACTACACATGGAGGACCAGTATGGACTGACACAACTACACATGGAGGACCAGTATGGACTGACACAACTACACATGGAGGACCAGTATGGACTGACACAACTACACATGGAGGACCAGTATGGGATGTCACAGCTACACCTGCAGCAAGCGGTATGGACTGATACGGTTACACATGGAGGACTGGTATGGAATGACACAGTTATGTGTGGAGTAGCGGTATAGACAGACACAACTACAAATGAAGATTGGAATTTGAATTAGAGTGCCAACAGATATATTTTATTCTTATCCAGAGTGTGATCTCTTCCTTGATATTAAAATAAAAAAGCCGTATCAACCCTAGCCCCTCCGACTAGAAATACCGATCAATCACTGACCTGAGAGCCACTCTGTACTTCTGTCCCAGTTTTTCCAGCTCAGCCATGACACAGTCTGTGATACATGGCACACCTGGTGGAAAACAAAACAATAGTGATGGCACAGAGACACTACAGTGACAGGTGAAAGAACAAGTCCCGGGCAGAGAGATGGCTAAAAGTGGAGACTGGCATTTTGATTTAGCATAGAAGGATAAGGGCAGCTACATTTTGGATGCAGGTTAATATAGGGACACACTGGGTAATACAGGCAATAGAGGGCAACGCCTGGTAATCTGAGACTGCTGGGGGTACAGATCATATTGGGGGTACAGGTCAAATTAGGGATAAATAAGGGTATAAGTACTAGTAGGCAGTCCCAGGGAACTCACATAAATGGTATAGATGGCGGGGTGCAGATATTTGACAGATTAGGTACTCACATTTGGCATACAGACAGTCCATCATAGACTGCACAATGTCCAGCTTGGCTTTGATAGAGAAATTGATAAAGTTGGTATCGACCAGGATGTGGTACGGAGGTCCCAGGTTTGTATTATACTGGAAAAAGAGACAGGACGGCACCTGAGGACTAACAGAGAAGAAATAGATCAGCTTGCAGGCTCAGACCCCCCCACTCAGCCACAATCATTGTGAAGAGACTCCAGCAGAAGCCCCCACATTATTCGGGTTGGGGCGCCATCACTGTTACTCACACTTCTCGCTCTTTAATTGCACTTGGATCCTCTTCCTTCTTTCGCTGTGGCTTGGCCCGATCTTTCTCCTTGCTGAATAAATAAAAAAAGACAATAATGAAAAGACAATATAAACACACCTACCCAGGGGACAACATTAAACATACAGCCCTCTCTGGGGGGGATGATTTACAATGTACAACCCTCACAGGAGTGGGGGACAGGGTAATAGCATACGGTGTACAGACCTCTCCGGAGGAGGGAGCATTCAACGTCCAGACCACACCTTACAGTACTCTCTGGTGGGGGTGGGGGGGGGGAGAGACATACAGTGTACAGTACTCTGGGGGGGGGGGGGACATGCAGTGTACAGTACTCTCTGGGGGGGGGGGACATGCAGTGTACAGTACTCTCTGGGGGGGGGGGGGGACATGCAGTGTACAGTACTCTCTGGGGGGGGGGGGGGGGACATGCAGTGTACAGTACTCTCTGGGGGGGGGGGGACATGCAGTGTACAGTACTCTCTGGGGGGGGGGGGACATGCAGTGTACAGTACTCTCTGGGGGGGGGGGACATGCAGTGTACAGTACTCTCTGGGGGGGGGGGGACATGCAGTGTACAGTACTCTCTGGGGGGGGGGACATGCAGTGTACAGTACTCTCTGGGGGGGGGACATGCAGTGCACAGTACTCTCTGGGGGGGGGACATGCAGTGTACAGTACTCTCTAGGGGCATGGTACTCTCTGGGGGGGGGGACATGCAAGTGTACAGTACTCTCTGGGGGGGGGGGGACATGCAGTGCACAGTACTCTCTGGGGGGGGGGACATGCAGTGTACAGTACTCTCTAGGGGGGGGACATGCAGTGCACAGTACTCTCTGGGGGGGGGGGACATGCAGTGTACAGTACTCTCTAGGGGGGAGGGAACATGCAGTGTACAGTACTCTCTGGGGGGGGGGGACATGCAGTGTACAGTACTCTCTGGGGGGGGGGGACATGCAGTGTACAGTACTCTCTGGGGGGGGGGGACATGCAGTGTACAGTACTCTCTAGGGGGGGACATGCAGTGCACAGTACTCTCTAGGGGGGGGGGACATGCAGTGTACAGTACTCTCTGGGGGGGAAGG
>JBBHAA010002894.1:0-84155 GCA_037953035.1 Aquarana catesbeiana | reverse complement strand
TCTTTCTTCTTTCTTCTTTCTTCTTTCTTCTTTCTTCTTTCTTCTTTCTTCTTTCTTCTTTCTTCTTTCTTCTTTCTTCTTTCTTCTTTCTTCTTTCTTCTTTCTTCTTTCTTCCAAAACACTAACATAACTATTTCTCCCTGAGTATGGCAATACCAGAGAACCAGGACAATGGAAACGCCCCAAAAATTACCCCATTTTGGAAAGAAAACAACCCAATGTATAATCTGAGGCATATCGAGTCTTTTGAACATGTCATTTTTTTTTTTCTACAAGTTTTTGGAAAATGTGTAAAGAAAATGAAAACATTTTTTTTACACAATGTTTCTAACACATAGCATGTACCTACCAAAAATGACACCCCATAATAGATTCTCCTACTCCTGAGTAAAGCGATGCCACATGTGTGATATTTTTCCACAGCGTGGTCACATACAGAGGACCAACATGCAGGGAGCACCATCAGGTGTTCTAGGGATATAAGTTTAAGATCTAATTTGACTACCTATTACACTTTTGTAAGGCACTCTAGTGGCATGGATGATAACTGATGTGGCATGGATGAGCATGAATGGGGATGGATGAGCCGTGGATGGGGATGGCTGAGCATGAATGAGTATGGCTGAGTATGGCCAGGTACGGCTGAGTACAGATGGGTACGGCTGAGCATGGCTGGGTATAGATGGGATGACTGAGTATGGCTGGGATGGCTGAGTATGCTGAGTATGGATGGCTGAGCATGGATGGATGGATGAGTATGCTGAGTATAGATGGTTGAGCATGGATGGATGTATAATAATGCTGAGTAACGGCTGTCATTCGTGCTCACGGTTCCTTAGACACTGCTATCTACTATATGCTGTAGGGTGTGTTTTTTTGGCTGTCCCTTTGGTGGGAACGATTTGTTTTTATATTAGTTTTTAAATAAAGCCTTTTAAACTACTACACTATGGGAGCCCTGTATTTTCCTATGAGGATATGACCAAAAGAAGCCAGTGTACCACCTAATGCTGGATGCTGGGCTGTATAGAGGACATATGTGGACGCTCTGACCGGACCCAGGATGCCATTCAATCTTGCTGTTATATGCCCATTACCCCTGCAGGGGTACCAGGAGCTGGTGAGTGGGGACCCTTAAGGGGGTATTGATAAAGCACAACAGTCACATATTTTGTATGAACATTTTGCCAATCGGGAGCTTCACCCTTATTTTTAGTTTATTTTTTTCATTTTTTATGGCTGTCACTTACATATTTATTATTTGATGTGGAGTTATCCATATATACCGGTATTTATTTTTATTGAAGTGGACACATATCACGTGGACTTATTGTTATTATATTTTTTTATGTATTTTTTGTCAATCAATGCATATGTTTGGTGTCAGCAGGGGAATACTTGGATGGCCCCATTCCTTCCCCTCTGTTAACAGGATACTGGATATATAGTCTTGACTATTTCATTTTAGTGGTATTTGCTCACATTGTTACACTACCACGTATTGATGCAATATCGACCTGTTATGGTATTGATAGATATATCTATATCTCTATCATCTCTCTATCATCTCTCTATCATCTCTTCTGCCCAACACATCTAGGTATTTTTGTTTGTACATTTTATATAGGGATACCCCTCCCAGGGAGCGCCACTTACCCCTTACTTTCTTTTATAGATGGATGAGTATTGATGGGTGAGCATGGATGGATGGATGAGTATGGATAGGTATGCTGAGCATGGATGGCTGGAATGGGCACAGAGCTACACATCCAGCCCACAGTGCTGCTGCCACCGATCTCTCCCCTCTCCGCTTGCACTGTACCAATAGGTATGGGGAGGGGAGAGAGGAACCGGACATGGCACCGGTTTGTTTACTCCATCGTAAATGGCCGATATCAGCAGCCGTTTACCATGAGCCGTGATTCGCCGGGTCCTCTGGATCCGGCGGTCACCAATGTTCTCGGATGTGTGCCCCAGGGGGCGCGGGATTCTGTAGACATCCTCCCAGAGTTATCCGACCACGCTGCAGCTGTCATGCGCGGTCGGCAAGTGGTTAAGGATCGGTTTGCTTACTGTGAGCAACACATAGCTTTTCCTTTTTACAGTCTATGAATTTGTTATATGTAACATCATCAGGGGTACCTCTGATAATCCCACTGACAGATGAAAGAACCAAACTTGAAGGTATCGGTTTCAGGTATCGGCGCATTTGCACGATTCCCGATACTCATGCAAATGCTTAGTATCGGCACCGATGCCGGTATCGGTGCAAACCTAGTGGACACAATGCCAACATGGGGCAAACAGACACAGTGGGGGAGAGCTATTAGGTTCATGTCTGGTCACTGACCTACAATGCAACAGAATCAAGATAAACTTGTGCTCAAATTCCAATAGCTTGTACTTGTATATAATCTATCAGGTGCTAAAGGGGTGTGACTGCATATTAACACTATAAATTCTGGATACACTCTCTGTACACTGCTATATACACTTTCTAGCAAATTTTGCAATAAAAAAATAGGGATTTTTAGGTCACGCATATTGCAATACATGTTTAAGCTGATCAACTGCGTTAAAGTAATCCCTCTCTGACCACTTCTACATTGCTCTGCAAATGCAAATGCTACTGTAGACACAATGCCAACATGGGGCTGGACATCAGCGAGCCTTCCTTGAGCGCACAGCAGCATGATGACGTAGACACCAGTGGCGCCCGGGTGCTGCCCCCCCTCCTATAGTCACAAAAAAAAAATATATTTTTAAACGGCCCCTTTAAGAAAAAAAAACATTTAAAAAAAATGTCCTTTAACTAAGTGCACTGTGTTCGGGCGCTGGACACAGTGCACTATGGAAAGCACCACATTAATGCAATCATGAGATTGCAGATACGGCGCTTCATTGGCAGGATTTGGAGCTGCTTTCCGGTGCAATTGATTGCGCCAAGCAGAATCCGCCTGGTCGGGTGCTTTGTTCTCAGTGTGAGAACAAAGTCACTTCCGGCGGGCTACAAAAAGATGGCCAACATGAGGACTAATCCCCTTGTGTTCAGTGGAGAGGAGAGGGGCCTCCCCTCTCCACTGAACACATGGAGAAACCAGGAACTAGCACAGACACGGCTGGAAGGCGTGCTGTGCTGCCGCTGGGGACACAGATGTGAGGAGGACCCTGCTGCTCCACTGGGGACACAGATGTAAGGAGGGGCTCCAGTGGGGACACAGATGTAAGGAGGGGCTTTGCTGGGGACACAGATGTAAGGACGGACTCCGCTAGGGACACAAATGTATGGAGGGGCTCTGCTGGGGACACAGATGTAAGGAGGGGCTACGCTGGGGACACAGATGTATGGAGGGGCTACGCTGGGGACACAGATGTATGGAGGGGCTCCGCTGGGGACAGATGTAAGAACAAACTCCGCTGGGGACACAGATGTATGGAGGGGCTCACTGGGGACACAGATGTAAGGACGGACTCCACTGGGGACACATGTGTAAGGTGGGACTCCGATGATGAGGACACAGATATAAGGACGGACTCCATTGATGGGGACACAGATGTAAGGAGGGACTCCACTGATGGGGACACAGATGTAAGGAGGGACTCCGCTGATGGGGACACAGATGTAAGGAGGGACTCCGCTGATGGGGACACAGATGTAAGGAGGGACTCCGCTGATGGGGACACAGATGTAAGGAGGGACTCAGCTGATGGGGACACAGATGTAAGGAGGGACTCAGCTGATGGGGACACAGATGTAAGGAGGGACTCCGCTGATGGGGACACAGATGTAAGGAGGGACCCCGCTGATGGGGACACAGATGTAAGGAGGGACCCCGCTGATGGGGACACAGATGTAAGGAGGGACCCCGCTGATGGGGACACAGATGTAAGGAGGGACTCCGCTGGGGGCACCTGATGTAAGGACGGACTCCGCTGGGGGCACCTGATGTAAGGACGGACTCCGCTGGGGACACCTGATGTAAGGACGGACTCCGCTGGGGACACCTGATGTAAGGACGGACTCCGCTGGGGACACCTGATGTAAGGACGGACTCCGCTGGGGACACCTGATGGCATCTGGTGGCAGGCTACATGGCAAGTGACACGCTCAGGGCTCCCACTGCTTCTGCATTATGGTGAGTTGAATGACTTCATTTTCTTATTACAATGTAATAATAGAAATATTGCGTTTCAATCATCCTGACACCATAACCATGGTTCCGGGATGATTGAAGTGCTAACACCAAGTGTTTGGAGTATCTTTATCTGCTGATTGTTAAACTTTCTAGAATACACATATTTCTATTGTTGTGTAGGATCTGGACCTGCTGCCAATCCCTCTCTCCCTCCTTCTCCCTCCATCCCTTGTTCATCTCAGACGCTAACCACACCACGTTAGAGCCACCTCCACTATTTCGCTGAAACCACACCCATTTTCACCAAGTGGGAGGGGTCAAAAAGGATGGGGTCTGGCGCCCCCCATCCTAAAACTTCACCAGCCACCACTGGTAGACACTTATTTTCACATTTTCCTCCTTGTGACAGGTCACAAACCTATAAAGTAGGATGTCACAAGATGAGAATGAGTGAGTGTGCTTATACATAAATTGCTGGACTTTCAAGAACTGATGTCTGTCATTGATGTAGAGAGTACATATGTGTTCCTGTACTGTAGAATTCATGCAATTACTTGTATTTTGGCAGTGATGTATGCTCCTCCATTCTCCAAGGTAGTGCTAAGAGAACTGGTAACATTCCTATTGAATAAACCAGATGTACATTTTATTGTTGTGTGGGACTTTAATAGTTACTTGAATCCCACCACAGACAAACACCCCAGTCATTATTAAACCTGTCACACTTTATTGACGAAATGGGCTAGTCTGATGTTTGGAGATTAAAACGCCCTGATACCCTCCAATTTTCATACATTTCTAAAACTCACGTCTTTATCTTGCATTGATATGTGCTTGGGGTGAGCCTCCATGGTCCCACTTGTCTCTCAGCTACAATATACTCCAAGGGGCATCTCAGATCAGTCCAGAATATGGTTGAACAGAGAATTTCTCAATTGCTTACTTTCCAGATAGTTTAGTAAAATGAGAAGCATTTAAATTATTCATGTGCAGAGTCTTTATATCTGAAATAGCAGCAGTCAAAAATGCAACAAAGGACCATGAGCTTAAATTAACTCAAGATATCTGGAGACTTGAGCAGGATTATACTGTATAGCAGAACCCTTGGATTCCTCTAAGGATGCATGGCTTACAGCACTGGATGCCTTGATGTGGCTAGCCAATTCTACAGTGGAGGAAAAAATGGTTCCTTTCTAAGCTTCTGTTTTATGAGGAGGGGGAACAGACTGGTCATCTGCAGTCTAAAATTGTTAATGTCCACCCTTCAGCTCCTAACATAGGCCTGGCTCTCTGTGGCTGTTAGGGCCAATCTAGGTATAATGGTACGCACGGCTCAACTTTTATGCTTTTTACACAATACTCCAGTGGTTATAACCCTTAAAATATTCTGAATAGTGAATTCAATATAGCAATAACTCATGGTGGAGCTGCTGGTTTATTATCCGGTCTGTCCTCTATTCTCTTCACCCCTCTTAAATTGTTCAATCCCCTTGACACAGCTGTAGTGCAGTGTTGTAATGATATTAGTACCAACTTTAACCCACAATATACACTTATATTTATATTTACCTCTACCTGGGTGCTTGTAGCTCCACCTGCAGGAGAAATAACAACACTGCACACAAACTTCTGTAATAACCAAGATAACTTCTTTGTTTAGATAAATGATATATTTATATAAAGAATTATTACAGTGACTACACTATCACACGAACGTAGTGCAACAGTATAGTAGACAGTTATGACAATCTTGGTAACAAACACACATATATATATATATATATATAGATAGATAGATAGAGAGATATATATAGATATATATATCTCTGTACCAGGGAGCTCCCCCTGCTCTAAACCATAAAGTCACTACCCTTTGTAACTAGATGCAGGGCCCTGCAATAAAAGAGATAGTCTTGATGTCTTCAATCTTCGCTAGCTACAAATTTGTAATTGTAATCCACAGAGGGTTCTTCTTGGGCATTGCGCAGTGTAAGGTAATACACTAAGACAATTATAATCCAGAAGATTGATTAAGTGTTCTTATACGAAGAAGACAAACATCTAGTATCAGTTCTTGAATACTGAAATCTATGCAAATGTAATGTTCTCCAACTTAACTTGTTCCGTGGGACTATCAGTCCCAGCAATACTCTGTAACTGTCCTAAGTGTGTGTAGTATTAAACAAAGTTCCGGGTGTTAACCCTCTCACCACATAGGATCCGGGCAGATGGATGTCTCTGTTTCAGCAGTTCTCAGTCCGTATGGAGCCACCACCACGCCATCACACTGTTCCGTTTACTAACAACCAGGCGTCCTCGGTTACCTCTCCCACGGGTCTCCGGAACAATCACTTCTGCTGCTTCAGCACACTGTTATACGATGGCAGGATCCTTGCCGCTGCTCCTCTCCTTCACAAGGTAGGCCGCAACCCTGTGGGACACGCACACCCACAGAGTCCTGCTGCCAGGCCACGTGTCCCAGGAACAAGAGACTTAAGATGGCCGCTCCCAGCCCTTTTATATCCTCCCACAATGCAGTTCAGTTCTTCTCTTGTCCTGGAGCATTGTGGGTAGGTCATAGTTAATATTCAGAAGTAAACAATCAATCACTTCCATGTCACTTCTCTTAATCATGAAACATAAAAGTGTTGTACCTTTCCAATTGTCCACTAGATGGCACTAGATCAACTTTTATATTCTTTTATAACACACAGATGACTAAAAACAAAAGTTGTCAGCGCTACATCAATATTTCATACCTTGATATGGAAAAATGGTACACCCAGAATCCAGCTCGCACAATTACAGTATGCAAAAGACAGAGGGGGTATAGCATTCCCGAACCCATGGTCGTATTATCTGGAAGCCCAACTCCAGCACATGATGGGTGGCCTTGCACAGATGTCAGAAAGAGAGGGAGCTACTTGGAACTTTATCGGCTAACCTTCACTATACATGGTCCACATCCCTCCCAGAGGGTTTGGAAGCCCAGCATTTCTCTAAACCTAACAAGGCTTTTCCCACATACTGTACAGGCACAAGGTATGGGCTAATGTGAAGCAACTCCAACATACTACAGGTTACACTGCCTTTTGCCCAATTTGGCAAAACCATTCCCACCTGGAACTGGCCAAACTACAATATGCAGTTAAGTGGCAGACCTATTGCATCACTTATCTGCAACGTCAATCAGAATTGATGCACCTGCAAACTCTGCACACCACTCCCAAATTGACTTTGGAACTGGTGTGCAGAGTTTGCAGATGCATCAATTCTGATTGATGTTGCATCCAGACGTGCACTCCCAGCTCGTTTTTCATTAGAGATTGAATCAATGTGCTTTTGCCACCCCTCTTTGCAGGCTTTCTGTGAACATGTACCTGTGAATGATAACCGTTTGGACCATTGCTTCATATCTTAAAGGCTTGGGCTGGGTATTAAATGAAATAGGAGATCAACAGGAGTCGATAAGCGGCAGTGTGTGCAGAGGTGGAAGTTGCATCTTTTCTCTACACAATTCCTGGGTGTACTGTGTGTTAATTTCACATCAGAGATCTATCAACTGATTGTACTATTTATAGTGTTCTGATTGATCAATTTTTTTTATCCATGATTCACTTTATAGGAGTTTATTACAATCAATTTATACTGCGCATATACACTTTAAATGGAAATGATACCCCAACGTATTATTGAAAGATGTACTTCTACTACCTATAGCAATCCGCTACCCAAAAAATCCTCTAGCACTTTACATTTGTCTCCATCTTCAGTTTTCAACATCATGCATCAATGCCCCTCTACTAAAGGATTAATTTCCAGACGCTATACCATGCTGCTTGTAGACTAAAGAATTAGACCCCTGCTAAGCCCTGGTAGAGATGGGAGATGGATATGGGTGATTTAATGTTGGACCAATGGGAATCACTTTGGAGTTGGTTCACTCTTGTTCATTTAATGTGGCACTGATACTTTCCTAATTATATATTTTGCTGTGGGTACACCGTACTCCTCTTAACTACTTCATCTTTGAAAGATTTTCCCCCCTTCCTGACCAGGCCATTTTTTTTCTATTTGGCACTGTGCTATTTTAACTGGCAATTGCGCGGTCATATAACGCTGTATCTCAAACAAAATGTATATAATTTTTTTCACACAAATAGAACTTTCTTTTGGTGGTATTTGACCATTGCTGTTTTTTTTTTTATTTTTTTTATTTTTTTATTATATGAATGAAAAGAGACAGAAATTTTTGAAAAAAATATTTTTTACTTCCTGTTATAAAACATACACAATAAAAAAAATGTAAAAATCAAATTTCTTCCAAAAATTTAGGTCAAAATGTACTCTGCTATATGTCTGTGGTAAAAAAATCCCAATAAGTGTATATTGATTGTTTTGCGTGAAAGTTATAGCATCTACAAATGATGGGATTTATACTGGAATTTTTAGTAATTTTGGCAATCAGTGACTTATAGTGCGATGGGCAATCTGACACTAACGGATGCTGGGGAAGGAACTGACACTGACATCATCAGTGACACTAATAGTGATCGGTGCTAGCAATATACATTGTGACTGTACTAATGACACTGACTGGGAAGGGGTTAACATTTAGGGGCAATCAAAGGGTTAACTGTGTGTACTGTGTATTGTTTTTACTGAATGATGTGCCAGTTTTTACTCGTTGCTAAGCAGGGAAAGAAATAAAATGGCACATCGCCACTGTCTGTCTGTAGAGAGCTCTGTGTTGTTTACCAACACAGACCTCTCTTTTGTCATTCGCTCAGTCGATCAACGGGTTCTGCCCATTGTTAAGTTTGGAGTTATTTAGCTCAAGTGTAGTACCTGCTAGTGAGTACACTCCATGCCAGAAATTCCCATTTCAGGCCTCTCTGGCCCACTTTTATTAAAGAAAATTTAAGGTTCTACAAAAAGACAGGGTTTTCCCTTGCAGGGGGTTTTCACCATAAACGCCAAACAATGGTAGATTCAGCCTCCTGGCATATACATACAGCCATGCCGCTCAGGCCTTCCACTTCAGGCCTTTCTCTGTTTCTCACATTCTTTATACACACTCTGTGCACATTATCTGCAGCCCCTTACTGCTTTGGCTCCCACTTGGAGCTCCCCTGACTCCTATCAGTGACCTCAGCCTTGGGTCTCTGGCTTTCCCAGTGCACCCATGCACTCTCTGGCTTCTCCCTTGCAAGCTTGGACTCCTCGAGAGGGTAGAGCCCAGAACCATGGTCAGGAGTCTATCAATAACCCAGCCCACACCTGACCAGTCAGTGAGCTGGTGGTTCACAAAATTGGGACCCTGGACTAGGAATTTCATCCCACCCGGATTGCTAAGAAATCCCCGGGCTCCAGGTCTCAACGTGGACTTTTCTAAACAATGAGGAAACTGAAAAGCCAGTTTTCTCCAAATTAAGCAAACTCCCTGGATTCCCTTAACCTGCCTGGTTGAGAAATCTGCATCATCACCCTGGTAGTGTACTACACAGCCACAGCATAAACCATTGGCCTGGACCCATTGATTGACTTGTGCTATAGCAAATAACAGCACAGTTGGGGTGGTGGGCACACATGCACGTGCCCCCTACCCGTAAGTGCTTGTGATCCAGCACAGTGGGGCTGCTCTGCTGCAATAAATCTGCAGTAGGTGGTCCGCAAACAGTTAAACTGTATACAGCTGGTCTCAGACCAGATCCCATCTGTAGTGAATGCTGCTGGGATCATAGAAATTTGGTGCATGTGTTATGGCATTGCCCTAAGCTCTATAGGTACTGGGATGACATAGTCAATACTGTTATTGGAGCATTTCAGACTATAATTACATCAGACCCTAAACAATGTGTCTTAGGTATAATTAATGATGTAGTACAAGAACCACATACTAGAGAGGAAGTTTCTAGAACCCTTTTCAAAACCCACAAACGTATCCTAATTCATTTAAATACTGTATTTCCCTTCCCAGGCTTGGATTGCCCACATGGTCATTACACAGCAATACGAAAGACTCAAATACCAACACCGAGGCTGTTTGTCTAGGTATGATAACGTTTGGAATGGATGGTTAAGTATCCCTGAATTAGTGCCAGTGGACTTAGTGTTGGATAGACTACTAATATAGGAGGGTATTACATGTAAGGCAGTATTTTGGACCCTAAGCGATGTTTTTTATGTATACATGGATTTCAGCTTGTGAAAACTATCTGTATATTGTTATACCTAAAATCAGTTAATGATCTGTGTTTTGTACTGTATGGTCAATCTGGAATGCCCGTCTCCTTTCTTTTTGTTTTTTCTTCTCTTAAGAGGCTTCATATATTTCATTATAAGGCTGTTTTTACGCTGATGCACTGCAGTTAACCCACACCGTGGGCACAGTGCTGTTCTCCTGCAAGTTATCTTTGCTGTGGGGGCACTCAGCAGGAGGGAGGACAAGGAGTGCCAGCAGAGGGACCCAAGAAGAGGAGGATCTGGGCTGCTCTGTGCAAAACCACTGCACAGAGCAGGTAAGTATGACATGTTTCTTAATTTTAAACAAAAAAACCAAGACTTTAATATCACTTTAAGCTTATGCTCTACCAGAACACCCAGATCCTTTTCCACCATTGATTTTGCCAGTTGTACTCCCCCTAGTATGTATGATGCATGCATATACTTAGCCCCCACGTGCATAACTTTCCATTTATCAACAATAAACCTCATTTGCCACATAGTTGCTGAATTAAACAGTCCATTGAGGTTGGCTTGTAAATTGGAGACTTCCTGTAAGGATATTATTCCACTGCATAGCTTGGTATAATCTGCAAAGACTGAAATGTTACTTGTAATCCCAGACCCTATATCATTTATAAATATATAAAAAAAGTACGGGTCCCCATAATGAACCTTGGGGTATACCACTAAAAACCATAGACCATTCAGAATATGAATCATTAACCACTACTCTTTGAATACAGTCTTTTAGCCAATTTTCTATCTATTTACAAACCCTGTAGACTTTACCTTACACATTAGCCATGTGTGGGGAACTGTGTCAAAAAATTTAGCAAAATCCAGGTATACCATGTCCACAGCCAATCTTTTATTCAAGGTTTTACCTACCTCCTCATAAAAATGCTGTCTGTTGCTTAAAATATTTTTTCTAGCAAGAACTTATCTATGTGGTCTTTTATTAAACTCTCCAGTATCTTTTAAATATAGGCACCACATTTGCCTTACGCCAATCCAGTGGTATTATTACAATCATTAACCACTGTCCGCCCGGCCTATAGCAAAATGACGGCCGGACAGTGGTTCAGTTATCCTGACTGGGTGCCATATGATGTCCAGCAGGATAACATGCTGGCGAGGGGCGTGCAGCGTAGCGATCAATGGTGCTGTGTGTTGGTCTGACATACCGCATCTTCGATCGTAGTAAGGAGCCTCTGATGGAGGCTCCTTACCACGTGATCAGCTGTGACCAATCACAGCTGATCACAGCGTGAACCAGGAAGTGCTGGTAAATGTCTTTCCTTGCTTCGCGCTGACAGGGAGAGCCGATCGGTTGCTCTCCCTGTTAGAGGGGGGTCTGTGCTGATAATCAGCACATTGATTATCAGCACAACAATTCCAATCAGTGCCCATCAGCTGCCAGTCTGTGCCCATCTGGAACACCTGTCAGTGCCCACCACAGTGCCAATCAGTGCCCATTAGTAATACCTGTCAGTACCTCATCAGTGCTGCCTATCAGTGCCATCTATTAGTGCTCATCAGTCCCGCCTGTCAGCGCCCATCAGTGCTGTCTATCAGTGCCGCCTATCAGTGTCCATAAATTCTACATATCAGTGCCTCCTCATCACTCCCCATCAGTGCCAACTCATCAGTGCCCGTCAGTGAAGGAGAAAACAAAATTTTATAAAAGAAACAAATAACTTTTATTTTTTTTCAAAAATGTCTTTTTTAGTTTGTTTAACAAAAAATAACCCCAGTGGTGATCAAATACCACCAAAAGAAAGCTCTAATTGTGGGAAGAAAATTATATGAAAAAGTTTGGGTACAGTGTTGCATGACCGCGTAATTGCCATTCAAAGTGCAACAGCGCTATAAGCTGAAAATTGTCCTGGGCAGGAAGGGGTGGCGTGCCCTGTATTGAAGTGGTTAAAGAGTTCCAAAATGACAATGGCTTTTAAATGACAAAGCTCAATTCTTTAGGATCCATGGGTGTATGCCATCTGGTCCAGGTGCTTTATTCATCTTGTGTCTAAATATTTTTGGACTATATCAATTTTGAGCCATTGTGGGTCATTTGGGACTGTGTCAATACCATCCCCATTACAGACATGAGCTCCCCCATACTCCTTTGTATACACAGAGCGGAAGAAGGTATTTCATAAATTTGCCTTCTCTTTGTCCCAGTTACCCACTGTAGATTATTTTGTAAAGGGCCTACATGCTCAGTCCTGACCTTTTTACTATTAATATATTTGAAGAATATTTTGGGGTTTGTCCTGCTATCTTTTGCAATTTGTCGTTCGTTTTGAATTTTTGCATCCTTGATTTCCTTTTTACATATTATGTTATATTCTTTGTAACATTTAAACAATGATAGTGTTCCTTCATTTTTATAATTTTTAGAAGCTCTTTTCTTATTTTTTTTATAGCTTTTTTAACTTTGGTTGTGAACCACAATGGTTTTCTTTTTAGCCTTTTAAACTTATTGCCCATGGGAATGTACCGTATTCTACGGTGGGGTCACATACAGTCTTTTTGAAGAATTCCCATTTCTGTTCTGTGCCAATATTCCCTCCCAGTCTAAGTGTTGGAGAGCAGCCTTTATACTTAGAAAATGTACTCTGTTAAAGTTAAGTGTTTTTATCTTTCCAGTACAGTATGTGCTTGCTAACATTAAATTATATCATGTTATGGTCCTTGCTATCCATATGCTATTTTATATGAACATAATAATCTCTGCATGGTTTGAGATTACCAGGTCCAGCAGAGCATCATTCCTAGTTGGGGCTCTATGAACTGCACTATAAAATTGTCTTGTAATAGGTTTATAAATGTTCGCGCTTTGACTGTTCATGCAGTGCCATTGCTCCAGTCATTTTCCTGGGTAGTTAAATCCCCCATTATTATAACTGGCTCAGCCCTTTCATCCCTTTCAGTCTGAGCAAGGAGCTCAGTCTCCACCTCCTCATTAACATTGGGTGGCCTATAACAAACTCCAGTGATTAACTTTGTAGGAAACACACCCCAGTGCAGTTCCACCCATAATGCTTCAGCCTTATCACACTCTCCATCAACTAGGTCCTCTTTCACATTCGCTTTGGGATCACTTCTCACATAGAGACATACGCCACCACCTTTCCTTTTTACCATGTCTGTCCTAAAGAGAGCAGAGCCAGGAATATTAATAACCCAGTCATGTGAAGAATGAAGCCAAAATTCAGCAATACCAATTAAAACATAGTTCTTTTTATATACCAACTCTCCTATTTTACTTTGCAGATTTATGGCATTGGTGAACAAACACTTTAAGTCATTGTCACATTTTGCACACCTGTCTGCCTTATTATAATCAAATTCACTCTTCCCCCCTCAATCCTAGTTGTTTAAACACTCCTCCAGCCTTCCCATAAACCTCTCACCCATCACAGCATACCCGCTTCTGTTTAGGTGCAAACCATATTAAGCATATAGGTTGTACCTCAATGAAAATTCAGCCCAGTGCTCTAGAAACCCAAATGGTTCTAATCTCCCCTGTCTTTCCTGTGTTGCGCATGGCACAGGCAATGTTTTAGAGAACATCACCTTGGAGGTCCTATGCAACCATTTGAGCATGTTGTCAAGGACTCATCCACATTAATTATGAAGAACAATGCTTGCTGACTCTCCAAAAGAAAAAAACGCACAGATGCCAACACACTCTTCACCTGACATCAGCTCACTGAGAATGATAGCTCCCAGTTACCCCTGAAGCTTGGAAACTAAAGGGCAGGGTCTCGTGGGTGACGTCATTGACCAATATTTTTTCTTACACTATTCATGCCCCTTTGTTTACTCTCACCTGTCAGCTAGGAGTCCCTAGCTAGAGTCAAACATTCCCATAGACACACTTGTGGACAGCCTTCCCAGAAGAGTTGAAGCTGTTACAAGTGCAAAGGGTGGGCCACTTCAATATTGAAACCTACGGACTAAGACTGGAATTAAAGGTCGTGTGTGTGTAAAGGCAGGTGTCCCAATACTTTTGTTAATATAGTGCATATACACTGTATTGTCGACAGTCTTATGACACCTGCCTTTACACTCACATGAACGTTAATGGCATCCCAGTTTTAGTTGGTAGGGTTCAATATTAATTTGGCCCACCCTTTGCAGCTATAACAGCTTAAACACTTATCAATATAGCTAAAGTCAATATAGCTAAAGAAATACTACAAGGAGTCGAATAACAAAGCCTAACATTATGTTTCTATTTTTTAGAATATGTGTCCTGTATGGGTATTTTTACATTTGCCTGTAATCACGTTTCATTTTTTTAAAAGGTATCACCAAACAGAAAATAAGCACTAATAATCCCATGCCCCTGCTTTACAGAACTAGGCATGCTATGGAGGTAACATATCTTTAAGTTATGCATACGTTATAAAATTACACATTAATATATAGCAAATAGGAGATGGAAACAGATCCAATGTCCTAATGCAAAATTAGGGCTAGAGGGCAAAAAGAAAGTACAGATTAGTAAGATTAACGTCATATGATAAAATGATTTTTGAATAATTATTAAGAAATAAAATCCAGGTGCATGGTAAAGAGACAAGAATTATTAGTGGTGCTTAGCACAATTTATGATAGACAGGTCAGGCCAAGCTAGTGTTCCCAGTTCTTTGCAGCAGTCAGCAGAAATTTAGACAAGATAATCATAAGCTTTTTATGAATTATTTTCATTCTTTAATTTGAAAATAATGAGTTCTAGCAATATAAAATTAAAACGTGTTCTTTTTAGCATACACATGCACACACTACATGCTATTAGAGCACAACAATGAATAAAAAATTTATACAAATTTTGCCATATGTATAAAATATATTATTACTGATTTAGATTTATCTATACATGTTAAGGGGCCTATTTATTACTCCCAATGTTGAGTGCTATAAAATATATGCCAACCTTTAAAAAAAAGTCTGGTTGATCAAGGTACTACAAGTTCTGCATAAATAAGAACTTTAAAATAAATAAACTCGGCAACAGAGATGTATTTCCTTTTTTTAAAGTTTATTGCATCCTGTGTGGAAATCTGTGTGGTGGATGCAGTGGGTGACAGATTGTGCCACAGCGTAGCCCATGAGGCACACACAAGGTGCATTTTGGGAGGATGTTATATGAACTAGGCAGCTCCAGCCCGGCCTATAGTCACATGACGGTCATCCATTCATAATGGCATTGCTTTCTATTGTGATCTCTGTGATTGGCCACAGTGATGACATGGTACAGGACCAATCACAATGGTCCTGTGCCATGTGATAGCTGTAGACAATCACAAGAGTAAACCATGAGTCATGAATGAAAGTCATTCATAACAGTTAAAATTACTTTAGCAGTAATTATCAAATCATTTAAGAAAAAAAAAATCCTGATCACCTTCCCAGAGTAGTACAGAGTTACTATGGTGTCCCTGATTACCGTATCAGTCATAATATCCCCATTCACCACCACACCAGTTATAGTGTCCCTGATCACTGCCACAGTAATTAGTGTCCCTGATTGCTGCCACATCAGTTACAGTGTCCCTGATTATTGTTAACTAGTCATATTGTCCCCAATCAGTACCACACCAGTTACAGTGTTCCTGATCTCCACCATCGATTTGCAGTTCCCCTAATCACTGCCACACTAGTCATAGTGTCCCTTATCACCTTATCAGTGTCCCTGATCTCTACCACACCAGGTACAGTGTCCCTGATCCCATCACAGCAGTCAGTGTTCCTGATCATCGCCATAGCAGTCATTGTGTCACCATAAGAACGTCTTCACATGTGTGATGCTCTCTTAAGAGCCATCCATGTTTAGATCGCTCTTCAGAGAGCATTTGACAGGCAGTAAGGAGGCATTGTATCGCCTCCTCACCACCTGTTTAAGCCCCTTGGACTATTTCACTTGAATGGGTCATGATCAGCAGGTGTACAGAGGGCATAATTCCTTCGATAGCTAAAGCATTGCAGCCATGGCGTGTGTACACCCCAGCCACTACCTCTTCAGCTGAAAGGGGAAGTGGTCAGGGGTGGTAAAACCCTGGCTAAACTGCAAGATTTTACCACCCCCAACCTTATGTGTAAACAAACCCTAATAGTGCAGCCAATTACATTTTACCAATCACTACCACACCAGCCACAGTAATGCCAGATCAGTGTATCTAGAATTAGTGTTCCTGATTTGCCTGTTTATTGATCATGTTTCTGTCCATTGCCTGGACTGATCCTTTGCCCATATGCTGACTATGTCTCTGCCTACACCTAAACTGACCCATCAAGATGCCATTCCCAGTCATCCCCTGTGGACAACTTCACTCCTGGAACTCTTTTGTGCTTCTTTCTTTAGCCTCCTGAACTTCGTGACCACAGTGAACATAGCCTTCTTGGGGGCAACCACATACCAGTAGGCTAGGCTCGCTTGGCTTATAGGAGCAGAGAGTGTTATATGTGACGCTACACTAAGTTTATTCCATAACCAAACCTATAGAGGTAACCATTACAGTACATTGCCACTACAGCTGGCTTGCTGTGTGTTTGGCTAGGGGTTTGTTAGTGTGTGGGAGAGGCACAATATTTTTTGAGTTTGGGGTGGTATTTTTCACATGGGGGTTCACATTTTAAGCCTTAATCCCATGTGACCCAAATGGCCTTGTATGTATTGGGGGGGAGGTTTTTTTTTTTTTTATCTTGCAGCAGCAGTGTAGATTTATAACTTTTCTCTAAAGTCTTTGAAGCAGCATTTTGGATACATGCTACAGATGCATCACTTTACAGGCAAAGTAAGCCCCCCCCCCCCCAAGTTACTAGCTTTCAAGCAATTTTGCATTTTTAAAGGCACTTCTTGTTTCGTTTTTGGGGTTGTCCCAATTGGTGATGTTAGGGAATGGTTCATTAGAAAGACACATGGTCTAGAGTGATGCTTTAAGGTGAACTTATAAACCACTAAGCTGAAATGCACAACGCAAGGCTTTTCTACAAAAACATATTTTTCTTGCTCAAGAATATGCAGCTGTAGCTAGCAGGAAGCCACTTGTGGTTGCAAGTGAAGCTTATCTCGGAACATTATCAAAAGATATTACGTATCACACACCACAGGTTGGACCACACTGTTTCAATTTATAATTTAGTTAAAGGTTCAGAAAGTATATTTTGATAACAATTTTATAGGTCATATCTCTTGGCAGAATTATATGCAAATATATGTAACATGTAACTCATAATACCTGTACTTCTGTGATTGGATATTTTAAGGGACTGCCCCATAGCATTGTATAATGTTGTAACCCTATATAACCTATGGCAAGCTTTTAATACAAGGTATTTCTTGATAACCCATAACTGTCTATGGTGTCTTGATTACCCGATCGATCAAGGAAATCTCTTGGTGTCCAACAAGGTCCAGCTCGAGCAGAAGGGGCGCACTTGACCAGTTGACCAGATAACCAGTTGACCTTTTCAGTGGTACCAGAAGTGGAGTGTAGCTTCCGGTCAAGGTAAGGAAATATTTTCACTTTATTATTTAGTGAAACCTTGCTTTGATCGGCCCCATACCTCGAACTTATATTGTCAAGTAGCTCGCTAAGATAGAATTTGTGATATATGAGATACAGGATAGTCCCCGCTAGGTTGGCCAGGACTCTATAGTTGGAAATAATTCCAATTATAAACCTTGGACAGGACACTCAAGAGATTTCATTCTTTTTAAATGAATGGCCCAGGGCACTCTAGATATTTAAGAGCAGGATGCTGCTCAGAGTGTAAAACAGGTTTATTGTTTGTTTATCACGGTCAGGCTACATATCTCGTTTCTTCTGTCTCTGGTGGATATTATCATAAGCTTGGGAAGGGACCTCTTTTTGAGGAGGGTCCACCCCGTGTCTGGACTTTGCGATTCAATATCCACAATACTTTTGGTTTTCAAGAGGGATTGACAGTTAAAGGTGTTAGGAGTACTATTGAACACAGAACTGGTGAAAGATACGTTGTGTGTGTGTTCAAGATCATTGATTGTATGTTCTGCTGTTGACGTTTACAAATAATCATGGGAAACCAATTGGAGAAGTTGCAAGCTGGTGGTAAGTCGGAGCAACCGGCCCTAATTGATTTTGTGTCTGGAAATTATGGAAAAAATTGTACTGAACCCTTTTGGACAAACATTTGGTCCAGAGCACACACTTTACAAATATCTGGGTTAACCATCCATGGCCCCTGTTGCCAGGAAGACTGGGATCAGGTCACTAAAATTTGCGGCCAACACAACAGTACAATTATCCACCATCTCCCTATGATAAAGAATATATGTTGAATTGTTATAAAATTTGGTCAAAAGCTTTGAAGGAATATAAAGAAATTCCCACAAAAAATTTACAAAAATCCAACACCCAGACCAGCTCCCAGTGCGCCCTTCCATCCCAATGACCTCTTTTCATTGCAAGTGCCCCCTAATTCTTTACCCCCTCCATTGACCCCTTACCCTGCACCACCCCTATACATTATGGCCAAAACCAATGAGACCCCTATGGACAAAAAGAAACATAATGACCCAAAGCCTAAAAATAAATTATACCCTTCAGATGAATTAACAATGGGAGCATTAATGGCCATAGCCGAAAAACAGGGGCCAGAATGGATGGAACAACAGCAGGAAGATAGGGAAAACATTAGAAAATATGAACAAATGATAGACAAATTAGGAAAGGAACTAGAGGCACAGGTGATCGAAGATTGTAAAACGGCAGAGATAGATATCAAAGATAAGGCAAAACAGACAAGGAAAGCAGAAAGGATCAGAAAGATAAATATAGAATTACAAAAGGGTTGGGACGCTCTCTCAGAAGAGGGACAAATGTTAACTAGATCATCAAAAAGAAAGCAAGAGGTAGACAAACTCATGAAACATGTCCAAAAATCTCATGACCCTGTAGCTTCGCCTCGTGAACAGTCCCCTGAGCGACACGGCCCTGGACTACGAACAACGTGGGGCAACGAGGATTGGGAAACACAGGAGATTGAAAGAACAAAGATAGATGAGGATGCTGACACGACTCCTATTTCCCCCACACAGTCATAGTCCCCGTCCCCCACTCAAATGTACCCCCTCATCACTATGGGCACCACGCAGGTGCAAATACCCCTACCCCTCGGAACTGTAAAGGAACTAAAGGATACATGTCCTAAACCGAAAAAAGATCCCAAACAAGCAGTACATTTTTCTAAGAAGGTATTGTGATGGGAGTAGGATGTCAGAGGAAGATCTCCACATTATAATCAATGCGGTAGATCCAGATAGCACAGCGGAGATAGATGTCCCTACTTGGGCCACACAAAGTGATCTATACAAAGCAGGGGAGGATTGGTCAAAATTTTGTTATAAACTGTTGTCTGCTTGGCGAAAAGCCTATAAACTGCCCATCAATGATTTGATTTCTTACAAACAACAACCAGGAGAGGACTTTTATACTTTCCTCTCTAGATTATTTAAGATTGACACATCATGCGATGTGCAAAGTGACCCCCTGTTTTATTAGTACAGTAATGAATAATGAGGACCCCAAAGCCACACAGATCATTAAACTCGTACATCCAGAATGGGCAACACAGACCCCAAAAGACTTTATGGAGGACATAAAAAAGAGAGCTGCCTCCGGGGTTTTTAATACTAAAGGGGGAATATTTACACAGACAAATACTGATGAACACCCTCCACAAACATTAATGTACCCTGCTATTCAAATCCCTCCTGGCTATCCAGGTCAAAACCCTCCCATTCCACTCCCTACCTATGCAAATAGATATGACAACCCATACCCAAATTACTCACCCCCTAACCAGGGTTGTTTCAATTGTGGGGACCCCAACCACTGAAAGTCAGATTGCCCCCAATGAAGGGGCTATCTCCCCAGATGAGGTGGAATGTGGAGGGGTAACCAAAACAGGGGACATGGACGGGGCACAGCCCCTAACTATAGGCAGAATCCCTCCGTCTTTGCCCAGGAAACCGAAACTCCCGGTCCCCCTCCGCAGCAACAAAGAGAGACAGGCACGACAGGGGCGCCTGCAAGAATTCAGATGAATTGGCCAGGAAATACACCTGACAATTCAAGATCACGCAACCCTTTTTATAACCAACAATAGGGCTGCCCGAGGCATGTTCCCACCTTGGTGATGCATCTTTTTTCTGATCATTGGAAGACCTTACCACAGGTCACTCTAAAAGTTGAGGGACATGTGATCTGTTTTCTGCTGGACACGGGGGCAACAACATGTTGTCTAAATGACCCCCGTTTTGTAACTGATGACTGCACTGAGGGATGCTCTATGGGAATTAATGGGACAGACCTCATACACAAAATTACGCCACCTTTAGAGGTCTCTGACTTGAATGACAAAATACTCACTACCACACAGTTTGCGGTACTTCTAAACTGTCCCCTATGTTTAATGGGACGAGACTTGATGTCAAAACTGGGATTATACATTAAATTTGACATGGAGGGGGGAATGATGGCCAAATCTGCACACTGTGATCTGACAGCGCCAAAAAGACGGGATTTGACTTTTTACTTCATGACGATACCAGGGAACCTTGAGGGACACCCTATCTGGGCAAAATTCAAAACAGATGTTGGACACATACCGTGTACACCATATATCCCCACTTTCAAGCCAGACACAGTCCCGTCATTTCAAAAGCAATACCCTTTGCCATTAGAAAAGATCCAGGGAATACAACCACAAATTGAAGAATATTTATACAAGGGTATTCTAAAACCAATCATTAGCCCCTGGAATACACCAATCAATCCTGTAAGAAAAGCAAATGGGGAATGGAGGATGGTGCAGGATCTTAGATGTGTCAATAAAAGTATTCAACCCCTACCACCCCTAGTATCTGATATCACAGGTGTATTTGTTAACATCCCTGCATCCTCCACTGTTTACACGGCCCTGTCTAATGCTTTCTTTAGCATAGAGGTGCATGACGATTTCCAGCCAATATTCGCCTTTTCTTAGGAAAAAGGCCAATTGACCTGGAGCCGTCTTCCACAGGCATATGTAGACAGTCCGGCAGCTTTCTCCATGGTGCTCAAGGTCATTCTGGATGATTGGGTCCCACCAGAGGATTCAGTCCTATTGCAGTACATGGATGACCTGCTCCTATGCAGCGTAGATGGGGCACAGTGTGCGGTAGACTCTGAGAGCCTGATGACCCACCTTGCACTCAAGGGCCATTTGGCATCTCACAAAAAGATCCAGTGGTGCCAAGGGAGGGTGGAATAACTAGGATGTATTATCTCAGGCGGGACCAGAATAGTATCCCTGGAGAGAGTCAAGGCCCTCACTTGCCTAGGCCCCCTGAAGGATAAGGCGGCACTCCTATCCTTCCTTGGATCAATAGTGTACTGGAGACAATGGATTCCTGACTGTTCCTACTATGATTCAATCCTACACCCGGCTACCAGCCTCCAAGCACCAAAGACGGTCACATATACCAGTGAAATGACAATGGCTTTTAAATCTTTTATCAGCCCTAGCCCATGCTCCGGCATTGGGGTTGCCAAATCATGAGAAGCCTTTTGCACTCTATTGTATGGTCAGAGGCCCTGCTTTTGCTGCAATCCTTGAGCAAACGCACGGCACTCACTATCGCCCCGTTGCTTATATCTCAAAAAACTCCCTGTGCCAGTCCAAGGCATGCCTGCCTGTTTACAGGCATTGGCGGCTTGTGCCATGACTGTTAAGGAAGCATCCAAAATTACACTAGGGTCACCCACTACCCTCTTCACATCACATAGTGTCCTTCATCTGTTGCAGAACATGTCCACCCAGCATATGACTGCCCAGAGATCCAACGGTTATGAAATTATTCTCATGAATACTCATAACCTGACAGTGAAATCCTGCGCTGAAGCGACACCTGCGATCAGGTTGTTGCACGCTCTGCTAAAACTCCCAGTCGAACCCCAAGACATACACGACTGCACAGAAGAACTTCTCACTATCACAGCACCTAGAAGAGATCTCAGTGACATCCCAAACCCTGACTACTTGAATGGTTATTTAGATGGAAGCTGTACACGACCCACAGACACCACTTACAAAACGGGGTATTCGGTAGTCATGTTGCCCAACACAATCATAGAGGCAAAACCTCTTTCAGCAACCTCCGCTCAACAGGCAGAACTCATAAGAGCATGTCAGCTTATTGAAGGACAGAATAACAATGTGTATACTGACAGTCGCTACGCTTTCGGCGTGGTACACGATTTCGGCATGATCTGGCTTCATCGTGGGTTCAAAACAGCTGACAACAAACAAATCAATAACCAACACTATGTTGAGGGATTAATACAAGCCCTACATAAACCAGCAAAGGTAAATGTCATCACGGTCCGGGAACATGCTTACGGCAAAACCCATATGGTAGAGGGGAATAATTTAGCTGATAAAGCGGCAAAGGAAGCAGCGGCCAACCTACCCCAATGGGAAATTGTCACAAACCTATTTTTCTCCACTAATTTTCTATCACCGGATTTCCCTTCAGTGGCCTCCCTACTGCAGTCAAAGGCACAGGCTACTGACCTTGATTACTGGGTGGAATCAGGTTTGACCCGCAGCCCTACGGGCTTATGGTCAAACAAGGAGGGAATATTGGGTATGCCTGAAAGTGTAGCCCCTCTCATACTGTCATACTTACATGGCCCGGGACACATAGGAAAAAAGCCCCTTCTACAAGCTGTTGTCTGTACAAACAAAACTCACACCCTGGTAGACCAACTTATCGATTCATGCCTCACATGTGCTCAGAACGATGTTCAAGGGCCCTGCCACTGTAAACATGGACACCTGCCACCCCCGATAGGTCCTCTACAAGATTTACAGATTGATTTTACACACATGCCTAAACAAAAAGGGAATATTAAATATTTGTGCGTGATCGTGGATAAATTTTCATCATGGCCCGAGGCTATTCCCGTCACAGGAGAGACTGCAGCAAGGTGCCTCATCAATCATTTGATCTGCAGGTTTGGTTTACCCACTACCATCTATTCAGATGAGGGCCAGGCCTTTACGGCCAAACTTACTCAAGAACTCACTAGGGTCCTGGGAATCCAATGGAAGTTACACATCCCTTATCACCCCCAAAGTGCAGGAGTGGTAGAAAGGATGAACAGGAATATCAAAGACAAGCCAAAAAAAGGCCACCCAGGACACTATGAAAAATTGGTTACATTTCCTCCCAGGAGTCCTTTTCCAAATTAGGACCACTCCCCATAGTAGAACAGGGATCTTCCCTTATTAGATATTAATAGGGAAGCCAGCCCAGAAAAAAACGCAGGAAGGAGAAGAGTCTAACTTATATTCTTTGCAGGAAGAGCACATGAAACATCTGGTAAGTAGTTTGACTGAAACCTACGACAAGGTTGCTGTCACTTTTCCTCCTCTTTCCACAGAACCAACACATCCCTTCATCCCTGGGGATAAAGTCCTGGTAAAACAACTTGCCGCAAGGAAACAAGCAGGCCCCATCCACTAAGGACCATTTGAAGTCTTGAAAGCTGCTAGAACTGCTATCCTCACAGATCAAGGTCTGCAATGGATACATGCCTCCAGGATCAAGAAAATACCCAGCCCAAACAGCCCCTTGAAGGAGACCCAAGTCAGCAAGTCGAAAGGATTGAACTCAAGCCCCTCAAAAGAGACAAACCCCCCCCAAGCCAAGCCCCAGTTTAAGTAATTTCATTACAAACTGCCCCCTTACACCCTTCCCAGAGGCTTCCAGGGCTTCCGAAACTCTGGACCTGATGTCCCAGCCCCTCCACCCTTCCCATCTAAGAAACCCCGTCAATGGAAATGTACCCCCCAAATTATCATTGCATTTTCCTTTCTCATAACATGTAAGGTATTGCTTTTGGCTGTTGGATGACCTCAAGCTGTGGGTTCCAGTCCACTGTATTGAACCATACCAGCAATATGAGTATGCACTTACAAAAAAGGGCAGCCTTAATGGGGACGGGACATGTTTGTCCATGTTGCACACAGGTGGCGGAACAAATGTCAAAAGCACAGGCAGTAGCTGTGACAGGCTATCATATTCAGAGGAAAGGTGGTAATTGCCATATCTCAGCCATCGTATTAATTGCAAACCACAAAACTTGGTGTATGAATCCAAATCACAGGCCCAGTCAAAATATAATGAGTAAGTTTAAGAAGGCAAAATTAGCAGAGAAGGGAATAAATCAAGTGATACAAAATAGGAAATCCAACCACGCGCCCATTACACCCCTATCTGAAAGAGACCTTTAAAAAAACAAAACAAATATAAGCTAAAGAGAGAACTGCTTAGACCTGACTTTAGGAGTAACAATAATGGGGCACAGCCCGATGCGGACTCTTACTCATTCCCTGTTTCGATCCCACCTCATTTTGTGATGATGCATGGTTTTGCTAGGAAACAAAATTATTCAGAATGCTGGGTTTGTTCCCATATAGGAACCGGTCGACACTCAGTCCCAATGGTTGGAAGACCGGTGACCCTAGAACAGCTGCTAAATATTACTCAGCCCATTCCCCCCAGACAATGTATCACCCATAAATAGGCCCCTACTATTTACAGGGTACACACGTAGGCCACAATTCTGTTTTCTCAATGGGGCAAGCAAAGACATGTATAATGGTAGGTTCTGCAGGGAAACTGAAGTAAACTTTACTCTGGTAAATGTAGACTACGCTTTAAATGGCACCTTAGAAATCAATGGTCTGATAACACATAACATTTCAGACTCAAATGAAAGAATAGGAAATATGTCAATATATAACATTTTATCCTGTGTTCAAGGTAGTAACTTCACACGAGCACAGGATTGGCTGATGGACACCCACATGAACAGTTCTTGGATGGAAGAGCGAGAGAATGAATTCCCCTCACTGGGCGATTGGCTCTGTCTCGTAGGCCTAAGGTTCAATCTAGACTCTCCAGGGAAGGTACACGCTCCCCATCTTCCCCATGGGTGGATGATATGTTGTGGATTATGGTGTCACACCACCATACACTACCCCATTGATAGGAAAACATCAGGGTGGTGCACTTTAGTTGAGATGATACCCTTTATGGGAACCAGTGATGGGGACTCTCCAGTAGAAATGATACCTGCCCATAGCCACTTAGAATTTGGGAGACAGAAGAGGGAAATAACTAACTGGTACAACAAAATGTTTGCCTCAATGGGAGGGGCCATTGTGTATAATGCTCTCACCAAAGTAGACGAATTCGGACAGTTAGTTGACTCATGGATGAATAAAAGGGCCCTAGACATAGGAATCATGAATGAAGAGCTTAGGAAGATCCTTTTTGAACAAGAGGTAATTAAACAGCGTTAGGAAAGAATGATGATGGTCTTAACAGGTCTCTGTGATGTTACAGGGGATAAAAGCCTCTGCTGCACCTACACGAACAATCTAACAAAACCCTCTGATGATTTGGAGGTGCCTGATTATTATGAAATAATTAAAGGGCATCAGGAAGAACAATCAAAACTACAAGATAAATTGAGGAGGCTAGGAGATACCTGGAACCCCTTCTCAGGAGTGGGAGGGTGGTTCGGCACATTGTGGGAAAGTATTATGAACTTCTTTAAAAAGGCTGGAATGATACTAATTATGATACTGCTCCTAGGTATTGCCATTTATGCTACCATTAAATTAGTGTTCTACCTTGTCAGTGAGGTACCCTCTCTCACCAACGCAGTGCAGCCAGACCAGGAGAAGGAAACAACTATGGCCATGTTCTATGCAGAGAAGAGATGGTATAGCCATTAGGAGTGATCAAGGGAGAACTACGTTCCCCATGATCAAAGGAGGGATTGTTAGGGAATGGTTCATTAGAAAGACACATAGTCTAGAGTGATGCTTTAAGGTGAACTTATAAACTGCTAAGCTGAAATGCACAACGCAAGGCTTTTCTGCAAAAACATGTTTTTCTTGCTCAAGAATATGCAGCTGTAGCTAGCAGGAAGCCGTTTGTGGTTGCAAGTGAAGCTTATCTCGGAACATTATCAAAAGATATTACGTATCACACACCTCGGCTTGGACCACACTGTTTCAATTTATAATTTAATTAAAGGTTAAAGTATATTTTGATAAGAACATGTAACTCATGATACCTGTACTTCTGTGATCGGATATTTTAAGGGACTGCCCCTTAACAGTGTATAATGTTGTAACCCTATGTAACCTATGGCAAGCTTTTAATACAAGGTATTTCTTGATAACCCATAACTGTCTATGATGTCTTGATTACCCGATCAATCAAGGAAATCTCTTGGTGTCCAACAAGGTCCAGCTCGAGCAGAAGTGGCGCACTTGACCAGTTGACCAGATGACCTTTTCAGGTGACATTGATATATGTCCCTCAGGGTGGGGCCTGGGCCCCCATACCCATTTTAAGGCAAATAACTAGAAGATAAGCCAGCCAAGTGGGGACTAGCAAAATTAAGTCAGTTCCCATAGACTGCAATGGTATTTGTTGTATAACTTTTGCCCATGTTAGGCTCTTTGTTTGCCCCCCTGGACCTGGGGGGTGTTTATCCTATCTGTAATTTTGCAGCATGCTGGATGATGTGCTTAATTTTGGACAGGGGGTGGCTTATGTTGTGCTAGCTGCATTTGGTTTGGTCTGGGCATGCTCAGGGACTTTGATATTTTCCTGTGCCTTTTGGTGTGTGAAATGCATTTGGGTTGGTCTGAGCATGCTCAGGGACTTTGCTTTTTTTTCTTCTTCTTGTGTGTGAACAGCACTTGGATGTTTCTGGGCATGCTCAGTGAGTGTGTTTTTTGGGTTAGTAATTTTAAGGACATTATTAACAGGGGTACCCACTTTGGCGTTCTGTCTCTACATTGGATGAACTTGCATTTTTGTGTGTTTCATGGACTGCATGTGTTTTCAATTGCCTCAGCATGCAAACCTATGTATTATGTATTATAAAGCTTGCAGATAGCATCCTTTACCCTGCCCTGAAAAGCGGCAAGATTGTGTGTGTGTGTGTGTGTGTGTGTGTGTGTGTGTGTGTGTGTGTGTGTGTGTGTGTGTGTGGCCGGCAAGCGAGTACATTTGGATATCCTTATAGAGTTTGTAACACATGTATTTTCTCTTTGTGTTTTGTTTGTTATGTCTTTGCAAAACAGATGTGTTTTGTGGCAAGTTTTTTTTTACTTTGGTTTATTGCATTTTTTCGGGTTGGGGGGATATTTTCCCCAGAAATATTTTTGATGTTGTCAATGTGTGTTGTTTTTAGTTTGTTTTAATTGTCTGTGCTGCCTTATTTTGCAAAATCTTCATCAAGATGTTTAATGTTTAAATCCTTAATAGATGTCCATTTGTGGGTGCACTCCTGTTAATTTTCTCTGCAAAATGGTCAGACCTCAAAACCATATTCTGTTAGTGTCTCAAATTAACATACATGTGTTTTTTGCTTTCCTTGCTCTTTTCCAAGTCCTGTTTTGTTGACCAATAAAATTTGTAGCAAATTTTTATGTTTTATGTGTTTTGTTAATTTTCATGCAACAGATTTCCCAACTGCAGCTTAACTAAGCTGATTGGCATGGCAATACAAAAAAAGGTGTGATTTGTCTAAAAGTTACTTTCCTGGTGCCTTCATGGTAGCATATGCATGGATTGTGCGTATGCTGCTATGGATAGTCACCAGGAAAGGAAAATTACACAGTGGTAAGTATTCAATTTTCCATTTTAGAGCAGTGGTTCGCAGCCTCAGTCCTCAAGTACCCCCGACAGAACATGTTTTGGGAATTTATCTTAGCTAAAATAGCTGTCCAAAATACCAAGCCATTGACTTGGCTTTAAAGCACCTGGGCAAGATGAAGGAAAACCTGTAAACATGGCCTGTTGAGGGTACTTGAGGACAGGGTTGAGAAGCACTGAGTTAAAATCGAGCTCAAGACAATCCTATTCTAATTGTGAGCATTTGAGGGAAACCAAGTGAGTGTTAGAACCCCTGCTTGTCTTTCTTAGGTTGGGCTTTGTGTCCCTTTTCTGAAAATTGGCTTCACTTCCTGTTACATAGCCAAACAGGAAGTGAGGGTAAAACCCTACCAATGTCTTTACTTGGGACACACAGGTCAATCTAACTAGTGTTCAGATTAGGCAAATTGCACTCTAGCACTTTGATGTGTGCACCCCACATTATTAGGTATTTTGGGGTTTATTAAAGGCAAATCCACTCTGCAATACAAGTGTACTCGCTGTAAATCTGAGGGGAAGCATTGGCGATTTTATCATCCAATCATGTAGAAGCAAAGATGCTGTTTTTTTATTTACCTTGCATGTCCCCCTCGGCTCTCCAGAAACTGCATTTCCAAGTGCACTTGTAGTGCAAAGTGGATATGCCTTTAAATAAATAAACCCCAAGTCCAAGATACCTAATAATTTGGGGTGTAGAGAGCCAAATGCAGAGTGCAATTTACCTAATGGGGAAACTATTTAGGTTGACCTGTGTGTCCCCAGTGAGAGACATTGGTGGGGTTTTACCCTTACTTCCTGTTTGGCTATGTGACAGGAAGTGAATAAATTTGAGGGAGAAAGTGGAAAAATTTGAGAGGTGTCTTCACCCTATCAGGGGTGCAGACATCCCCCAAAACTGTCAAGACTTCTAATCCCTCTGCACTCTATCCCCAAGTAAAAATAAGAAAGAATTTCATTTAGTTTAACTTTGCAAAGACACGTTCCTCCAACTGTGATGCATGTCAATGGCCCATTTAGACCTTGTTTAATAGAAAACACCAATTGCCTTTGACTAGAAACTTTTGTTAGTCCAGTCCTGGAAATATGCATCTGCTTTACTATTAATTTCTCTAAAAATTGGGTTCCTGCAGCTAGATGCGCCAAATGCTACTAGATGCGGGACCGCTGTGTATGTGAGATGTGCAACTGCTGTGTGCGAGGAGGTATGTACCTGTGGTGCATATCTGGTTCCCGGAAGCGGTGGCCAGCACACAGGAATGACATCACGTCCCTACAGGAAGTTACTTGTACTGCTGCTAAGATATTCCCACCACCATGCCCTGCTCACTGTTCTCTGAGGAAAAGATGATCCTTATTTGCAAATTAAGAAAATTATTATTATTTTTAACATGGGGTTGTGTTTGTGTGGGTCCCTAACACACATTCATACATATTAGGGCCAATTTGGGCAGGATCTGATTTACCTACCAGTATGTTTTCAGAGTGTGGGAGGAAACCAGAGTACCTGGAGGAAACACACGCAGGCACAGTGAGTACATGTAAACTCCAGGCGGATGGTGTCAGGGACGGGATTCGAACCAAAACCCTTTTTGCTGCTAGTTGAAAGTGCTAACCACTACACCACTGTGCTGCCCAAATATCTGTCTATAGATGTAGTTTCTTGTGTCCACCAGCAGAGAGAAGTTGGGTAGATGCCACACTCCCAATTCTGGAGGCATAATAATGGTCTAGCACAGGGGTCTTCAAACTGGTCTCCAGTTGTTTAGGAACTACAATTCCATCATGCCTAGTCATGTCTGTGAATGTCAGAGTTTTACAATGCCTCATGGGATGTGTAGTTCCGCAACAGTTGGAGAGCCGTAGTTTGAAGATTCCTGAACACTCTAGCATGTCTTAAAAAAAAGGTGGTTTCTCATATGCTTTGTATAATGCCCAAAAATATCGTTAGAAAAATACAAGTGGGTCATGGCACATCTACATTCCACTTTTGGCACTTAAGATGATCATGCACTATGCAATCTGATTAGCCAATCTCTCTACAACTCGAATATTTCAGCAAAATAGGTACTAGGAATACGCACTTGAACAATTAATTCAAATTATAGGAAATCAAACAGGCTCTTGCACTACATCTAATTTATTTAAGATCTGATTGCAGTGTATGGTCACCTTTTAAAGATCAATTGAGAAATGAGAAAACCGCAGTTACCCTAACACCAGTTGCAGTTTACATAGTTGTGCGTCTGCATGCGCCGGTTCGCACATTCAAACAAGGATTTCTCTGGCGCACCAATTAAGGTATTAACCAGCGCAGCGCATTCGTCTTACTAAATCACCCCCGATGTATCACTCAATATAGCGCGGCACTTTCTAACACTTTTCTACATTTATACAATATTGTCAAATTGTGGTGTTCGCAGCTGTTCACTTTTAAAGTCAATAGTGCAGTATTATTGGAAGGTATTAGCATTCTAAATGTATGAAGCAAGATCATTTACTGCAAAATTTTATATTAGAAACTAAGAAAAACATAATTTTTTTTAATGTTATTTTTTCTCATTTTTATAGCAAGTGGTGATTAAATATAACTAAAAAATAATTTAAATATATATTTTTTATATAAATAAAAAATATATAAAAATGTAACTTAAGTACAATGCTGCATGAATGAGTAATTGTCATTTAAAGCGTGATGACAGTAGGCAAAAAGGGGATGAAAGTGTCTGGTATAGGAGTGGTTAAAGGTGGACTTAGATTTACATTGTTCAGGCTGGTGGGGTTCAGTAAGAGCTTTTTAAGGCTGCTTTCGTGCTGGGGTGGCGGGTCCGTTAGCAACAATTTACTGTTTAAGCCCCGTCCGCTAGCGGTGGTGCTTTTAAACCCCACTAGAGGCCGAAGAAGGGGTTAAAATCGCCCATGTTGTGCATTCATTCCAATGAGCAGGGGCGGTGTAGGAGCGCTGTATACAGCACTCCTACACCACCCCAAAGATGCTGCTTGCAGGTTTTTTTTGTCCCACCCCACAAGCGCACCACCCCAATGTGAAAGCACTCAGGCTTTCACACTGGGGAGGCATAAGAGGCTTTTTTTTAGTGCTAAATCTCCTGAAAACTGCCTCAATGTAAAACCAGCCTAAGTGTGGAGGTGACCAGTGCATCTGTTTAACTGATAGAAAGCCATGATCATTTACAAATGTCATTATCTATGTGAAAAACATCAATGCTGAACAGCTGGGATGCTGATGGAGGGCATGCAGGCCGGCCAGTGATGGGTGAGAGCCACCGGGCTGAGCTGAATGGCCCCTAATTGCTCCGCTCTCCTGTACAATTCAGGTGCTCATGCAGGCTGTGCTGACGGATCCACAGTGGTGGCACGAGAGGCCTCCCCTTGCTTGTCAGCAGCTAGAGATGAAATCAGTTCCAGCAGCAGCGGCATGTGTGTCGGGCGGGAAGCCGCGATGCAGTGAACCATGACTCTGTGGATGAATTTGTGGATGCTGGATGCAGGTGATAGCCCTTCCTTCTCTCTCTCCCTCTCTCTTTGCTCTTCCTGACTTTTTTCAAGTTGCTAGGCTGGACTGAGTTTACTATGAAAATGCTGGCTGTGCTGAAATGTTGATGTGCTAAAGGAGAAGCTGCTAGTTCTAAGGACTCTATGTTTAAAATATAAAAGCAGTTCCAAAAATCAGTGTGGGAGACTACATGTGGGCACTGGATGCAGGTGAAAGTCTCCCTCTCTCTCTCTCTCTCCCCCTCTCTCTCCCCCTCTCTCTCCCCCTCTCTCTCCCCCTCTCTCTCCCCCTCTCTCTCCCCCTCTCTCTCCCCCTCTCTCTCCCCCTCTCTCTCTCCCTCTCTCTCTCCCTCTCTCTCTCTCCCCCCCTCTCCCCCCCCCCCTCCCCCTCCCCCTCTCTCCGAGTTTACTATGAAAATGTTGATGTGCTAAAGGAGAAGATTAATTCCTGCAGTACTGGATGATAGGTGAAAAGTTTGTTCTCTCTTTACTTCCTGCTCCTCTCTGTGCACCAACAAATCAAATTGTGTTTGATCCTTAATACACAATGAGAAGAACTAACTGCTAGTTCTAAGGACTTTTATGTTTAAAATGCAAAATCAGCTTCAAATTCAGTGTGGGAGACTGAAAGAGAGCTGGCTTGTGGCACAATCTTGACAGCAGTAAAAACAGCAGAAAAATGTATTTGAGGGTCACCTCATGTATTTTAGTTGCAGTTTGAATTCTGCTCTTTATTGATATGCTGGGTGTGAGGAACTGTTGTGGCATTAAGAGGAGCAACATTTACCATTTATGTTAACCATAAAAATAGCTTTAAACTATGTGTGTGGCTGGCAAAAGTCATGGATAATAAAAGGAGGAGAGTTAGGCCTGAAGTCCAATAGAGAATGGGTGGAAACAAATGGAAAGCTTTGAGGTCTTCATGCTCTATGTTTAAAAGCATACAAAAATGCAACTTTGGTAATTCTGGAGAGAGGAGAAAAGCTTTGTCTTTATTTATATATATATATATATATATATATATATATATATATATATATATATATATATATATATATATATATATATATATATATATATATATATATACACTGTATATCATTATTTTGACTGAAATTATTTGAAGATACTAGTGCCTAAAGGAGTAGCCAAACAGCAGAAAAATTAGAAAAATATGTGCATACACTGGTCAAAGATCTTCAAGCTTTCTTACAGGTTAAAAAAGTCAAGTAGAAAAAGTCAGGGCCAAGAAAAGATGGATAAAGATATAGAAATACCATCAATAATGGAGGATCCAGCATCAGCTTTGGAGGAGGGTGCTAGAAGTGGGTATGAACCCTCATTAAAAGAAGTATTACTGGCAATGAACTCTTGCAAAGCCTCTCTCTATGAAATGACTGAGCAACTTAGGGGGATAAGAGAGGATATAAATTTCTTAAGACATGATGCAGAGAAAGTTTTTGAATGAACGACGGCTTTGGTGGGGAGACTGAGCCTGGTGGAGGATGATTTAAACCCATTAAAACAGGAAGTGAAGACGATTGGCGATAAATTAAATGCACATAACTTTACAATGGAAGATTTGGAGAATAGACTGCGCAGGAACAATGTGAGAATTTTGGGGCTTTTATGGAGAAATGGTGCAGATTTTTGGGAAGGAAATTCTCCTTTCTTTGCAATTGAAAGGGCACCTAAGGTGCCATATAGAGTACCTCCCCCAGGGGATCAGCCCAGATAATTTTTGGTGAAACTACTGTTTTCTAAGGACAAAGAGACTATAGTCCAAAAGGCCAGGGAAAAAAGATATATTTTATAATGGGGTTAAGATTTTATTTTTTCCAAATTTCTCCTCTGAACTGCAAAAAAAAGCGAGGTTTGTAGAGGTCAAGAAAAATTTGCAGTGTCTCAAAATTGTATATGCTATGCTATATCCCTCCTATTATGGGTAGTGGCACTAGGTGAAATGCACTTTTTCTATGCCCCAAAAGAGGTGCTTATGTGGTTGGAGAAAAATGAAGAGAAGATACGACAGGGTTAAGAGCGGAATACAGGAATCTAATTTATGATGCTTGGGTCCCAGTTTTTGATTGGCTAGACTTTCCTTCTTTTTTTTGTTTTTGCTTGTGGGGGGTCGGGGGGCTACACGATGAAGAGTAAACAATAGTTGAATGTCCTCTGGGGATGGGTTGGCCTGGGCATCTTTCCTTTTCCTCTGTCTCCCCTCCCCTTCCCCCCACCCAAGGGAGAAAGGGGACGCTCCGGTCATTGAAATGGATAATTTCCTTTGGTATCGGCCTAATGTGGGCCAAGTGAAGGTTGTGAAAGAGACTCTTTATACTTGTTTTTTGTGGTTTGTTTATTGTATTTGTCTGTTTTCTCCCATTTTGCTGAGGATTGCAGCAATTTATCAGCCTCCTGGGCCAGTATTGCGCTTTCTTGATGACTTGCTGCCTGGCTACCGAACTTTCTCTCCTCTGAAATACCCACTATCATTCTTGGTGACTTCAACATTCCTGTCAATGTTAACAGCCCAACTACAGCTAAACTTCTCGACTTAACCTCATCTTTTGACCTAACCCAATGGACACATACTTCCCCTAGGGATGAGCCGAACACCCCCCGGTTCGGTTTGCACCAGAACCTGCGAACGGACCGAAAATTCGCACGAACGTTGGAACCCCATTGACGTCTATGGGACTCGAACGTTTGAAATCAAAAGTGCTCATTTTAAAGGCTAATTTGCAGGGTATTGTCCTAAAAAGGGTTTGGAGACCCGGGTCCTGCCCCAGGAGACATGTATCAATGCAAAAAAAGTTTCAAAAATGGCCGTTTTTTTGGGAGCAGTGATTTTAATGATGCTTAAAGTAAAAAAAGTGAAATATTCCTTTAAATATTGTACCTGGGGGGTGTCTATAGTATGCCTGTAAAGTGGCGCATGTTTCCCGTGCTTAGAACAGTCCCTGCACAAAATGACATTTTTAAAGGAATAAAAGTCATTGAAAACTGCTTGCGGCTTTAATGTAATGTCGGGTCCTGGTAATATGGATGAAAATCAGTGAGACAAACGGCATGGGTACCCCCCAGTCCATTACCAGGCCCTTTGGGTCTTGTATGGATATTAAGGGGAACCCCGCACCCAAATTAAAAAAGGAAAGGTGTGGGGCCCCCAGGCCCTATATACTCCGAACAGCAGTATACAGGCGGTGCAAACAAGACAGGGACTGTAGGTTTGTTGTTAAGTAGAATCTGTTTGTAATTTTGAACTGGTACATTTTTAACGTGTTTAGCCCCAGCCAAAAAATCTATTTTAAGCTTTTTAGAAAACATAGGGAAGAGTTATCACTCCTGTGACATTTGTTTTGCTGTCTGTGCTCCTTTTCAAAAGATTTCACCTCACTTTTTGTCCCAATGCCAAATGTTTTTTGAAAATGTGGGTTTTTTAGTGAAACAAGGATTGGTGATAAAGCATTGGTGTAAATGAGAAATGTTTTTCTCATATTAACTCTTACAGGAGAGAATTTCCCTTCCTAGGGGTAGATTTCATCTCACTTCCTGTTGTCTCCTTCCGTTTGCAAGTAGGTGTCGTTTGTAAGTTGGATGTTTGAAAGGGGCCTGCCCTATATACTTAGCAGAAATTTGGGCCTTAGGTGTTGTTGTGTCCACAACACTGTAAGCCCTCACAGGGCCTTGCTGTGAAATATTAGATCAAGAATTGTAATTACATACCCCTGTTGAACAGGGGCAGAAAAATTGGGCCTTTGGTGGTGGTGCCACAACACTGTAAGTCCTCACAGTTACTCTTGGTGGGTGCAGAAACGGGCCCTGCTGTGAAATATTAGATCAAGAATTCTAATTACATGTCCCTGTTGAACAGGGGCTGAAAAATTGGGCCTTAGGCACTGGTGCTAGTGCCACAACACTGCAACCCCTCACAGATACTCTAGTTGGAGTGCAGGAACTAGCCCTGCTGCAAAGAATTGCATCAAAAATTGTAATTACACGCCCCTGTTAAACAGGGGTTGAAAAATTGGGCCTTAGGCACTGGTGGCAGCGCCCAGAACCAAAAATGTTCTTGCAAGCTATCAGCATGATCATTGAGGAGGAAGAGGATAATTACTCAGCATAACAGGATAGTCACTCAGCATCAGCATAGGCAGTCTTTGAAGGGATCTGACATTTAAAAAAAAATTATTCGGTTACATCAGCATCAGGTGCTTGGTAGCTGGTGGTGATCCAATACTGATTCATTTTTATAAAGGTCAGTCGATCAACCGAGTCAATGGACAGACGCACCCTGTGATCAGTTACAAAGCCTCCAGCAGCACTGAATGTGCATTCCGAAAGAACGCTGGATGCAGGAGAGGCCAGTAAGTCAATTGCATACTGTGCAAGCTCTGGCCAGTGATCCATCCTCAAGACCCAGTAACCCAGAGGATTTTCAGTGGGAAAGGTGTCCAAGTCAGATCTTGCCCCTAGGTATTCCTGCACCATGTAAAACAGACGCTGGCGATGGTTGCTGGATCCGATCATACCTTAGGGCTGCAGACTAAAAAATTGTCTGAACGCATCGGTCAGACGGCCACCTTCTTCACCGCTCCTTCTTTGACTGACCGAACCCTCAGCACCACATTGTCCAGAAACAGGAGTTTGTAACCTCCCAGTCTCTGGGAACGCATTGCACAGACCTTTCTGCAAGGCCTCCCGAAGATGTTTCATCCTCTGTTTTCTCTGCGATGGCAAGATAAGGTCCGCAACCTTACCCTTGTAAAGTGGATCAAGGAGGGTTGCCAAACAGTATTGTTCCTTCTCCTTGATACCACGAATACGAGGATCCTTCCGCAGGCTTTGCAGGATCAGGGAGGCCATGCAGCGTAGGTTTGCTGAGGCATTCAGTCCGGAGTCCTCTGGGTCACTAAGGATGACATGATCCGCAGCCACCTCCTCCCAGGCACGTACAAGTCCATGTGTTTCTTGGGACTGTAAATGATCCCTTTAAAGACTGCTGCTGATGCTGAGTGCCAGGCTCAACCTCCATACTGACACAATCCTCCTCCTCCTCCTCCTCTTCCTGTGTGATCGGTGGGCACGCAGGAACATTGTCTGGATAAAGGGGGCCTTGAGAGCTAAGGAAGTCCTCCTCTTCCTGCCTCTGTTCTGCCTCAAGTGCCCTGTCCATTATTCCACGCAGCGTGTGCTCCAACAGGTGGACAAGGGGGGCAGTGTCACTAATGAATGCACTGTCCATGCTCACCATCCTCGTGGCCTGCTCAAATGGTGACAGGACAGTACATGCATCCCTGATCATGGCCCACTGGCGTGGGGAAAAAAAACAAGCTCTCCTGACCCTGTCCTGGTGCCATAGTCACACAGGTACTTATTGATGGCCCTCTGCTGCGTGTGCAGCCGCTGCAGCATGGTCAACGTTGAGTTCCACTTGGTGGGCATGTCACAGATTAGGCGGTTCTTGGGCAGGTTAAATTCCTTTTGGAGGTCTGCCAGCCGAGCACTGGCATTATATGACCAGCAGAAATGCACACAGACTTTCCTGGCCTGCCTTAGGACATCCTATAAGCCCGGGTACCTGCCCAAGAACCGCTGCACCACAAAGTTAAGGACGTGAGCCAAACAGGGCACATGGGTCATTTGTCCCTGTCGGAGGGCGGAGAGGAAGTTGGTGCTATTGTTGCAAACCACCATTCCTGCCTTAAGTTGGCGTGGCGTCAACCACCTCTGAACCTGTCCCTGCAGAGCTGACAGAACCTCTGCCCCAGTGTGGCTCCTGTCCCCCAAGCACACCAGCTCAAGAACCGCATGGTATCTTTTGGCCTGCGTACTTGCGTAGCCCCTTCAACGCCTACGGAGCAGAGGGGGTGGAGGAGAGAGGTGTGTCAGAATCACTAGTAGTGGCATTTTGGGGGCATGGTGGCGGAACAACCTCCAACACTACTGCACCTTGCACCTTGTCCTGCATCCTTCCCAGCTGCCAGAAGAGTCACCCAATGCGCTGTGAAACTTAGGTAACATCCCTGTCCATGCCTGCTGGACCATGAGTCAGCGGTAATATGCACCTTACCGCTGACTGCCCTGTCCAGCGAGGCCAAGATATTGCCTTCCACATGCTGGTAGAGAGCCGGAATTGCCTTCCGTGAGAAAAAGTGGTGTTTGGGAACCTGCCACTGAGGAACTGCACATTCCACAAACTCACGGAAGGGGGCAGAGTCTACCAACTGAAAAGGTAGCAGTTGAAGTGCTAGCAATTTTGCCAAGCTAGCATTCAACCGCTGGGCATGTGGATGGCTGGGAGCGAACTTCTTTTTTGCGGTGCAGCAGCTGGTTCAGGGAAATTTGTCTGGTACAATCTGACGTCGGTGTACCGATAGCAGATTGCCCGCAAGTACTTGGCTGTGACACACCTAATTCTACTCCTTCATTCCTCTCATTGCAGGTCTCAGAGAGGACTGAAAGTATAGTGGAGTTGGAGATCCCAGCTGATGCGGAATAAGGAGAGGTCCTCTTTGTTTTTTGGTGTGGGTCTTTTAGGTACGCTTGCCAACGAACTGCATGGCAGGTCAACATATGTCTGGTCAAGCATGTGGTGCCTAAGATGTTTTGGCCACGCGAGATACGCTTAAGACATATGTAGCAAATAGCAGCGGTGGGATCTGATGCACTCATCTCAAAAAAGGCCCACACCAAAGAACTTTTGGAATAACGTGCAGAGACAGCAGCACCCTGCACATGCAGAGCTCTGAGGTGTGATGCAGTCAGTGTGCTGCCCTTAGCCTGGCCCCTGGAGGGCATCCTACCTCATCAGTGACGTGCCTCCTCCTCCTCCTCCTCCTCCTCCTCCTCTCTCCTATCAGGCACCCACGTTGAGTCAGTGACCTCATCATCCCCTCCCTCCTCATCACTGGAGCAAACCTGGCAGTATGCTGCAGCAGGGGGAACATGACTACCAGATTGCTGTTCTTCTTGGGCACCCCCTCTGTCCGTGCTCACGTTACTGCCTTCATCTAGCTCAGTATCATCATCAGAGCCTTCTAAATGCTGGGCATCCTCCTGGAGCATGTACCCAACACTGTGGTCAAACAGTTCGAGGGAGTCTTCAGGAGGACATGGTGGGGCTAGGGAAGGAGTAACTGATGCCATTGAGCTGAAGGAAGAGGCCGCGTTGGCAGATGCTTTGCCAGACAAAGTACCCTGAGCATGGGTGAGAAAGGATGAGGAGGATGATGATGGCTTGGTCATCCACTCGACCAAGTCTTCCGCATGTTGCGGCTCAACAAGGTCAGCTGAAGAAAAAAAGGCCAAGCGTGTCCCACGGCCACATGCTGATGAGGATGCACTGTGTCCACGACCAGCACTGTTGCCTCTAGACACAGAGCCTTCTTGCCCTCTTTTATTGGCTTGTGACTGTCTGCCTCTCCTTGTTGGCCTTCCAGACATACTAATGGCCTGCAGTGACATGTAGCTCAGTAAGCTGGGGTGTGTGTATGTATATATATATGTGTGTGTGTGTGTATATGTGTATATATGTGTATATATATATATATATATATATATATATATATATAATCCTGATACTGCAGCTAGCAAAATCAACTGCCTGCCTGTAGTATTATTAGTATGAGAACACCACCAACCTTCTACAGGTAGCTTTAGCTGAACACTGTGCAGAGGTTGCACTACACTAATGTGTAAATAATGTAGCTGCCTGCGGTAGTGATAGGATCAGGAAAACAACACCAACCTTCTACAGGTAGATATAGCTGAACACTGTGCAGAGGTCGCACTACACTAACTTGTAGCTTTCGCTGAACACTGTGCAGAGGTCGTACTACACTAACTTGGAGCTTTAGCTGAACACTGTGCAGAGGTCGCACTACACTAACTTGGAGCTTTAGCTGAACACTGTGCAGAGGTCGAACTACACTAAAAAATAATGTAGCTGCCTGCCGTAGTGATAGGATCAGAAAAACACCACAAATCTTCTACAGGTAGCTTTAGGTGCACACTGTGCAGAGGACGCACTACACTAACTGTAAATACTGTAGCTAATAGGACTAATTGGATTAGAAGAACACCAACAATTTTCTTCAAATACTGTAACAACACCTGCCTGCCAGTAGGAAGATAATAACAGGAATGGATCTAGCTAAACTGAATATAATATATATATATATATATATATATATATATATATATATATATATACACATCACACCTGGGATGCATATATATAAACACAATACACTGTAAGTGCAGCTAACTGACTGACTGTCCTGCCTAATCTATCTAACTTAAATCAAATGACACTGTGTCTCTGTCTCTCAACCCTGGAACACACTACACAGGGCCGACGTGAAGGCCGCCTTATATAGTGTGGGGCGTGTACTAAACCCCCCTGAGCCATAATTGGCTTTGGACAATTACATCTCTCTGTACAGACGGCGCTGTGATTGGCCAAGCATGCGGGTTGCAGCAATGCACTGGGATGCCGCAGTGAATTATGGGCCATGACGCGGCACTCGAATTTGGCACGAACGGCCCATATCGTTCGCAATTCAACAGACGATGTTCGAGTCGAACATGGGTTCGACTAGAACACGAAGCTCATCCCTAACTTCCACTTACTCCAATGGTAATACCCTTGACCTTGTATTCTCCCATCTCTGCAACCCTGGCAACCTCACCAACACCCCCTTTCCTCTTTCTGATCACAACCTCATTACTTTCACTGTATCCTTGCCTCCAACCACCCATCCCTCCAAGCAGCAAACAATTACTTGTAGAAACCTTCGCCACTTTTCTTCTCTATTCTGCTACTGACCACCTATATGACATAATCTCTCCCCTGTCCTGTCCTGACCTGGCCACCTCTGTCTACAACAGTTCACTCTCATCATCACTAGATGCACTTGCTCCTCTAACCACACGCAGAATCAGGCCCCGACCGTTACAACCCTGGCAAACTGACAACACTAGAAATCTCAAGAGACATTGCCATGCTTTTGAATGACTGTGGCGTAAAACCAAATGCCTGCAAGACTTCACCCTATATAAATCTGCTCTTCTAAAATACAATTCATGCCTCCATGCTGCCAAACAAGCCCACTTTGTCTCTCTTTTTAATTCCTTGTCATCCAGTCCCCGTCGGCTCTTCTCAACCTTTAACTCTCTGATTCGTCCCCCACCCCCTCTACCCACTAACTCACTCACTGCCCAAGAGACTGCCAATCACTTCAAAGACAAGATCAATGCAATTCGTGAGGATACCTCTACTGTGCGTACATCTTCCCTACCCAACATACCTTGCCTAACAGCATATTCAACACTCTCCTCTTTTGAATTGGCTACTACTGAAGAGGTTACAAAACTTTTCTCAGATGCCCACTTAACCAATTGTCCCCTGGATCCTGTTCCCTCACAACTACTATGGTCACCCTCTTCTTCTATCCTATGCTCCCTCACTCACATCTTCAATCTCTCCCTCTCTAGTGGCACCTTCCCCTCCCCTCTAAAACATGCGCAGATCACTCCCATACTTAAAAAGCCCTCAGTGGACCCTACCAACCTGAACAACTTAAGACCCATCTCATTGCTTACATTCACCTCTAAACTTCTAGAACGCTTAGTCTACAATCGTCTTAGCTCCTACCTCAGTAAAAATAACCTCCTTGACCCTTTACAGTCTGGCTTTCGCTCACAGCACTCCACAGAAACTGCCTTACTAAAACTCACTAACGATTTACTAACTGCTAAAACCAACAGCCAGTACTCCATACTCCTACTACTTGACCTCTCTGCAGCCTTTGATACTGTTGACCACCCTCTCCTTCTCAATAAACTACATTCCCTTGGCCTCTGAGATTCTGCTCTATCCTGGTTCTCTGCCTATTGATCACAGTGCTCCTGTCACCTACAACTCTGTCTCCTCCTCTCCATTGCCCCTTTCTGTGGAGGTCCCCCAAGGCTCTGTTCTTGGACCCCTTCTCTTCTCTATCTACACCTCCTCCCTTGGTCACTTGATAACCGCCCATGGCTTTCAGTACCACTTATATGCCGATGACACCCAAATCTATCTGTCTACTCCTCACCTCACTCCTTCAGTCTCCTCTCTCATTACTAACTGACATATCAGCATGGATGTCACACCACTTCCTTAAACTAAATCTCTCTAAAACTGAGCTATTAATATTCCCCCCCACCCGTGCCCCCCTCCACAACTTTTCCATCAAAATCAACAATGCAACCATAAGTCCCTCCCCTCACACCTCCCCTCACAGTAGGTGTAATCCTAGACTCTGACTTGTCATTTCAACCTCAAATCCGATCGTTGTCAAAAGTTTGTAGAATTCACCTCCGTAACATTTCTAAAATTTTCCCCTTTTTAACAAATGAAACCACCAAGCTCCTCATTCACTCCCTTGTTATCTCTCGCCTTGACTATTGCAACTCCCTTCTCATTGGCCTGCCTCTCCATAGGCTCCTCTTCAGTCTATCATGAATGCTGCTGCGAGACATATCCACCTTACCAACCACTCAGTGTCTGCCAACCCTCACCTCCAATCCCTACACTGGCTCCCAATCACCCAGCAAATTAAATTCAAAATACTAACCACAACATACAAAGCTATTCACAACTCTGCCCCGAGCTACATCACCAATCTTGTCTCCAAATATCACCCAAATCGTCCTCTCCGCTCTTCTCAAGACCTCCTACTCTCAAGCTCTCTCGTCTCCTCCTCTCATGCTCTTCTCCAGGATTTCTCCAGAGCCTCTCCCATCCTCTGGAACTCACTACCTCCACCTGTCCAGCTATCCCCTACTCTTGCTACCTTCAGGCGATCCCTGAAAACTCATCTCTTCAGGAAAGCCTATAACGTCTCCAACTAATCTTTTACCACATCCATCAGCTCATTCGCCACAGTTACAATTTTTTGTACCACCTGCCCCACCCTATTAGATTGTAAGCTCTTCTGAGCAGAGCCCTCTTAATCCTCCTGTATCTTATTGTATTATAACTGTATTGTCTCCCTTTTATATTGTAATGCGCTGCGTAAACTGTTGGTGCTATATAAATCCTGTATAATAATAATAATATTGTATTTGCACACCTGATAGTTCACAAGCTAACGCCCTACACCCTGTGATACCTCCACCGCGCTTCTGAATAAGTGAAAAATGTATAATTTAAATAAACTATAGCTGTCACTTAATATGTAACAAATACGTGACTAAATTTAAACCTCTAGAAATAAGTGGAATAAATAGTAGCGCTCAAATAAATAAAAAAATTAAAATGAAAAATAAAAATAAAAATGTGCTAATGAAAGCAATGATCAATCTAAATGAACAGTAAAAGTATATATGTGTGAATATTGACAATAATACCCTCACTGAAAATCAGCCACAATATGAATGTGATCTGACAAAAAAAATTATTGGTGAACACTGTGAGCAAACACATCCTATCACATAATGTTCAAAACAACACACCCTAGGGCAGATGTGAAAATGATAAATGAAGTCTTAACATAAAGTTCATATCATGTGAATATATTCTAACAAAAAAAGTTATTGGTGAACACTGTGAGCAAACACATCATATCACATAATGATCAAAACAACACACCCTGTGACAGATGTGAAAATAATAAATAAAGTGTTGACATAAAGTTCATAAATTATGAATATTCTGATGAATGGTCTGAAAAAATCTATGAATGAAAACTCTTGGTTGTTCTTTGTGATCTTCCACCACACCTCAGTGTTTGTGCTTCCACTCCCACTTAAAGATTTGCACTCACCAGCTACAATTGCCTCCCACACTCATGTTTGGCATAACTCGCTTCAACCCACACTTATTGGGGGTTAAAATGTGATCTCCAGATTCCAAACGTGATCTCCAAATAGCGAGCGTAAATGCAACAAATCCTTTTCCTCAAGAAGTGACTGCTCCACATGAAAATGAAAAAATGCTCCAAATAGTGTGATAAAGTACAGCAAATTTATTAAAAATTCAAACCATCGCACACCATTGCACTCACATGTGTAAAAACCAAAGCAGACCAAAAAAAACTTCAAAGGAAATCGTAACATAAACTCCATGCACTGGTAAAGTGATCTATAGTGGGCATGGCGGACCCAGGATAGTGTGTCAGCTGTGCAGTCTCACCCACTCCTAGTCTCAAGCCTCCATCATTCGATGCAGCGTGTCACGTCACAACGTCTTGCGTCACGCTTCAGATGCTTGCCGTATAGCTCCTCTGCTGCCACTTCGAGTAATGTCTCCTCTCTACTTCCTCCCAACTCACCTCTCTCAACTCGAGAGGAATCTGGAGATCATTTTTAACCCCCAATAAGTGTGGGTTGAGGCGAGTTATGCCAAACACGAGAGTGGGAGGCAATTGTAGCTGTTGAGTGCAAATCTTTAAGTGGGAGTGGAAGCACAAACACTGAGGTGTGGTGGAAGATCACAAAGAACAACCAAGAGTTTTCATTTATAGATTTTTTCAGACCATTTATGTCAACACTTTATTTATTATTTTCACATCTGTCACAGGGTGTGTTGTTTTGATCATTATGTGATATGATGTGTTTGCTCACAGTGTTCACCAATAACTTTTTTGTTAGAATATATTCACGATATCAACTTTATGTTAAGACTTAATTTATCATTTTCACATCTGCCACAGGGTGTGTTGTTTTGAACATTATGTGATAGGATGTATTTGCTCACAGTGTTCACCAATAACTTTTTTTGTTAAAATATATTCACATGATATGAATTTTATGTTAAGATTTCATTTATTATTTTCACATCTGCCACAGAGTGTGTTGTTTTGAACATTATGTGATAGGATGTGTTTGCTCACAGTGTTCACCAATAACTTTTTTGTCAGATCACATTCATATTGTGACTGATTTTCAATGAGGGTATTATTGTCAATATTCACACACATATACTTTTACCTTTTACTGTTCATTTAGATTGATCATTGCTTTCATTAGCACATTTTTATTTTTCATTTTTATTTTTTCATTTTTTATTTATTTGAGCGCTACCATTTATTCCACTTATTTCTAGAGGTTTAAATTCAGTCATGTGTTTATTGTATTTGTTTATTTGTTGTTTTTGGTTAGAAAATCACATGGGATTTGTCAGCTATTGTTTTTTTTTTTTTTTTTTAGTGTGGAAGGGGAAAAGAAATTGTATGGGAAATATACAAGTTCGATTTTGGTCATTTATGTTTAATGAGGTACTAGGGTGGGTGGAGACAGGGTGTTGTAAGAAGATAAATATAGACAGTTCACTCTCTATTTTCCACATTAATCACATGAAATGCACTACTATGCAATCTAAGGGTCGTGTGGGAAAATGTTTGTTAGGAAGGGAGGGAGGAGGAGAGGGAGGGAAGAAAGGAAAAAATAATGCAAAGGGGTTTGAGTATCAAGAGGAAACACGATTAAAAATCACAGAATTTATGCATGATGATATATATGGGAAAATAAAGGATTTAAATAGTGGAAAGATTGACATAAGGAAGAGGGGAAAGAGAAGATATAGGTGGATTGGGATATTGATTCTTTGATAGTTTACTTTTTTTTCCCTTTTGGTCTTGTTTTTTTTTTTCTTTTTTTTCATTTTTTTTATTGTCTATATGCAGTTAAAATGATAAGGATATGTTCTTGTAATGTCCGAGGATTAGGAGACCCTATAAAGAGAGCTGCGGTTATGAATGCAGTGTTAGCCCTTCAGACGTCAGTGATTTGTCTGCAGGAGACTCACTTAACAAAAGAGTCAATTGTATACTTAAAAAGAAGAAATTTTCAGACTCAGTACCACTCGGTATATACTTCCAGCTCCAGAGGAGTAGATTGGGACAGGAGTTGAGTTCTCCTGCAGACAGATTAGTATAGACGAGAATGGCCGGTATATCTTTCTGTACTGTATAATTGGAGGATTGACCTGCATCTAGGCTAGTATATATAATCCTCCACCGTTTAAAGCGTAGATTTTATATCAGTTGATGAAATTTACGTATGATGAACCCAATGTCCCAATAATGGTGGTGTCAGGGATAAGCGTCTAGGGAGACCAGACACATAGCTACACAAGGGAACTGAGACCAAACAAGGATATATATATTAAAGTGATATTTATAGTGAAACACAGCAAACCATAAACACAGCAAACACAGCACACAGTAAACGTAAGCATAAATATACCCCAAAAGACAAATAACAAAGGAACCTAACTACTAACTATATACAAAAACCATCTAAAGGACAAGGGTACAGGGAATGCAAGGTTGCAAGGAAGGGGGATCTCAACAGGGTACGCAAATAAAAGCAAGGCAGGTTGAGGCAGGAACAAGGCAGAGAAGTACAGACTGGATCAAGCTAGGCATCAGGAACAGACAGCAAGGAAGGGACCAGAATCGTGACATGCCGGGGGAAGTGAGGAGAAGCCTTAAGTAGCCCCCAGGCAGCTGAACATTAATTAGCCTGATTACACCAGCCTGCTGGCTCCTGGGAGACACCTGCTGGTGGACACTGGAATGGCAGAAAACAGCCCAGAGCAGGATAGTGTCACCAGCAGGTGAACTTAATCCTAACAGGTGTTGGGTGATTGCAATATGGTACTAGATGGGAGGGTAGATAGATACCCAGCAGGAATTCAGGTTGGAAAAGGGGTTGCTACTCTTAGGAAGTATATGGAGGATGAGGAATCCAACTAATCAGTAATATTCTTGTTTTTCAAAAAAACATTCTACGATTTATTTAGCTCTCATTAGTGAAGATATGTTTCACTTTGTTAAGAATATAAAATATATGCCCAGGGGTCTCTCAGATCACTCTCCATTGGTTGTATCATTTAGTCGAGGGGAGGAGTTGGGTAAAAAGCAATGGAAAATTAGCCCATATTGGTTAGAGATAATAGGGGGTAAAGAGGGTCATCACCCTTGGAGGAATTTATGAAGATCAATGCCGGGACAGCTTCACCTGCAATGGTCTGGGATACCGTTAAGGCTTATCTTAGGGGGATATTGATACAGCATATAGCGAGAATTAAGGGACAGACTAAAGAGCAGGAAAAATTTATTGATTATACCCACTATTAGAACAGGGGAGGGAAGAATAACAGCATATGGCCCCAAGATTGTAGATACTTTTAAAAAATACTATGAAAAATTGTATAGTGCCCAAGTTGGAGAGGTAGAAGGGGAGACATGGGATTTTTTTTAGAGATCTGAAGATTCTTTGCCTCACTGAGGAAGATAGAGAGACATTGGATGCCCCTATAGGTTAGGAGGAAGTAAGACAAGAGGTGTCAGCATTGGCAAATCAGAAAACCCCTGGTCCAGATGGCCTGCCTGCAGAGATATATAAAAATTATGAAGAGATATTGCTACCAGAGCTGCTGAAGACATTTAATAATGCATTAGAGGAGGGTGTGTTGCCTCTGTCTATGAGAGATTCCACCATTATAGTCCTTCCAAATGAGGGGAAGGATCTACTTGATTTATCCTGCTACAGGCCAATAACATTGCTGGGTACAGATGTGAAAATTCTGGCAAAAATATTAGCTGAGGTTAAAGAAGATAATTCAGAATTTCTTCCATATAGACCAAACGGAGTTTATACCAAATAGATCAACCAGTATAAATATAAGGAGGGTGTGGTTAAATTTGCAAGTACCAATGGTCAATATAGGGTCAAGGGCAATACTATCTTTGGACGCAGCCAAGGCCTTTGACAGCTTGGAGTGGCATTATTTGTGGCAGACCTTGGCTGCCTTCCAATTTGGTCCTAAATACGTGGGATGGGTAAGACTTTTACACGAAAGGCCTAGAACAAAAGTGAAGGTAAATAATATATGCTCTGAGTCATTTTCTTTGACTTGGGGGACGAGACTCTCCCCCGTTATTTGCTTTGGCAATGGAGCCATTGGCTATATCTATCAGGTCATCTGTTGGGGTAAAGGGATTTCAGAGGATTTCAGGAGTGGAGAAAATAGCATTATATGCCGATAATGTATTGCTATTTTTGGGGGATAAACAGGGGTCCCTGGCAGCAGCAATGAATATAATTACAGATTTTCGGCGGATAATGGTTCTGAATATAAATTTGGATAAATCAATGCTGCTTCCAGTTGACCCGCTGAAAATGGCCCTGCCTCTGGAGCTTCCACAAGTGGAAATAGTCAGTAGGCTCAAATACCTAGGAATATATATAACTTTAAATCCCAAAGAGTATATAATAAACAATATTGTCCCACTTTTGGATAGACTTAGATGTAAAGGGAAGGTATGGAGACAATTGCCCTTGTCAGTGGTGGGAAGGTGCAATTTAATTAAGATGACATGGATGCCCCAGCTGTTATATGTTCTACATAACTCTCCCATCTGGATAAATAGACAATGGTTCAGAAGATTAATATTATATTTAGAGAACTGATTTGGGAAAAAAAACAGTCAAGGATACAGTTACGTACTTTACAGTTGCCAAAGGATAGAGGGGGATTGGCAGTTTTTTGGCATCACAGTTGCAGCATTTGAAAGGATGTAATAATTTGTCTGAATATAATCCAACTAGGGAGCTGTTGTTATTGGGCATGTGTCATGACAATCTGATAGAGGCTTTGGAGGCTGATTTTTTTTTTCAATCAAATACCCTACCTTATTAATGTTAAAGAAATTGTGGAAAGCAGTTAAAGGAATATTAGAGTATCAGGGATTTACGGATTTCTCACCATTATGGAACAATAGGTATTTGCAGGAACTGTTCAATGTAGAGAAGAACAGAGATTGGGAGAGATGAGTACTTACCCGCCTCTCCCAAGTATATAGGTTGGGCGTATTTAAGTCTTTCTCGGAGTTAAGGGAGGATTATGGTATATCAAATAAATCTTTTTTTTAGGGCTGTGGAAATTAACGATTAATTCCTCAATTAATCGTTAATTTTTTTTGATCAATCACAATTTTTTTGATCAGTAGGCTGCCTGCCCTGTGGCCGCTTTGAGCCAAGCTGTGGCTGCAGCGCAGCGCTCCACTCCCTCCTCCTCCTCCTCCTCCACTGTATGTCATACACAGTCTGCGGGCATCTCCCGCTGTGTTTCTCCGAGGTGAGTGTGAAAACTTTGGCCGCACTGTGAGAAAAGTCCCACCCTCCTCCTAGATCAGCTCGTGTGATAGATGCGGTGTTCTGTCTATCACACGAGCTAATCTAGGAGGAGGGCGGGACTTTTCTCACATCGCGGCCAAAGTTTTCACACTTAGCTCCGAGACACACAGCGGGAGATGCCCGCATACTGTGTAATGCAGGCACAGGCACTGACTACAGTGAGGCTGCGATTATGGGCACGTTGAGACTGCATTATGGGCATGGTGAGACTGCATTATGGGAACGGTGAGGCTGCCATTATAGGCACGGCAAGGCTGCGATTATGGGCACGGTGAGACAGCATTATGGGCACAGTAAGCCTGCGATTATAGGCACGCAAGGCTGCGATTATGGGCACGGTGAGACTGCATTATGGGAACGGTGAGGCTGCGATTATGGGCATGGTGAGGCTGTGATTATGGGCACGGTGAGACTCCATTATGGGAACAGTGAGGCTGCGATTATGGGCATGGTACGTCTGAGATTATGGGCAAGGTGAGACTGCATTATGGGCATGGTAAGGCTGCGATTATGGGCACGGTAAGGCTGAGATTATGAGCACGGTGAGGCTGAGTTTATGACGTGTGACGTCCTAGCCATGCCCCGCTATGTCCGGCTTCAGCTGTTGCCATAACAACGGTGCTAAATCAGCTAAAAGTAGTTGGATCTGTATGTACGTTATAATTAATGGAAATTAGTCAATTAATCGATTAAAAAAAATCAATTAACCGAACACAAACATTTTAATCAGTAACAGCCCTACTTTTTTAAAATATTTACAAGTTAGACACGCTTTGAGAATTCAATTTAAAGAGAAACCACCAGAATAGAGTGAGGCAAATTTTCTCTGGAAGATAATTGATGCCGATGTATCTAGACAGTTAATCTCATTCATATGTGATGGTATTTCTGACAGAGTGATAAAGGGAAATGAGGAGCTCCCTTGTAGGAGGGGAAAGGAGGAAGATCTGGGAGACATATCCAATGAACAATGGAAGTATATCTTGGAAATGGGCCCCTTAAGCACTCTGTCACCATCACAATCAGTATCTTACTTGATGCTACTACACAGAGCATATAAGACACCTCAGTAATTATTTTGTTATGGATGGAGGATAGATGCCATATGTCCAAGATGCAGGGACCCAAAGGGCGATTTAATTCACATGATGTGGAGCTGCCCTAAACTGAATAGATACTGGAGTGAAGTTATGGATAAAATAAGACATTTGGAGTATCTTTTGGTTTGGACCCTAAAATATGTTTATTGAGCTGTATGGAGAAAATGGGAGCATAGGGGGAGGCAAATAGCTATAATTAGATGTCTTTTCCTTGCAGGAAAACTGATAGCAAGAAGGTGACTGGCTGTAAGCCCACCAACTCAGGTAGAGTGGGAGGGGGAGGTCAATAAAAAAAATACGAATGGAAGGACTTGTCGATAAGAAAACAAACAAATGGATATACTAGAATAACTTAGAGATAAAAGTAAAGGGTGAACTGAAGTGTATTATGTATATGGGGGGGGGGGGGGTGTTAAATGTTGGTGGGGTGGGTGAAAAGAGTAAATGTGTGATGTATAAATGTATACTTGTTTTTTGTTTTTTTATATAAATAAAAATTACCTTAATTAAAAAAAAAAATACAGCACAAACTGCATTTTGCTGTTTTTACTGGGTACCATCCGTGAAAAAATATAAACTTTGAACTAATACAACTAGTTTAATTCATCCTACAGTTGCAAAGCTCCAGACATATCATACTGCTTTTTATGGATTTTACTGTGCTCACTTGAAATTTTTGGTCTGACTTACAACCACTGTCTTGCACTGTTTAATACTCTTTTAGTCTAATATACTTCAATATATAAAATAATACTTGATTTTATGAATGCCCCTAGGAATTAGATGCGTAATCTTTGTGTTTTCAGCATCAATTATAATAAAGAGCTGAGACCATCTATCCTTGCTTCACCTCTGAGCAGTGTGCCCAGATACGAGTTGCCATCTGGTTTCACCCCTGTGGACAAAGGCCCTAGTAGGGTATTATACTCTTTTCCACAGCTGTGGTGTTATTGTCTACCACGGACTATCTATAGTTGTTTATTATATATATTTATATATTAACATTTTACAAGTTAGGTGGGTGTTTTACCGCAGCTCTATTTAGAAAAATAAATAAGTACATTTAAAAAATAAACACCCACCAGAGGGAGAATGCTTTTTTAAATATAATAAACCCCGCTAGAGGGAGCAGAAAAAATGAATTATAAATGCTCATACAATATATATATATATATATATATTACATTTTTGAAAAAGTTAAAAGTGGACAGGCCCTTGCAAACATTATGTCTTTCTCTGACTGCTCAAAAAGAGCAGTGTGGTAAGCAATTGTTACCCCTTTGCAGTGCCAATCTGTATGGTAGAACTTTGAAAGTTTCTATAACTTGTATTTCTGTAATTACATAAATGACCACAATATAAGTTATATTGCATTTTTTTTTTACACCATCCATTGATTTAATATCATAGATTAAAGTAAAATGTTTAACAAAAAGTAGCAATTTTTCAATCACACTATCAATAAGGATTAATGTCAGAGTATGAGTGCCGATTCACACAGGGGCAACACGACTTCAGCGCGACTTTGCAAGGTGACTTCAACGCGACTTCAATGTGACTTCAGCATGACTTTAAGCAACTTACAACGCAACTTCAAGTCACCTCCAGGAAAGGCGACTTTTGCTGTGGCCAATCACAGAATAATCAGCTCTCTGGGAGGGAGGGGGTTTGCCTGGGTAAACTAATTTCTTTTCCTGTAAAGTCGCTTCAATATAGATGGAGATCCGACTTGGAGGCGACTTCCACTGAATTCTATGGGTACAGGTTGCCTAGAAGTCTCCTTGAAGTAGTACAGGAACCTTTTCTGAAGTTGGAGCAACTTCAGTAGTGTACATTAAGATGGCTCTCATTGACTATAATGCAATTCCTAATGTCAAGCGACTTGGGGCGACTTGAGGGCTGACAAGTCGGATCCCAAGTCATTGTAGTGTGAACTGACCTTGAGGGTAAAAGACATTTCATAACATAACTTTCTAACTTGGCCAGCTGAAGAGCCAGTTCCAAATGTAATGTTTACCAACAGTTTAAGGGCCAATTCACATCTGTATCGATGCACTATGGCACAATGGACTTATGTACCTACATATACACACACACACACTATGGTGTTTGTATATTAATACACACATGCAGTTATTGATATATGTACATATATATTATATAAATAAATATATATATGTTATACAAGTCAGGGCTATTTCATCTTTTTAATATATATATATATATATATATAAGAATGACATTATATAAGCTCAAGAAGTGAGCAGGAATCATTTTTATGACCTCTGAGTCTCGGAGAATTTGCTCTAGATTTGAGAATTTGAAACCCATATTGAGCATGTCATTATGAAGAAAAAAAAGTCTTTTTTCTACAGTACGCTTCTGGGACTATACTCTGTATGATACTGTACAATTTTACCCTTCATATTAAAGATAAGATGCTGTGTGCGTGAAAAGGTGACAAGGTTGAAAGAATGAGGCATAAGGACAAGCTTGAAAATCTACATCTATGAGGTTTGGAAAGAAGAAAATCACTTTAGAAGAGATTTAATTGAAGCATTTAAAATCCTAAATGGAGTAGATAATGTCAACACACAGTACCATTTTCAGAGCTGAAGATGATAGGACAAGGGGAACATAAATGGAAATTATAGTAGAGCAAATTCCGAGCAGGCATAAGTGTCCTTTCATGCAGAGAATAATAAATGTGCGGAACATGTCCCTTCAAGGAAAGATGTTGAGACAAAAACTCCAGGGTCATTTCAGAAAGAATGTAACAATCTTTCCTAACCAAAAAAAATGAGAGTAGGAAGTGGAATATTAATTGCTGTGAGTAGTTTTCTACCCTATCTAATCTCCTTTTTATCATATGGGCTTCTATGGCAGAGTAAAAATGTAAGGGCTTTAACTCGTAACAAATGATATGTTCAGTACAATTTGCATATCATGGAACATAAATGTATCTAAAGTAAACATTTCAATAAATGTGAATGGTAATTCAGACAAGTCAGTTGTTCCACTTTTGGGTGGAACTCCGCTTTAAAATTCTACTCTGCACCTTCCAATGAAGATCATGTCTTTGCTGTCACTGCTCCAAATTTTCCATTATACAAATTTCCAATAATGGAATTTCCATTCACTAACTAATAAAAGAGACCTTATTTAAAAGTAAAAAATATTTGGAGGTGATTGTAGCCATATTAGTGCACTTGCGTCAGAGACAATTGAGTACTGCCTGTGATACTTTATTCTTTGCCCTAACATACGATCTTTCAGGACAAGTTTTCGGGGTATGTCCCCTTCTTCAAGGTCCCAGCAGTACTGATTCACAAAAGTTTTAGCAGAATGTTAAAAAAACACAATCTCTGAGGGAAAGGAAAAAAAAAGAAAAACACAAACCAATGTACATATTTAAGAAAATCTATCCCTGGCCACACCACAAATAATTATACATTAGTGTACCAAACCTTACTATCTGTCACACCTATGTTTTTCATGTGATAAAACAAATTCTTCACTTTGGGCTTTTGCAGGGCTTTTTTTCAGCGGGAACACGGGGGAACACATTTCCGGTACCTCCCAGCACTAAATGTATGTAAAAGCATGGGGTGTGGGGTGTGCTGGAGGGTCTATTGATATTGGTTGCTGGGGGATCTATTGACACTGGTGGGGATCTAAATTTGTGTGAGGGTCTATTGTTTCTAATGTGGAATCTATTGTTGCTGGGGGGGTATTATGTTTCTGGAAGGGATCTACTGTTGAGGGAGAGGTCTATTTTTACTGGCTGCTGGAGGATCCATTGATGCTGGCTGCTGGGAGATCTGTTGTTGCTGCTGGGGGGTGTCTAATGTTGCTTGGGTGGATATTTTGTTACTGGGTGTGATATTTTTCTGGGTGGTTCACTGTTGCTGCAGGGAATCTATTGTTGTTGGGGTGGAGTCCATTGTTGCTGGGGGAGTCTATTGTTGTGTGGGGATCTATTGCTGGGATACTATTGTTGCTGGCTGCAGGGGATCTATTTTACTGCTTTTCTTTTTATCATTAACATGTTCCATACAAATGATTTAGCACCACAAAATGATACTTGGTTCTGTATTCTCTAAAAGGGGCAGTACTGGTAGGTGGGTAGGGGGTGGAATCAAGGGACAGTGGTCAGAGGTGGGTAAGGGGCAGAGACAAGGGGTGACTCAGACGGGGGAGTTCCTGCACCCATTCCCCGAGAAAAAAAGCCCTGGGCATTCATAATTTTGAGGTCCTTTGTAAGGTTTTTTTGTATCTATAGAAGCAGGGGTGGAGCCAATGGGGGCGGCAAAATTAAGTTTTGCCTAAGGTGTCAAAAAACCTTGCACCAGTGCTGTATACAACTGAAAGCACAGTTAGCTTAAAACGGCCCTCTAAAAATAGGGTTCCAGCTCCCACTTCCTCCCGGGGCTCCGTGGAGCCGGAAGTCGGTTCACCTCTCCTCCTCCCTCTCGGCAATCATCTGGGACACGTCACAGGTCCCAGACCAGTCACAGCGCGCCGCGCGGATCGCACATGCGCAGTGCATGCCTGGGTGTGAAACCACAGCCGGACGCCAATAGTGACAATGCCGGCACCACAGAGAGGAGGGGGAGACGAGCGGGGCTTCGTTCCCCCACATAGCTGGACCCTGGGACTGGTAAGTGTCCGATTTATTATAAGTCAGCAGCTGCAGTATTTGTAGCTGCTGACTTTTAATTTTTAAAGTGGCGTTCCGGTTAAAAAAAAAAGACAGTTGTGGAAGGAAAAAAATATTATTATGTTGCTGTGAGTAACCGATGATGGGATGATGAAAGTGCTTTGGGAAGGTCTGTGTATGTTCACATCTCTCCCAGCAATATATTACAGTATCTCACAAAAGTGAGTACACCCCTCACATTTTTGTAAATATTTTATTATATTCTTTTCATGTGACAACGCTGAAGAAATGACACTTTGCTACAATGTAAATGTAAAGTAGTTAGTGTACAGCTTGTATAACAGTGTAAATTTGCTGTCCCCCTCAAAATAACTCAACAAACAGCCATTAATGTCTAAACCGCTGGCAGCAAAAGTGAGTGCACCCCTGAGTGAAAATGTCCAAATTTTGTACGGCCACCATTATTTTCCAGCACTGCCTTAACCCTCTTAGGCATGGAGTTCACCAAAGCTTCACAGGTTGCCACTGGAGTCCTCTTCTACTCCTCCATGATGACATCACAGAGCAGGTAGATGTTAGAGACCTTGCGCTCCTCCTCCTTCCATTTGAGGATGCCCCACAGATGCTCAATAGGGTTTAGGTCTGGAGACATGCTTGGCCAGTCTATCACCTTTACCCTCAGCTTCTTTAGTAAGGCAATGGTTGTCTTGGAGGTGTGTTTGGGGTCATTATCATGTTGAAATACTGCCCTGTGGCCCAGTCTCCAAAGGAAGAGGATCATGATCTGCTTCAGTATGTAACAGTACATGTTGGCATTCATGGTTCTCTCAATCAACATGTAGTTTCCCAGTGCCAGCAGCACTCATGCAGCCCCAGACTATGACACTCCCACCACTATTCTTGACTGTAGGCAAGACACAATTTACTTTGTACTCCTCACCTGGTTTTCACACATGCTTGACACCATCTGAACCAAATAAATTTATCTTGGTCTAATCTGACCACAGGACATGGTTCCAGTAATCCATCTCCTTAGTCTGCTTGTCTTCATCAAACTATTTGCTTCTGTTTGTTTCTTGTGCATCATCTTTAGAAGAGGCTTCCTTCTGGGATGACAGCCATGCGGACCAATCTGATGCAATGTGCGGCGTATGGTTTGAGCACTGACAAACTGACCCCCCACCCCTTAAACCTCTGCGGCAATGCTGGCAGCACTCATACATCTATTTCCCAAAGACAACCTCTGGATATGATGCTTAGCACTTGAACTCACTTTGGTCGACCATGGCGAGGCCTGCTCTGAGTGGAACATGTCCTGTTAAAGCTCTGTATGGTCTTGGCCACCGTGCTGCAGCTCAGTTTCAGGGTCTTGGCAATTTTCTTATAGCCCAGGCCATCTTTATATACAATAATTCTTTTTTTTCAGATCCTCAGAGAGTTCTTTGCCACGAGGTGCCATGTTGAACTTCCAGTGACCAGTATGAGAGAGTGAAAGCAATAACACCAAATTTAACACACCTGCTCCCCATTCACACCTGAGACCTTGTAAAACTAAAGAGTCACATGACACTGGGGAGGGAAAATGGCTAATTGGGCCCAATTTGGACATTTTCACTTATGGGTGTACTCACTTTTGTTGCCAGCGGTTTAGACATTAATGGCTGTGTGTTGAGTTATTTTGAGGGGACAGCAAATTTACACTGTTAAACAAGCTGTACACTCACTACTTTATATTGTAGCAAAGTATAATTTCTTCAGTGTTGTCACATGAAATGATATAATAAAATATTTACAAAAATGTGAGGGGTGTACTCACTTTTGTGAGATACTGTACATGGGGTGGTCAGCAAGAGGTTAAAGATTGATTCTGCCTAAGTGGAGTGTGACGATTAACCACTGGAATACCTTGTTTATCTATCCCATATCTTGAGACACTGAGTCATTGTCAGGTTTGATGACTGTAAGGCGGTTTAATCTTTAAATCCGCAACTAGTAATGGCAATAGGGTCTAGTGGAGGGAATTCCTGTGGAATGTCTTTTACACAGATGCGCACATGGTGTTTCCCACAGAATGGCAACCAGATGCAGGATTGCGCACACACTCATGCTCACATGCACAGTTCCCATTGGCGCTAGAAGGGCTATTTTTTTTTTTTTTGTAACCATAGATTTTTATTGAATTCCACAATGTACAATTCAAAGTAGGTAACATATTATACATCTTATTAAGCATACAAAGTGGGAACAATAGAAATGTAGAAAAGATTTTCAGGTATAAATATTGCTTAAACATATGCAGGCCTCGTATAAGTGCACTAGATTGTGACCTCGACAACAGGTAAAGCCTGCCACCCCATCTGGGTACCAGCAGGACTATTTAAAGGATACCTTTGCTTATGTTCTGTGCTGACTGGTCTTCAGCTGTTCCTATGCCTTGCTTGTATCCTGTGTTTGACCTTTGTTACTGATTAGGCTTGCTCTTGACCTGATCTTGGATTCTGATTACCCGTTCTTGATCTCAGCTCCATTCTTGAATATGCTTCTGCCTATGCCTCTGTACTGCCTGCCTACTGCTGACCTTGGCTGCTTTTATAGCTTTACTTCTGTCTCTGATTTGGCTTCACATTATTTCTGAGTGCCTGCCCTTGCTGTCACCAATATCAGCATCTTTCATCACAGTGCATTCCTGTCTTCAGTCTGCTGGAATCTCTCACAAGCCTTACATCCAGAAACTGCAGTGCATGCGATGTGCTCATTTTACCTTAGCTGGCTCATCCTGATTGGCTGCTGCTACTGACCTGGTCTCTTGCTGGACTGTTCCTGCCTGCATCCCCTACTACAAGTTCTTCCAGCAACACCTGTTAGCACTTGTTCCTCCTGTCCCTCTGCACCATCTGTTCCACTTATATTGGGGCCTGGGCTATCGATACAAGAGAGGCCAACCTCATCATCTCAACTATCCCACTGTGATCTTCCCCATTTGGGGACCACTAGTTTGCTGATGCACATGGATGGTTACCATGCTTTTATTCTGTATTTAAGTATTTGTTATGTTTTATTACTTTTGTATTAATAAACCTTTATATAAAATCTCTTACATACCTGTTTACACATTTGAATTTACCGCAGTTCATCTTGTACCAAGATAGTCCAATTGCCCCTGTTCTCTAAGGAGGCCTAGTTGGGGACCAAGCTTCCGGCCCCTATATCTCTAATTTTCTGGATGATGGTACATTTTCCACATTTTCCACATATTTTTAACTATCATTACTGTTGTAGAGGCTACTTCTATTTTTCTATATGACAATCTTAGTTTTATCTGTTGTAAGCAAGGAGTCAGCATTTATATGGATATAATCCTGAAGTTCCCTGGAAATATCAATACAGAGGTATAATTATGGAAGGCTTGTAAATTAATGAACACAAGTCTCATGTTAAGGCAGGTATTTTTTACCAGGCATAAAGCAAGTTTAATCCACTTCTTATTGCATTGTAGTGTTGGAATGCTGACAATGCCCCCCCGCCGCTTTATATTTTTTAAAGGACATTTTTTCTCTTTAATGAGACTTTTATGTTACGATTTAGCCACACAGGTTTAACCTTCACTCTTCTATATTTATTGCCCACTGGAATGCACTGTGCGATACCTTTGTTTTACATGTATATGTTCCTAAAGCATTCCAATTTTTTCTTCTGTGTTCAATGTTTCTAGAATTTGGTCCCATTGATGTCTTGTAGTATTGAGCACAGTACAGAAAAGTTTACTCAATTGAAATTTAGAGTTCTTGTGCTACCCTCTTGCCTCCTTTACCTATGCATTGCCACATCTTAGATCAGACTTGGATCGTTCTTAATTAATAAATCTAGCAATGCATTCTTTCTGGTCTGGGAATCCACCAGTTGAGGCATGAAGTTGTCCTTTATAACATTCATGAAATGATGGGCTTTTATTGAGTGAGCTGTCTCCACTGCCCAGTCAATATCGGGATAATTGAAGTCCCCCATTATGATGACATTTCCCTGCCTCGCTGCCATTTCTAACTGTGATAAAAGGTCCAGCTCCTCTTCCTCCTTCAGGTTGGGGGCCTGTAACATACCCCCACTATTAATTTCCCACTTACTTCTTCTCTTTGGAGTCCTACCTACATGGATTTCACCTCCCCTATTGTCCCATTTACAATGTCACTCCTCTCTACCACCCTTACATCATTTTTGATATATATACACACCCCTCCCCCTCTTCTACCTCCCCTGTCCTTCCAATATAAGCAATACCCCTAAATATTTGACATTCAGTCGTGTGAGCAGTCAAACCAAGATTATGTTATTCCCACTAAGTCTACATCCGCCTCGTATAACAGCAGCTCCAGTTCCTCCCTTTTGCTAGCTGGGCTCCTGGCATTTGTGTATATGCCTCTCAGTGTTGTATGAGTGCATATTAATTTCTCCTTATGTTTTCTCAGGGTTTGTTTTTGATTTGTCCACTCATTCACCCGGGATTAGGTGTTATGGCTATATTATCACTACTGACTCCAATATCACTACTGACTCCACTCTGTCATTTGCTCACTGCCGGCTATTGCTTCCTCTGAACCCTCCCACCCAACATCTAGTTTAAAAGCCCCTCCAACTTTGTGGGCATCTTTCTTCCCAATAAAGCTGCACCCTCACAATTAAGGTGTAGCCCATCCTTACTGAAGAGTCGGTAACCGACTGAAAAGTCAGCGCAGTTTTCCAGAAACCTGAACCCCTCCTTCCTACATCAGTTCCTCTGCCACTTGTTCAGTTCCCTGAGCTCCTTCTGCCTCTCTGGTGTGGCTTGAGGCACAGGTATTATTTCTAAGAAAGCCACCTTGGAGGGTCTTTTCTTCAATCTATTCCCCAAGTCCCTGAAATCATTTTTTAGGACTTTCCGCCTTCCTCTTACTTTGTTATTGGTGCCAACATGTACCATTACAGCTGGGTCCTCCCCAGCCCCACCCAATAATATGTCCATCAGATCCTTGATGTGCCAAACCCGAGCACCTGGTAAACAACATACTGTTCGGTGACCACGGTCTTTTTGAAGGATTGCCCTCTCTGTCCTCCTAATAAGTCCCCTACTACCAGTACTCATCTAACCTTTCCAGTATCCCTGGCCCCCTTGTTACCGGAGCAGTCACTCCCCTGGCAGGCCTGCTCCAGCACTGCCACCCCTGAGCTGATATCCCCAACATCATGCAACTTGGCATATTTGTTGGGGTGTACCAACTCAGGACTGGCCTCCCTAGCGCTCTTCCCTCTACCCCCCCTTCTATATGTCACCCAGCTACCTACCTCTGGCTCCTGTGCCTCCATATCTCCACCATCCTCTACACTGGCCCCTGCCTGCACCTGCTGGGTAATGTCCAAGCTCCTTTTTGATGGTGAGAATCCCTGTGAGAAATGTAGTTTCAAAAAGTCCTAAAATCACACGTTTGCAAGAGTCCTTGAAGGTTCTGCACTTAAAGCTAAACTCTCAGTATATACTCTATGTATAGGGTGGACCAAAAGTAGGTATGCGTTACCTGTAATTTATACATTACATTATTGTATATTTTACATTATAATGAGTGAAAAAGAATATATAAAAAACAAAGCGCTGTGATGCTAAATAGCTGATAATTACACATAAAACCAAGTGAGGCTGCTATCAAAAGAGAGTGTTTTCAGAGTCACTTAAAAAGAAAAAATAATGATATTTGAACGCTTCACAATGTGCATAAAAATGAATATATATGAATAAAAATAAATAAATATAAATACTCAAATAAATCCAGCGGTGAGTAAAAATTCCTAAAAAATCCAGCAATCAAAATAGTGTAAAATTATAAAAAATTAGTGCCACCAAATGTGTAAAAAAATCCACATAAAAAATCAACATAAAAATAAATATATAGGGATGTATTCAGAAGGTTCAATTATACAAGTGTAGAATCCGATTGGTATAAAGCTTTGATCCAGTCCCACTAGCAAAGCTGTTTAAAAACACTTGCTTAATTAAGGTGCTCATTGACATTTATAATAACAATGTTTCTTTTGCTTCTGTTCACAACCAATGTGAGAATCATAAACAGATCTCATTTAACAGGCAGATAAGAGAAAAAAACAATCATTGTGCAATAGTTAGGATACCAAAGTACACAGGCAAACTTCAATCCACTCACGTGTGCCTTATAATGATAAGGCATATGCAGGTTTTACTATAGCAGTCAGCCGCCTTAGACAGGAGCAGATTCACTGCAGTACACTGTGTGATACTGCTGATCTGCACAGAGCGTCCTTGGCTCCTCCAGGGAGCCAAGGACGCTCTGTGCAGATCAGCAGTATCACACAGTGTACTGCAGTGAATCTGCTCCTGTCTAAGGCGGCTGTCTGCTATAGTAAAACCTGCATATGCCTTATCATTATAAGGCACACGTGAGTGGATTGAAGTTTTCCTGTGTACTTTGGTATCCTAACTATTGCACAATGATTGTTTTTTTCTCTTATCTGCCTGTTAAATGAGATCTGTTTATGATTCTCACATTGGTTGTGAACAGAAGCAAAAGAAACATTGTTACTATAAATGTCAATGAGCACCTTAATTAAGCAAGTGTTTTTAAACAGCTTTGCTAGTGGGACTGGATCAAAGCTTTATAGCAATCGGTTTCTACACTTGTATAATTGAACCTTCTGAATACATCCCTATATATTTATTTTTATGTTGATTTTTTATGTGGATTTTTTTACACATTTGGTGGCACTAATTTTTTATAATTTTACACTATTTTGATTGCTGGATTTTTTAGGAATTTTTACTCACCGCTGGATTTATTTGAGTATTTATATTTATTTATTTATATTTATTCATATATATTCATTTTTATGCACATTGTGAAGCGCTTCAAATATCATTATTTATACATTATAATGAGGCCTCTCCTCATTTTGAATTGTCGGTACAGAGTCACTGTGACAACACCTTCCCACAGCACCTGTATCAAGTTGGGTGAGCAAGGCAGCCAGTCAATGCTGTCACATCACTTGACACCCATGTACTCTTTGGGGGGGACATAGTAAAGGATAAGATTTTTTAAAAGAATCCCAAAGCAGTGGATAAATTGAGTTAATTTCACAAGCATTTATGAACATTGATTCTATCTGGAATTTGTGTGTTACTGTGTGTCACAGTGTTGGGGACAGGATCCAGGGATGTTGCAATGTTAATGGAGGACATTTCAAGCACCTACAGTAAGAGACCACATAGTGGTTAGTGTCAGGGACAGGATCTACTAATGTTGCACTCGAGACTAAGTACAGTACGACCCAATCAGTTTTGTATACTTTTGGCCATATTGTTCTCAGTGCCCGTAGGCAAAATAACAAATGAATAAATAAAGTTAAGGTAACAAATAAATTAACAAAAGTCAAATTAAAGTATCCAATCAGTAATGTATACCTACTATAAAATACCATCATCTGATCATTGTTGTGTACATACTTTTGGCTCACCCTGTATATACAGACACACACACAAATACAAACACACACAACAGATTTTTTCCATATTTTGTAATGATTTTTATTTGCACAAATATTTGTGCAGCAATTAAAAAAATAATAGTTACATAAATAACATTTTTTGCTTAAAGCATTCTTATTATTTATTGTACTTTAAAGTTTAGACAGAAATTATCTATATGAAAGTATGGGATGAATAAGCTATCCTGCTAAAGGGGGTAGTGAATTCTGCAATTGTAAATATGTATCATTAATTACTATATGGAAATTGTAAACAGCACCGTTTAAAATACAATTTAGCCATAATCAAAATTCTTAATATTGGTGCATCTAATCCAGCGCTTAAATTCATTACTAGAATAAATAAAATATATTGCAATATACTTTATTATATTGCTTACATAGCATTATTTATAAAACAATATATAGTGCAACTGCATTGTATTTGCTAGTCTTAAATATGAGTACATAATGTAGAATAAACCTCAAACTAAATGTTTCTACAGCATTTTGAATAAATTGGTTACCAAGGATGTACTCCATAAGTTCTGGCTTTGAAAGCATCAACACAAGTTTACAGCTGCAGGAGTATCCTTGTGCTTGTTTCTAATTTGCTTAGTAGGTTCTTCTTATGCCCCATACACATGACCAGAAATGCCGCCAGCAAAACTCAGATGAGAGCTTTTGGTCGGAAAATACGACCGTGTGTATGCTCCATCAGACTTTTGCTGCCAGCAAAAGATTGAGAGCAGGTTCTCTATTTTTCAGTCGGAAAAAGTTCCTATGCAAAAATGCGTTCGTCTGTATGCAATTCTGAAGCACAAAAAACCATGCATGCCCAGAAACAATTTGACGCATACTCTGAAGCATTGAACTTCATTTTCTCGGCTCATCGTAGCGTCACCGCGTTCTTGATGGATGAAAGTTCAGGGAACTTTTGTGTGACCGTGTGTATGCAAGCCAAGCTTGAGCGGAAAAAAACACCCAAGATTTTTCAGATGGAAATTCCGCTCGTGTGTACGGGGCATTAGCTATTTAATAAAAATGATCTGGGTGGCTGTAGAGCTGCTGATCACTTATACGGGACTTGTAGGGTGCCACTCTTCCCCCTGCCAACCCACCCTCCTTTTCTGTCAGGATGAGAAGCAGAAGGACATTAAGGAATATCAATGCCATAATGTTCCTTGCAGAGTGTGAACCTGGAAGTACTCTGAGCACTTCTGGGTTCAGAGCTGGTAAAATCCCAGATCAAGCACAGTCTGTGTTTAATTGGCTGGAGCTGGACCTGTTACCTTTCCAATGCTATCACGCAGGGAGCATTTTTTTAGCCCCTTATGATAGCCCTAAACTTAATTTTAAAAAAATGTAAATGTGTTAAAAAATGTAAATATAATAGAAAAAAAAAAATAAGACAACCCCATATGCCCATGAACACTTATAAAAACACTAATGCACACATAGGGCACACATTACATTTTGGGTATCACTTTGCACACCAGAGTGATGGAAATAATTATAGGTCCCTTATTTACTGCTAATGTTGAACTGATGAGCTGTAATGACATTTAAAGTGTTGTCTATTGATAATTTCGGTACCGTAATTTTTCACTGTTTCACAGCACATGCAGTTATGAGGTCTGACATATTTGGTATTTATTTACTTAACACAATTTAATTTTTTAATTTGTACAAAACAATTGGGGATCATATTTGTGTTTGTGTGCAATAACATGAATTTTTTGTATTTTTTTACTCGATATATATAGATTTGATTGATTTGATTTTGGTTTGATTGATTTATACTGTTGTGCAATTATCATGCAACAAAAATATTTGGTAACTGCAATGTTTTTTATTTTAAAGGGCCTCTGCTGTCATAACAAGTATAATGTTTCTGGAGGTTTTAAGTCATTCTCTAGCTTAAAATGCAAATTCTAATATTTGCCTACATTGAAAAAATGCTAGAGTTAATATTAACTAAATATTAACTAAGCATAAATAGAATAGGCTTTAAAGTGTATGTAAATAATAACAATGAACATATATCTTATATCTCTTATTTTCTTCCTATGGTCTGGTAAATTCAGTATTCCATTGAAAGTATTTTTTTATATCTGTTCAATAAGTACAAAAAACTGTTGATTTTTTTTCCCCTGCACATTTTGCAATAAAACTTATCTGCCTGTCTAGGTTAACCTGGAAACTATTCCCTCCTATGTTATAGAGATGAGAAGAGGGGGAGGTATTCTGTATTCCTAACAAACTTCCTGTCCTAAGGTGCCAATGCTGTTCCTGCATAGATACAGTACATATTGAGTGAACATCATCACCATAGATAGGAAGTGTGTTACTGGCAGGGTTACCAAGTAAAAATACATTTTAAAAAACGCTGTAAAAGGAAAACAAATTCAGTCACAACATCTATGGACAGGAAACTAAAAAACAACAATTGCTCAGAGCTTACCAAAAAAAAACCAATATAAATGTGAATACTCATAAGTGGTGTGGCCAAGCACACCAGTGCGTTCAATCACCTATAAGCAAAAACCTAAAATATAGTGCAGTGCAACCACAACCATGCTACAATAACATAATAAAAAAATCAATAATCGTCTCCACATACAAAAATATAGTGAAGCTTGCTAACATATATACCTATACAGAAAAAATATAATCTACAATATGTGAGTATTCTTTAACTGTATACAGTATCACACTCAATGTCCTCAAGTGAAACGTATAAACAATGATCTTGCCAAGCAATGGTGCTACGATAAACTTTAACAAAAGTCTTGCATAAAGGAAGTGCTCCAAAACCAAACTCTTGCACCACAGTGTAAGTGCACCTCACACTCTGGCCCCTTACCTCACATTTAGAGCTACACAATGGTAAGGTCTAAGAGCACTTGTCCCAATAATGGGTATAAGTCTACAGATATCTTCAGCCCCACTGGTATGGTGTATATACTAATTTTAAATGGTGAAACTCCCAACAACACAAATGGCAAAAATGGGGAAACAATCATAGTGCAGTATCTCAAAAAATATATTTGATTAAAAAAGGGGTTAAAATACTCACAAATGTAGTGCACTAGTAGCATCCAGTGAACTAGATGATACACATGTTAAAGCAATGATGGGATGAGAGTCCCCTTAAGGATGAGCATCCCTGGGTGGATGTTGGAGTTGGCCGAGAAGCACGCGAATGTGCATACTGAAATCACACGGCTCCGCCTCTGACATGCTTGGTCACGTGACCGTGACTTAATCATAGCAAAGGTCTTTTAGATTTTACCATTGTGTAGGTCTAAATGTGAGGTAAGGGGCCAAAGTGTGAAGTATTGGTACACTGTGGTGCAAGAGTTTGGTTTTGGAGCATTTCCTTCATGCAAGACTTTGTTGAAGTTTATTGGAGCACCATTGCCTTGTGGGATTATTGTTTATACGTTTTACTTGAGGACTTATGTAAAAAAAAAACATTGAATGTGATACTGTATAAAATTTTAGAAATATTCAGGTATTGTAGACTATATTTTTTTCTGAGAGATAAGGATGGATTAGTACAGCATGGGTCATGGTACATAGAACAATGCAATACATATTTAGTCAAATATTGCCAAAGGGCAAAGAGAAGAAAAAAAAAAAAGAAAGGAACTATAAATGAACAACCAACATATTGACATCTTAAGAAAAAGGCATCAGAGCTGGGTCAAGTAGCATTGTAGGTGGATTCTACTATGGTGTGGTAGTTATTCAGGTGATTTTGATGGGGTGTCCCGCAAAGATTTTGGTTAGGTAAAATGTTGTAGGAAAGGAACAAAAATGTTGTAAAAAGATAGGAGGGGATAAGAAGATGGGGAGAGAGGGGATAAGATTGGGGAAGGGAAGGAAAGAGAAGGGAGTAGAAGACAGGTGGTGGGGGCCATCCCCCAGCCCAAGCCCACCGATTCAGTAGCCACTGCTATACATTCCAGACGGTCTTAGTCATTGAAGGGAAGTAAGTCTTATAGTTTTCCGTGGTCTGGAAGTGTTTCCAACAGAACTGAGAATTTCTGTAAACGTTCTTGGGAGGTAAAAATCAGTTCTCCCATCTCCTCTATCTTAGCAACCCTGTTTAGCCATTCCCGAATGGATGGGATATCTGTAGATCACCAGTGCACTGGAATGCATAGTCTGGCTGCGTTGACCATATGCATGGCCAATGATTTGTAATATACCTGTTTAGGGAGGGTTGTATGATGTAGGAGATACTGCGCAGGGCTATAGTTTAGAGTATAAGTGGTGACACGTGAAATTATAGAGTGCACTTCCTTCCAAAAAGGTTGGATCAAAGAGCACTCCCACCAAATGTGGAGCATGGAACTTTCTGTTTTTTTTGCATCTCCAATAAATATTTGAAATTTTTGGGTGAGAATTTGTGTAAGCAGGTTGGTGTTCTTATATAAACATAAATAGTGTAGCGCTAAATATATAAACCTCTGTGTGACAATTAATATTCAAAAAGGGAAAAAAATTAATCAACAGTGAAGTGAAGAGTAATCCCTAGTGAAGTGAAGAGTAATCTTAACTTATCTCTGGATTACATATTTGTGAAAAATATCTAGTGTAACATCATATAAAACCTTCATATATCAGTGAAGATAAAAAGAATACAATTAAAAAATCACAAAAATGACGCGAAAAACTTAAAGTGTCCACATTCGAAAGAAATATGAATATAGCTTAAGAAATAATATTATTTAGAAAATGTCCAAATTTAGGGGGTGTAGCCACCAGATGGATCTAGAGATGTTCTAATCCCAATGATATATCATGCAAATAAGGCGGATTCCATCCAATACAAATGATCCATAAGTGTCTCCTCCATATAAATCTGATCAACACAAAAGATAAGGTACTCTTACCAACTTTGGTGGACTCACAGGCCGTTGGCGGTGAGTCAGAAAGGCTTGCACTGTCTCAGATTGGAGGACAGTATGGGGGCAGATCATATGCTGGTGAACCTCTTCCTCCAACCGGGGTACACGGATCCCACCCGAATGGACCGCACGATCAATCACATTGTGTTTGAGCAATTTCTCCTGAGCTTATAGTTCTCCGACGTCTCCCCCACCGGGTCCCGACAAGAGTCCCCGGCCGTCCACCACGTCAACAGGGGAAAAGGGGGGGTTAATCGTCCATGCGTGTCTTACAAGGAGTCACACCAAGTGGATATTTCCCAAAACTGGGGAGGAGCGTAGGGGCAAGCGAGCGAGACCTGTCTCCAGAGTATAAGTCAGTTGATCAGTCTGATGAAACAGTAGGAACTAAAAGCTTTGGTGTTCTGTACCATTTGGTTGCAATTTTGTACCCATTTTCCTGGATCACTACTTTCATCGAACCTTTGCCATCAACGAGGGAAAGATGAAGGGATGTGACTTGAGGGTCTGGGACCAATGGTTGGGTGTGAGCAGAGGAAGGATGTGTGTGGGAATGCTTGTGAAGTGGTTCTCTGACGCAACCCACACTTTCCCAGATTTGCGGACTTGCCAGTCTACGACCCTAGTTAGATGACATGCCAAGTGGTATTTGTGGAGATCAGGTAGACCAACTGCCCCTTTAGCTTTGGTGCATGTAAGATGGGGGTATTTGATGTGTGGGGCAGTGTTCTTCCAAATGAGGGTAGTGCAGGCCTTTTTGTATGCCACAAAGAAGGAAGGTGCTAGATGAATTGGGATCGTCTGCATCAGGTATAGAAGACAGGGGAGAATGACCATTTTTACTAAGGCCGATCTACCGAACCATGAGACATTGAGGTTGTCCCACTCCTTCAGTTCTATTTGAATCTTAGAAAGGGCAGGCAAGAAGTTTTGGTTGCATAGGTCTACTATTTTCCTGGTGATTTGGATGCCCAGATAGGTAATGACTTCCTTTTTCCATTGAAAGGGGAAGGATTCTTGACAACGGGTTACTTCCAGTGGGGGTAGTGAAACAATTAGGGCATGTGATTTGGAATAGTTGACTTTTGGGTTTGATAACTCACCAAAGTGCTTTATATCACTCAGGAGGTTGGGCAGGGATAATCGTGGGGGTTGTAAGAAGAGTAAGATATCATCGGCAAAAGCCGTTACTTTAAACTCCCTGTTCTCTATGGAACATCCTTTTATATCAGGATTGGCTCTTAATCTGTTTAAGAAGGATTCTAGTGTCAGAACAAAGATCAGGGGGGATAGGGGGCACCCCTGTCAGGTCCCATTGCTGATAGAGAAGGCGTTCGACAGGAGGCCATTAACTTATACCCTAGCTGAAGGATTAGTATATAAGGCATTAACATGTGCAAACATGTGTGGTATAAGGCCCACTCCTTTTAGTACTGCTTGCATATAATCCCAGGCAACCCTGTCGAATGCCTTCTCAGCATCAAGGGACAGAAAGAATCCCTGGGACTGCGACAAGGTGAGCCAATGATATAGGTTCATTGTACGTATGGTGTTATCCCTGGCTTCCCTATCTGGTATGAAGCCAACTTGATCAGATGAGATGAGGCCAGGGATGAGAGGTAGTAGCCTGTTGGCGAGTATCTTTGCATAAAGTTTAATATCCACATTAAGCAGTGAAATGGGCCTATAATTGGATACTTGTGTCAGGTCTGCCTTCTTTCGGGATCACTGTTACGTGGGCTTCTAGCAGGCTACCTAGGGAATTTTGGGGTTCTGCCAGGGAGTTAAGTACCTTTTAACAGCATTGGTGTCAGATCATCTGTAAAGCACTTGTAGTAAAGTAGTGGCAGGCCATCAGGTCCTGGGCTTTTACCCACTTTCATCTGTTTTATAGCCAAGCTCAGTTCCTCTGAAGAGAGAGGGTTTTCCATAGCTTCCGCTTGTTGAGGGGTAATTGGTTTGGGGCAATATTGGGCTAAGAAATCTTTTATTTTGGCAGATCGGCTATCTGAGTTTATTGTTCCTACATTGTCACATGCTAAATTGTAGAGTTTAAAGTAAAAGTTTTCAAATTGCTTGGCAATATCTACATTTCTGGAGAGGGGATTACCATGACTGTCTCAAATCTGGTTGATTGTGGACGAGGACTTGGCTGCCTGAATTGTGCGAGCTAATAGTCTCCCACTCTTGTTACCATGTTCATAGAACACTTTCTGTCCAAGGATATACCGTCGTCTGGTGCGTTTCCCCAACTCATCCAATAAAGTGGAATGAGCGTGTATGAGGTCCTAAAATGTAGCTAGTGAGGTAGAGTGTTTATGGTTTTTTTTTAGTCTATTGATAGTTTTGATATGGGACTTGATCTGTTCCTGATGTGTCTTTTTGGCAGCTGTTGCTAAGGATATTAGTTTCCCTCTGATGACACATTTGTGCGCCTACCATAGTGTGATGGGTGTGATGTCAGGGGAAGAGTTTTCTTCAAAATACAGTTGAATTTGGGAACGTATCTGTTGCAGTACTTCTGGGTCTTTTAACAGGGAGGGATTTAGCTGCCATGATTTTGTTGTTTTGGTTGATTCCGAGAAAGTAAGGGTCATCATAATGGGATGGTGCTTGGACAACAGCATTGGTTCTATTGAGGCATGGGAAAGAAAAGATAGGTCTGTTTGGGATAAGAAGAAGTAGTCTATTCTGGAATACTTTTGATGTGGTGAGGAGAAAAAGGTGTAGTCTTTTTCAGTTGGAAATAAGGTACGCCAAGTATCGTGGAGTGTTAAGTTTTGCAGTTGTAATTTAATTTGGCGGGGTGCGCGGTACGAAAGGGTGGTAGTACCTGTGGAGGTGTTGAGGGATGGATTAAGTGGGACATTAAAGTCTCCCCTGAATTACAATACCTTCTTGGAAGGTAGATAGCAGATCACAAACCTTCCTGAAAAAAGATAGTTGGTGCTCATTAGGACAGTACACGTTAGCCAGTGTGATTGGCTTGGTCGCATGCGTGACCTTAATAAAGATGCACCTACCCTCTGGGTCTATTCTGGATTCTGATAACTGAAAGTCAGCATGTTTGGAGATAAGAATTGGCTTCTGAATTTGTGGAATGTAGTGCCTTCTTGTAGATGTCATTCCTTAGCTTAGGTATAGCATCCGTACGAAAGTGTATTTCCTGCAGAAATAGGTAATGAGCATTGTGTTTAGTCAGAGCTGTTAATACCTGTGATCTTTTCTCCAGAAGGTTTAAGCCTTTTACATTCAGCCATAGGCATTTTAGAGATAGTTGTTGTTTAATTGTCGGAGAGCTTTGCATTTCTTTTTTTTTTTTTTTCTTTCCCCTTTTCTTTCCCCCTTCTTTTCCTCTTTTCAAAAGAAAAACAAAAAGCTACTGAAAGTTAAGGTACCTATGTTTGGGTCACTTAAGTCTAGCCTGGGCGCCTTAGTATCGTAGAAGGCTGAATCGTGGGTGATTGGTGGGTGGATGGGGGAGAGAGGCGGCCCCCAATCGGAGGAAGAAAAAGAAAATAGAGTATATAAAGAAGACAGAAATAGGGGGGGGGAGTCTAAAAAGGCAAAGGTGGGGTGATGCAGTCACTGGGATGAGGTAGAGAAAAGAAAAAAGGGGGGGGAGGCACTGATGAGTTGTAAGGACTTTACGACTGCAGGGCTCACAAACTGTGTGTGTGATAAGAAACCAGAGGTGGAGACTCCAGTATACCTAATGGAACAAGTCTGGGGTGTCAGCTAGAGTCCATTGGGACAGCTGTGAGGGGACAGCGAACTTGGAAAGCGTCAATTGGCTTAGCACTAGGGAGGACCAAACATTTATACAGATATAACAAGGGGTGTGGGATAATATGTTAGGATTCTTTAGGAACTCCCCATCATTAATGCTTTTGGTTTCAGTATGGAGAGCATATAAGACCAAAGTAGTGGCTTTTAACAGCACCACATAGTAAATGCATATCAATTGAGACAATTCTGAAACATATGGATAACAAACAGGTAACAGTAATCTAAAACAAATGCAGCTCTAAGGCTTTGCAGAGCTCTAACAGAGGATGGTAGGTTCTTAGACAAACTACACCAGAAGGATTCACTAAGCTGTCCGCTAAGTCTGGGAGACTCTCTCCATGTAAGTTTAACATTCTCAATACAAGGGTGGGTTTGCGTAGAGTCGTGGACTGCCAGGCTCTATATAGTATCAGCCCACTTCATCATCCTATTTATACCGTTCCCCCACGTATCCCATCCAAGGGTGCGAAGTGGAAAGGTTCCGTGATATGTTGGGGTGTATGTGAAAAGGATAAGGTAATGTTGTAGAGAAGAGATCTCCCCCTCCCTTCTTAAGGCGGGTGGTAAGTGTAAGCTGTGCTGGGGGGTACTGTGAAAGATTCTAACCTTATGAAAGGGCAAGATTCGGGGGTGTGAATATAGGATGTTTAGTTAGGTTAAGTGGGAGTTGCCTGATTAAATTCGTTTAAGGGAGACAGAAGGGGACCTCGCTACTTGTCTCCTAGGGGGGTTTTAACGTTACTTCTATGTGGTAAGAATGTGTTTCGTTCCTTTCCATCTACAGGAGGGGTTGGTGTTTCAAAGGAACATTGTATATGGCAAGATAAACAATAAAATGAACAATAAACTAAAATGAAGTAGGCACGTTGTATGGGAGTAGCCTCAGCTCCAGCTGGGAAGGTCGTTAAGTTTGCCACCTCAAAGTGATAGTTTGGTATGGTATAGCCTTTATGCATGGCCTGATAGAGTTCTGAATACAGGCCGAAGGTTGTAAGGGTATAAGGACAACTTCTGATCAGCTAGAGCATGAACATAATACGATCAGCATAGTCACACATAAAAAAAAAATGGGGGGGGGTGATGAGTGGGGAAATCAGATATGAGATCAAAGCTTCCATTACCTGGATATTATTAAATAAAGTGTAAATACCACGCTAAGACAAAAGCAAAATCAGCAAAAAAGCAGCAACAATAAACCATCTAATACCTAATGGTGCTAATAAATGTCAAAGTAAGAAAAGTTGCGCTACATTAAATATTTCTTATGTAAGAAATAGTGTGAACCAATACCATACAGAAAACCAGAACACACCCGCATCAAGAGTGCATCCTGAGCATCCTAAACTCCTTCAGGTGATGTATACATAAATGAATTGTGAAATAAACAAAATAGCGACAGCTCAAAAAAATCATATGCACATCAATCGATAAATGAAAAAACAATGTCCATAAGACCGTGTCCATATACAAATAAAATAAAATGAGCAGCGTTTTCTTTAGATGTGATAGAAAAAATATGTGAGTTATAATCCACAGCAGGTATCAAGGTCCAGATATTCAGCCTTAAAATGTCCACAAATGAAAGACAGCTCGATGTAAACTCTGTATGTGATAACCCTTACCGGAACCGGTGGCCCCCCTAAAGAGCGGGGTCATATGAGCAGACAGATATAGCCCTCTGCGGGGACACTTGAATCCTCTGGTATCTCGAGTCCTTTGGTTGCCTTGAGCGGTCCACGAGGATTTCACCAGATAGCAGTAAATGCTTAGCAGCTGGATGTCCCCAATCTGAAAAGAGAAGCACACTCGGGCTCCCAGTCACGAGTGAGCAGACAGAAAGGGACTCCAGTCATGTAGTAAGTTAAAATTCAAAATTTTAATGTTAACTAGATAAGCAAAAGCTCATAAGACAACATGTACAGAGGTAATGTACAGGGATAGTGCACAGAAAAATTGTATAAAAGTGCATGAATAAATAGATAAAAAGCCAGCTAGCTAAAACAAACAATAAAAAGCACCCGTGTACCGGGTCACATGTGACGTGATTGCATCAGCACAACGCAATCACGCCACATGTGACCCGGTACACGGGTGCTTTTTATTGTTTGTTTTAGCTAGCCGGCTTTTTATCTATTTATCTATTCATGCACCTTTATACAATTTTGAGCTTTTGCTTATCTAGTTAACATTAAAATTTTGAATTTTAACTTACTTCACAACTGGAGTCCCTTTCTGTCTGCTCACTCGTGGCTGGGAGGCCGAGTGTGATTCTTTTTTCAGATTGGGGACATCCAGCTGCTAAGCATTTACTGCTATCTGGCGAAATCCTCACTGACCGCTCAAGGCACCCAAAGGACTCGAGATACCAGAGGATTCAAGTGTCCCCGCAGAGGGCTATATTTGTCTGCTTGTATATATAAAAGATATCCTTCGCGTTGGTGGATGAAAAATTGTATATATAATATATATATAATAGTGACTAGATATTTTTAGAATAAATAATTATTTCTTAACGTAAAAGTGATAATATTGCAGCAAAATGGGGGTGTTCACACCAACACTTGGTACAGTAAATATTTAAATACATTTCGCGCAATATCAATAATATTAAATAAATATGTGTAAAACTGTGTAAACATGGACAAAATAGTGACTTTTTAGAAAGTGGTTGCTGCAGTATTATTGCAAGGATCAACGATCTCTATATTGTAGCATATAGCAATTACTGCTATCTTCTAGTGAAGTGATGGTGCTATAATATACGTGAGTAAGAACATATATAAATAACTGATATGATAATAAAAATCTACAATGTCCGTGAGTGAAGAACAAATCATAAATACCATGAATAAATTATTGTGAGAAAAAAAGCAAATGCTTGTTAATAAAAATTAATCCTTCTATGGTCATAAATAACAAATGATATGTGCAACCAATCCTAAATAATATCATAAACAATAGACGTATAAATAGTGAACATCAAAAATTGTGCAATCACAGTCCACTTCAGTGCAATAATACAGTGCAGGTGATAGGATTATAAATACAAAGTTCTTGAAAAGGTAGATGGGTGACAATATATAAATAGTTTATGGGTGGTTCTTCTATTCAAATCTGGTCTATGTAATATAATGGGTATATTATTCCTGTGGTGGTGCCTCCTAGTGTGGTCTCACAGAACCCTCACCTTCAATTTGCAGTAATCAGGCTTTCAGTGATTGTAGCTTTAAGATGTAGGAGTAGTCTCTGGGAACCTCTCTTTCTTTGTTATTATCTCTCCATGATTTCTTCTATGTGGCTATGAGATAAGCAAATAGGGGAGGGGGAGAGAGAAAGAAGGCTCCACTAGTGTATTATAGATTTAAAATCAAAGGGGGAGTATTTATTTAAGTATTGCTCTTACATTTAATTCATAAAAAACAGGCAGAGTAAATAAGTAAACGGTCTGGCGTTCTCAGCGCCCTCTCACTTGTGCTTCAGATAGTATGCACCACTCCAGCCAATCCCTACGCGTTACGACACCATCACGTGTCTTCATCTGGGGAAAAAAACGGTAATAAGAGAAATATATGAGCTGTCATTGCTAGCCTCCTTCTGAAAATTATATTTACCTGGCTGAGTTTACCTTTAATACTTTTGAGTCATAAAACAAGTACGCAAAATAAGGATTGTTAGACATGAGTTTGTATTACTTTTTTTATTTTTCATCACAAGAAAAGCTTCAGAAGGTTCCCCAGATGAAGACACGTGACGGTGTCCTAACGTGTAGGGATTGGCTGGAGCGGTACATACTATCTGAAGCACAAGTGAGAGGGCGCTGAGAACGCCAGACCATTTACTTATTTACTCTGCCTGTTTTTTATTAATTAAATGTAAGAGCAATACTTAAATAAATACTCCCCCCTTTGATTTTAAAACTATAATACACTAGTGGAGCCTTCTTTCTCTCTCCCCCTCCCCTATTTGCTTATCTCCCCTGCTACTGAGTTAACTAGAGTGGAGCTACATAGAAGAAATCATGGAGAGATAATAACAAAGAAAGAGAGGTTCCCAGAGACTACTCCTACATCTTAAAGCTACAATCACTGAAAGCCTGATTACTGCAAATTGAAGGTGAGGGTTTTTTGAGACCACACTAGGAGGCACCACCACAGGAATAATATACCCATTATATTACATAGACCAGATTTGAATAGAAGAACCACCCATAAACTATTTATATATTGTCACCCATCTACCTTTTTCAAGAACTTTGTATTTATAATCCTATCACCTGCACTTTATTATTGCACTGAAGTGGACTGTGATTGCACAATTTCTGATGTTCACTATTTATACGTCTATTGTTTATGATATTATTTAGGATTGGTTGCACATATTATTTATTATTTATGACCATAGAAGGATTAATTTTTATTAACAAGCATTTGCTTTTTTTCTCACAATAATTTATTCATGGTATTTTAGATTTGTTCTTCACTCACGGACATTGTAGATTTTTATTATCATATCAGTTATTTATATATGTTCTTACTCACGTATATTATAGCACCATCCCTTCACTAGAAGATAGCGGTAATTGCTATATGCTACAATATAGAGATTGTTGATCCTTGCAATAATACTGCAGCAGCCACTATCTAAAAAGTCACTATTTTGTCCATGTTTACACAGTTTTACACATATTTATTTAATATTATTGATATTGCGCAAAATGTATTTAAATATTGTCTGCTCGTATGACCCCGCTCTTTAGAGGGTCCACCGGTTCTGGTCAGGGTTATCACATACAAAGTTTACATCGAGCTGTCTTTCATTTGTGGATATTTTAAGGCTGAATATCTGGACCTTGATACCTGCTGTGGATTATAACTCAAATATTTTTTCTATCACATCTAAAGAAAACGCTGCTCATTTTATTTTATTTGTATATGGACACTAATGGTCTTATGGACATTGTTTTTTCATTTATTGATTGATGTGTACATGATTTTTTTCAGCTGTCGCTATTTTGTTTATTTCACAATTCATTTATGTATACATCACCTGAAGGAGTTTAAGATGCTCAGGATGCACTCTTGATTCTGGTGTGTCCTGGTTTTCTGTATGGTATTGGTTCACACTATTTCTTACATAAGAAATATTTAATGTAGCGCAACTTTCCTTACTTTGACATTACCTGGATATTGTCACTTGAGCTGATAGGTGATGGTCAGGCTAGATGGGAAGACATTAGGGGGCCTTAGTGTAATATAATAGGGCAATGACATGCCAGGATTAAGTCTCTCATGAAGAGGTTGCAAGTTTAGGTGGAGGAAAGCAGTACCTGTGTAAGAGATATCTGAGGCCTCATTCTGTTGTGCTTCTCGGTGAGTCCATGGTTGAGGCCTGTGAGGTCTGTGTCACCTCATGCTGCCCCAATTGTCGGGTCCGGAATAGCTCTGGTATGTTCTTGCTGAGCTGTGTTCCGGAATCTTTCTGGGTGCGGGGTGTCGAGGTGCTTCTATTGGGCTTTCCCATAAAGAAAAGTGCCACTGAGTCCCCAGATAAAGCATTATTCATCCTCAATGTGCTGGAGCTGTCTTCTCAAGCGGCCATCTCGGGTCCCATCCAAGCCACACCCCCACTATAATATTCTTATGTGGATATGATTATTTCATGATTTTTAATTATATTATTGTAGCACGGTTGTGCTTGCGCTGCACTTTATTTGAGTTTTTTTTTCCAAGGACAGGAAAGCTGTAATTTGTTTGTTTAGTCCTTAGTTTTGATTCAACATACAATTTAATTTAACTAATTTTGGACATTTTGTTCTAAAAGCCTTGCTTCTTTGCATAGTTTGTAATACACCTTGTAGTCTATATTGATGGGAAGAGCTCTATTTTCTCCTTGCATACATGGACAGGCCTTACATTAAATGTTAGAGTTAAATGTGCTTTACTAACCTGTCTGACTTACATAAAACATGTCTGGGATTTCATAATTGCAAGGGTTAATCACTCAAATCTTTTGGATTCCTATATTAATCAAACATAATTTTTGTGTCCTTATACAGTATATCACATACACATTTTAAATTTCATAATAACATACCAATAAAAATAACACTCATTTGATTTACTGTAGGCTGTTTACTATTCAACACAAAAATGTTTTATTCCATTGTCTAACATTTCTTGGAAATAATTAGCTTCATATACATTTTATACACAGACTACAACTTTAGAAATAAATATTAGAATGACAAATAGTTTGACTCTAGGGTCAAATGTTTTCCTAGTAGTTGCATGTGTTTATGCCAAAATATATAAAGAAATGTCACATCAGTATATGAGTGATGATGAACACTTGAAGTGGGACTGTAATGCATCAATCATCGTAAATGTGTAGGCAGGCTTTTCTAAAAACTTCAAATTCAAGCATATGCAGAAGATCGTGTCACACTATAGGAAATTAACAGTTTAAACATCTGCTTGTTAATTTGCATAACACCTTCTATATATTCATGTTTTTTTCCTAAAGGTTAACGGACAATCCAAACAAAGTATGTAAATAGAAATAATGGACACTAACCTCCATAGCACAGCTAGCACAAATTAATAGGTATAGATCCAATGCTTTTAAAAAATTTCCATAAAACAATTTAAAGCAGTATTAGGCCTCATGCACACTGAGCAACTCTTCTGAATGCCTTTGTTCCTGGCAGGGGAAAAACAGCTTAAAAGTTATACCTAAAGGCACGTTTTGCAAAAGCATTCAGGCGTGTCAAGTGTATGGGCATTCATTAATTCAATTGGCCAGAGTATTACTTTGTTATGGCCACTGAGATGAATGAAAACTCAAGCATTTAGTTGCATTTACATGCGTTTAGATAAGTCAGATGTTTTTCTGCTTAAACACTCCTCTCCTGAACAAGCAAGTGGTGTTTTTTTCTGCCTCTAAACACTCCTACTGTACCTCTAAATGCCTGGTGTGTTACAAGCCTGATCAGCAGGTGAAAGGGTAAAGGGTAAAAAAACAACCACCACAGCTAATGATTGCCAAGCTGCAATATATTACATTTAAAGTCAGTCATCATCCCATTCACACAAAATGTAACACTGATAGTCATAGATTAAGGGAATTAAAAAAAAAAATTTAATAAGAGAAATATATGAGCTGTCATTGCTAGCCTCCTTCTGAAAATTATATTTACCTGGCTGAGTTTGCCTTTAATACTTTTGAGTCATAAAACAAGTATGCAAAATAAGGATTGTTAGACATGAGTCTGTATTACTTTTTTATTTTTCATCACAAGAAAAGCTTCAGTCAGAGCCCTTTCACACTGGGGCGGGCGGGCGTCGGCGGTAAAGCAGCGCTATTCGGCCACTACCGGGGTGGTTTTAACCCGCGCTAGTGGTCGGAAAAGGACTAAAACTGCCCCGCTAGCGGCTGAATAGTGCCCACAAAGCACTGCTGCAGCATCGATTTGGCGGCGCTGCCCCATTGTTTTCAATGGGTAGGGGCGCTAAAGGAGCAGTGTATAAACTTTAGGTGATCAGAAGCGGAAATTCTCCTTACCAAAGTCTTCTGGGATACATAACCGGTCCCAGAAGACTTTGAGACCAGTCACAGAGTGGAGTGCCACTCACGCATGCGCAGTGGGCACCTGGCTGTGAAGCCGCAAGCTGGGGGGGTGAGGTTTTCTGGTGAGTGCATTTACCATAAGAGCACGAATAAGGATCACCAGCTGTCACCTAAATAAGAAGTTTCTTAAAAACATCAGTTTTTCTAAGCTCTGGCCAAGCACTGGACGTTTTATGAGCACAAGTCACCTTGTTTTATATAAAGCACTGGACACTCTTTGAGCACTAGTCACGTTATTGTGCATATTGATCCATTAGGATATGTATTATCTACTATAATATGTCATTTATCATTCATTGCATACAATTATTTTTTGGCTATACGTATCAGAGGGTGTAACACTTTTTAAAGATTTCAATCACACCGTTTTGCACCATTTCTCATTTGGTCTCATTACACCATTTATACAATTTAGGCAATATAATTTATTCACATACCTTTGTTTTACTCCACACACCAGCTTGTTAACACTTTTTTGGGCAGCGGTTTACAGAGGATGAAACACACTTTGGAATTTTTTTGGTACAGTTAAGCCTCTAGTGTATTATTGTGTTTCTATCACAGTACCCACATTGAGCATATGCAGAGGGTGTAGCACCATTAAACACTAAGAGTAATAACGCTGTCTCTCTTCACCCACTTTTGGTTTTTCCTATTCAGACTCTTACACTAGTTATGTATGTATTCCTATCACATTCCACAGAGGGTGTAACACATACATATAGGTATTAATATTTTTTTACTGAAACTTCATATATATACCCTTTTTTTGCATTGTGCTGATCATATTCCTTACACACCCAACTCAAGTTCAGCAAAACTGCAGAGGGTGTAACACAGGTTCACCACAAAAATTATCTTATCTCATATCAGAACAGCGCCACACCTATGTTCCACTTATATTTAACTTCAGTACACCCCACCTCGGTGGTAGTGTATTTGTAGGGGCAGCAGTTCACTTTCAGTTTAGTCCATCAATTTTTAACCTATCCTCTTCTGTACTTGCATCCTGTGTGCGGATTTACCCATGCACACCCCTGTCATAGGCGGGTGCCCATAATGAAGATGCCGGCGCCACCGAAAGAGGAAACGGCAGGGGTGAGTGCACTGCTGGATCATGGGACAAGTGAGTGGATGTTTACTAAAAGTCAGCAGCTACACTTTTTGTAGCTGCTGACTTTTAATAAGCACAAAAATGGTTAGAACTCCGCTTTAACCACTTGACCTCCGAAAGATTGTGTTACTTCAAATGACGATTGTGCGGGCGTGCGACACTACCCATATAAAATGTATGTCTTTTTTCTCACCAATAGAGCAAAAGGTGGATTGTGTTACTTGCTTTGGAGAAACACAAAATTCCTTCCTTCCCCATAAAATTCATAAAAAGTTCATAAAGAGTGCGACACATAAGATCCCAGATAGAGACAAGATGTGTATCTATATTTCCTGTGGATGTATCCGTGAAGAGCCTCCACCATGAGCAACAATAGCAGCTCACCTCACTGAGTGGACCCATAAATAATCAGACAGGTCAAACACGCATTCCCATACAGGGTAGTCATTAGAAGTGATGATGCCTCGAGACATCTCCTGTAGATGTTATACCAGAGCGGGCTGAGAAGGATAAACTCATGTGCTAGTGAGTAATAGATTGCCACAACTCCAAAAACATTGTACATGCAAAAAAATCTTAAAGAATATAGTGCTCTCTTAGCATAGAACTTTTATTTAGGATAAAAATTAATCCACTTACAAGTACGGCACTGTGGCCCAGTGTCGGGTGTATGAACATTCAGTACAAATAGATTCAAAGATGGCCATGGGTGACATGATGAGACTCCTTCCTGTGTGCGTTACACCCTCGAAGGGGCGGGATTTCATCAGTGGGTATGGAGTCACGTACAATACCCGCCTCTTATAGTGAAATCTTAATCAGTATGAGAGCAGAACACCTCCTCATGTAGAGTGTTTACTATGACAACCAGACACCCTCCCGGCCAAGCCAAGAAGTGACTACCACATTAGGAAAAGTGCTGGGGCAGAACACCTCCTCGCATAAATTCTTATGGGGAAACAAAACATTCCCAACATAGTCAGGAAATGATTGCAGCATACTAATGAGCAAAGTCAAGAGCATATATATTAAACTCATAATCAATTTAAAAAATGCCCAAAAAATTGAAATGAAATGAAACAAATAAAACCCATCTAGGGAAATTCACATCATAAAAAATTCATCCACCCACGGCCATCCCTTACATTAAAAATCAAAAGGTAAAAATGAATAAATTAATACATTAACGATCAGAAATAAAGCAATTTAGATCAAAATCAACATTTAAGCCCGTAGGGACTGCAACCTTTCATATTCCCTACGGCTTAGCTGCCTAATAAAATCCCCCCTCCAGTGTTTGACGACTCTCTCTATTCCCCAAAATTTGAGACGCCTAGGGTCACGATTGTGGAATAATCTGAAGTGTTTTGAAACATTGTGAGTTATGAGTCCTTTTTTAATATTATTGACATGTTCCCCTAATCTCACATGGAGGGGTCTTGAGGCCCTACCAATATATTGCAAACCACAATCGCATTCTAATATATAGACAACACCTATAGAACATATAATTAAATCATTGTGAATAGTGGACGTGCTGGTAAAACCAGTCCCAGTACCCTGTCTTGTTTGAGTATCCACCAATTTTTTGGACTACTTTTTATAAACTTTCTTATTGATTATTTGGTGTTTAGTTTTTAAGTTTGCACAGCGCTGCACTATTGTTTATCATAATATATATATATATATATATATATATATATATATATATATATATATATATATATATATATAGTATCTCACACACCTTCAAGACGACCACTGCTTTGCTAAAGAAGCTCAGGGTAAAGGTGATGGACTGGTCAAGCAGGTCTCCAGACCTAAACCCTATTGAACATCTGTGGGGCATCCTCAAATGGAGGGTGGAGGAGTGCAAGGTCTCTAACATCCACCAGCTCTGTGATGTCATCATGGAGGAGTGGAAGAGGACTCAGTGGCAACCTGTGAAGCTCTGGTGAACTCCATGCCCTGGAGGGTTAAGGCAGTGCTGGAAAATAATGGTGGCCACACAACATTTTCACTTAGGGGTGTACTCACTTTTGTTGCCAGCAGTGTAGACATTAATGGCTTGTGTTGAGTTATTTTGAGGGACAGCAAATTTACTACTTACACTTACTACTTTATATTGTAGAAAAGTGTCATTTTTTCAGTGTTGTCACATGAAAAGGTATCATAAAATATTTACAAAAATGTGAGGGGGTGTACTCACTTTTGTGAGATACTGTGTGTATGTGTGTGTGTGTGTGTGTGTATATATGTATGTGTGTATATATATATATATATATATATATATATATATATATATATATATAATATATATACGTAATTCTGCACAGGAGAGCTGCCCTATAGCAGTACAACTGCTATAGGGCAGACAGCAAGTGGTTAATGAGGTTGAAAGTGGACATAGCATCAGATATATATTTTTAGCCTTCTATGTAATGTTTACGTATAACACTTTAAGGTATGTATTACCTTTCACAGGGATTACTGCTTCTAACAATGGGGTCAATTCACTAAACTTTACCGCATGTGATAAGGGTATCATATTACTAATTTTCAGAAATTATAGCAGGCGATAAATAGTCCAATTCATAAAAAAAACAATGATTATGCGGTATTTACAGCTAAAAAAATGTGCCGGTAAATACCGTTTTAAGAACTGTTAAGTCCAATTCACAAACGGACCAGAGAGTAAAAAAGAATGCAATATTTACCACAAGGGTTTTGCTGGCATTATCACATGCAGTATTTGTCAGTGTGGAAACCCCCACGCTGTTTTTTGAAAAATAGCTGGTTGCTAAGGAGCGGACTGGGAAGCCGGCTGCCGCATCCTTAACAACGGATAGCTCATCAGCTGAATGTAAAAAAAAAATGCAGACAATTAAAGTCACCAACCAGTGCATGTTGAGTCAGTGATGTCACTAGGGCATGGTCACCAGGTGACATCATCAGGTGGCCCCAGCCCTTCCCTCTTTTAAGAAATTTAATCACTTCAGCCCCGGAAGAATTTACCCCCTTCCTGACCAGAGCACTTTTTGCGTTTCGGCACTGTGTCGCTTTGACTGACAATTGCGCGGTCGTGTGACGTGGCTCCCAAACAAAATTGACGTCCTTTTTCCCCACAAGTAGAGCTTTTTTTTGGTGGTATTTGATTGCCGCTGCGGTTTTTATTTTTTGCGCTATAAGCAAAAAAATAGCGACAATTTTTTAAAAAACGCATTATTTTTTGCTTTTTGGTATAATAAATATCCCAAAAATATTAAAAAAAACATTTTTTTTCCTCAGTTTAGGCTGATACGTATTCTTCTACATATTTTTGGTTAAAAAAAATCACAATAAGCGTTTATTGATTGGTTTGTGCAAAAGTTATATGCCATTTACTAGTAATGGCAGTGATCGGTGATTTTTATTGTGACTGCGACATTATGGCGGACACATCGGACATTTTTGACATATTTTTAGGACCATTGTCATTTATACAGCAATCAGTGCTATACAAATGCACTGATTCCTGTTTAAATGACACTGGCAGAGAAGGGGTTAACCACTAGGGGGCTAGGTAGGGGTTAAGTATGTCCTGGGGAGTGTTACTAACTGTGGGGGGGCGTGGCTGCATGTGACCATGTTCACTGATCTCTGCTCCAATCACAGGGAGCAGAGATCAGTGACACTGTCACTAGGCAGAACAGGGAGATGCTTGTTTACATTAGCATCTCCCCGTTCGACCTCTCTGTGAGGCGATCGCAGGTATCCCCGCGGCGATCGAGACCGCGGACCTGCAACCCGACTCATGGGAGCTCCCGGCTGACGCGCGCATGCAGCGCCGGTGGCACGCACGCAATGGCACAGCGGCAAATTTAAAGGGACGTACGGTATCCCCATTTGCCCAGCCATGCCATTCTGCCGACGTACATCGGCATGCGCCGGTCGGGAACCGGTTAAGAAGCAGAGCAGGAAGACCATGAAAGCATTTGTCGAGAGAGAACCTTTTTTTTTTAGTCTGCGTTGCGGCGGGCATCACAATTGATGATGGGTACCTCCTGTCTTTTTTTCACTTTTACACTTTTTTGGTGAATGGGTATGGGTAAAATGTACCCATACTCATTCACATGGGGGGGCTTGTTAAAGGGGGCTTCCAGATTCCCTTAAGCCCCCTGCCCGCAAACCCCCACAACCACTAGAGTTGTGGGGATGAGACCCTTGTCCCCATCAACATGGGGACAAGGTGCTTTGGGTTGGGGGGCAGAGCTGCCCCAAAGCACCCACCCCCCATGTTGAGGGCATGTGGCCTTATATGGATCAGGAGGGAGGGCACTCGCTTGCCCCCGCCCCCAATTTCCTGACCTGCCGGGCTGCATGCTCACATAAGAGTCTGGTATGGATTTTGGGAGGGACACCACACAGGTTTTTCCATTATTTTAATTGTTGCCATTTTTTTTACATTCAGCTATCACCGCTGACAGTTGATGAGTCATCTGATATTAAGAACGCGGTGGTCCAGCTTCCTGCTAAATCAAACAAATACCGCATTCAGTATTTAACTTTCTTAGTGAGTTGAACACTTGCACAGTTGT